>JAEOAD010000027.1:29720000-29878973 GCA_036365145.1 Orientallactaga sibirica
TTTGTCTAAAAATAAATATGAATAAAGTACTATAAATTATATGGAACATGTATTGAATGTGCATACCATTTGTCTGATTTAATCAACAAAGCCTTGTTATTGGTATTTTTGTACTCATTTCACTATTTAACTTAATCCAGATGCAGAAAGATCTAATAAAATTGTTCAAGATTACCTGATTTAGTCAAACATGAGCATAGACTCCAGACAGTTCAATATTGCACACATAACTAGGGGATCCTACCCACACCTTACCTTTGGGTCTAAATAAAAATGGTTTGAATGCATAGAGACCTAATGAGGAACACAAAACTGTCAATGATTTCTCATTGTTCATCATCTGAGTAACATAGAAAGGAAGAATACTGATGGGAAGATAAAGGGAATCTAGCTGTATGTACATGTCAAGGCCAAGGGAGGATATTCTTTGGAGATGCTTAGATGCCAGTCCGATACATTTCTTACAATTTCTGTCCAGCCTCCATAACTGTATGAATCATCCAATTGTCTGAGCAGCCAAGTTTATTAACCAGAAAGGAAGATTGCTTGATTTTATTTCCCTAGCTGGTGGTTTGGCATACTTATGTAGTTATATAAAATGTCTGGCCTTTTTCAAAAGAAAAGAAGAGAAGAGAAAGAATTGACAGGAGCTGGAGAAGTTTTAGAGAGTGTGAATGGCAGTGATAGAAAAAAAGTTGACAGTTCCCCACCCCAAAGGGAGATTTTGTTTATGTCTACACACAAGGGCAATAATGAAGACATTCCAAACCCATAGCTCCCAGGGACCACCATGCTGATTCCATAAAAGGTACATTTTGTTCTTTGAAAAAAACCACTAATGGCTTTTTCTATATATATTTGCGGCTCTCATTTTTTGGAATAATTTTCATACATGTATATAATGTATTTTAATCACAATCCCTCCCCTTTCCTTTTCTTGTCCTCTCTCCTCTGTTTCTTCTACAAACCACTTGGTCTTTCTAATTAGTCCCTGTTCTACTTTGATACCTTTTTATTTTTTGCCCCCCTCCACTATCCATGACGGGATGTTGATGAGCCTAATATTTTGCTGGTTTTGAACAGTAATGATAGTCTCTGTAAGGTCATGAATGCAATGGGGCCACTTCATACCTAGAAGACAGTTCCAAAGCACTCCTTCCCATCACTTGGCTCTTATATTCTTCCTGTCTACTGAGGCTCTTAATCTAGACAGACACAATCATGTTGCTTTCATTCAGGTCTTTTCTGTGAGGTTTTGTGATGGTGGCTTTAAGCAACAAAGTGGGACAGATACAGGCAGTTTCCAGAAAAATGTCTGATGCTGGCAAGTTGGGGAGGGCAAGTCTAAATTTTCAGATCTAAAAATCAAGAAATATTTTTTGACTTTTACTTTTTATAAAGGAACAAACTAAGAAGATTATTATTAAATTACAGAGAAGAGGAACACCTATATTTCAGAATTAAAAAATACTGAGGCTTTTTAGTCTTTTATTACTGGCTCCCTGCTCCTGCATCCAACCCCCAAATGCCACCCTAAACACAGTCTTGTAAGGTGCAAAAGCAGTCATCAGATTGAGTAGGAACAGATGTCTGGCTCATTGTGGGAGTTGCTTTTTGGATGACTACGTGGACAATTCTGATTCACTTAATGCTCACAACATCCCAGAGAAGTTGCCATGGTTATTTTCCCCAATTTTCTGATGACCCTCAGGTTCATTTCAGGAACTTTTCTGAAGGAAAAACTATAGTCAGAGGATTACAAGTCAACCCCTACAAATCCTTCATTGAACCCTAAGCCATGCTCTTAATGCCTACTGCTTCTCATCTTCCACCTTCTTCATCTCCACAGGACACAAAGTGGTGAGAGTGAAGAACAGGATTTTACACAGATGAAACAGATATGAAAGCCCAGTCTCCCTTTTATTTTATTTTTCTCTTTTCTATCTCTTTTCTTTCTTTTCTTTTCTTTTTTAAACTTTTGTCCATTAACAAGCTGAGCATTCCCATTAAACCTGAGTACTAATCAATGATCTGGTTACTCCATAATAAGCAACTCCAGTTACAGGACTTAACAACTCCTTAGTACAGCTACTCTGAGCTGGTTGTGCTTGCAAGCCATGCTTGAGAGGGCTGAACCCGAGAAAAGTATGTGCCACCTCTCTCACAAAGATAGGATCACACAGAGAAAAAGATGGCTGATTGTGTAGAATACTTGTGAAATGAAAGACCCACAGAATTCCACTTGGTATCAGTGTACACAACAGGTCTTAATGTAACTGGTGAAGAACAGAGGACGATGTGGATGTGGAGGAAATGTAGGGAAAGAAAAAGTAAGGCCTGTGCATTCATTTCTTAGGACATAACTGTGCCAAGGCTCTCAAATCCACTTTTGGTGTCATACCCTCATACTGAGCCAGCATTTCTTTTTCTATCTCTATTTAAATTCTGGGCCTTTAAATACAATTTTCTGCTGCCTTCTCTCCTTTTTGCTCCAGTCTCTTAATAATCCCTAGCAAAGGACATCTTTATTTTATTTTTAAAAACTTTTCCTGGCTCATGCAAATTCTTAAACTTTTGGTTAGTTCCCTGGACTAGTTCATGGCTCTATCATCAGATACACATTTCTAAGAAAGCAGAAAAAATCAAAAGAAAAGACCTAGCTACTACAATTGTTTTGGCAAGGTATTGTGAGTTTTCTTAAACTTTTTTTAATTTTTTATTTGCAAGGGGAGAGAGAGAGAGAGAATTGGCACTCCAGGGACTCTTGTCTATGCAGATGAACTCCAGATGAATGCACCACTTTGTGTATACGTGTTAAGTAGGTACTGGGGAATTGAACATTGAACCCAGGCCAACAGGCTTTGCAAGTAAGTACTTTTCATTGCTGAGCTATTACTGTAGCTCTAGCCTGTGATTTTTCTTTAGAAAAAAGGCAGTTGGTCTGAAAATTGCTGAGTCCGTGTTTTCTCTTTTTGTTTGTTTTTTGTTTTGTTTTTTGGTTTTTCGAGGTAAGGTTTCACTCTGGCTCAGGCTGACCTGGAATTCACTCTGTAGTCATAGGTTGGCCTCAAACTCATGGCAATCCTCCAACCTCTGCCTCCTGAGTGCTGTGATTAAAGGCATGCGCCACCACGCCCAGCTTTTTTAAGGTAGGGTCTTACTTTAGCCCAGGCTGGCCTTGAACTCATGTCTATCCTCCCACCTCTGCCACCCAAGTGATGGAATTCAAGGTGTGTCCACCACACCCAGCTTGACTTTTTTTATTTGTTTGTTTGTTTTTCGAGGTAGGGTCTCACTCTAGCCCAGGCTGACCTGGAATTTACTCTGTAGTCTCAGGGTGGCCTCGAACTCACGGCGATCCTCCTACCTCTGCCTCCTGAGTGCTGGGATTAAAGGCATGCGCCACCATACCCGGCAATCTTTTTTTTTTTTGAGGTAGGATCTCACCCTAACCCAGGCTGACCTGGAATTCACTATGAAGTATCAGGCTGGCTTGAACTCGTGGCGATCCTCTTACCTCTGCCTCCCGAATGCTGTGATTAAAGGTGTGCGCCACCATACCTGGCTTTTTTTTTTTTTTTTTTTTTTTTTTTTTCTGAGGTAGAGTCTTATTGCTGACCTGAAATTCACTAGGTATTCTCAGGCTGGCCTGAAACTCAGCAATCCTCTACCTCAGCCTCCTGAGTGCTATGATTAAAGACATGTGTCACCATGTCCAGGTCTTGAATCAGTGTTTTGAAGCCCTAGATAAATAAGGCCAAGGTCGTGAAAATTGACTGGAAGCCAGCTGACTGTTGCCTTCATCTTGGACAACCCTCCCAAAGACTGACAACTCTTGGTCTCAAAAGAGCACCATGGAGTAGACAGAGATTTATTTGGCTGGGACCCTGCTGACAATGCATGGATTTAGTGGTCTCTAGTAAGTCTCAAAAGCTCCCTGGTTCCCTCCCTTAACTGTGATGTGGGTCAAAATCTCCCTATTCCAAAAAAGGATTGCAAGAGGATTAAATCCCCCGGAACCTACTGTCTTGAAGACTGGACACCTGCTTGAGTGTCTTACTGAGCACTGTTTCTTGTGCTTTCTTTTTGTTCCTTTCTGCTCTTAGATCAGAACATTATTATCCATTCTTTTCATCTTCTTAGCCCCCACTCTGTCAAACACTTCCAGATTTGTGAATCTAACAATCTTAAACAACTAGGAAGAAGGAGAGGGAATGGCCTAATACATTACTAGGTTTGGGTTTCTAAGTCCACAATTTTTAGAAAATATTTACTTTATATTTATTTATTTATTTAGAGGGAGAATGGGCATGCCAGGGCCTCTAGCCTCTGCAAGCGAACCCAACAGGCAGGCACCACCTTGTGCATCTGGCTTTTCGTGGGTACTGGGGAGTTGAACCAGGGTCCTTAAGCTTTGCAGGCAAGTGCCTTATCCGCTGAGCCATCTCTCCAGCCCTCTAAGTCCAAAATTCTTAGTTGTGACAAGTTGTCACAGAAACTCATTCTAATTGGCAGCCTAGAGATGTTGGAGCATGGGCACATAAAAGAAAAAAAATCTATTAAAAGTATCCTGGCCAGGTGTGGTGGCACACACCTTTAATCCCAGCATCTGGGAGGCCAAGGTAGGGGATCACAGCAAATCGGAGGCCAGCTTCAGATTACAGAGTGAATTCTAGGTCAGCCTGAGCTAGAGTGAGACCCTACTTTGAAAAAAAAAAAGTATCCATAGGAAGGTTATTTATACCCCTGCTTTGGGGCCATCAATCCATTATGAGTTAACAGGATGGTTGCTTCTATAATAAATGTGTGCAAGAATAGACTCACTACATCTGGATACTTTGATGGCTTACCCAAGTAAGGGCTGAGGACAGTATCAAATTGTAAAGGTAAAAGAACCTCTCAAATCATCTAGTTTTACTTCGTTTTAGTGGGAGTCATTGTCTCAGGAAAGGAAGGAGCAAACTTTATAGATCAGAGCCATGGTCTGGTCTCAGCAGCCAATGCTCCAACTGTCTTCTGAATTTCTCATGAAGATCATCAGATTTCTGCTCAAGACTCCCACAGAGATAATCCACAGAAAGTTCCCAACTTGTGTTTCACAGACTCTCATGTTATAGTATTTAAAGAAAATAACAGTAATCCATCTTCTCCTTCTTGCCTTTGTGTGCTTCCTGTATTTGGCTAATCTACAGAACCACAGAATTGTATACAGTGCCCTGTGCTATGTGGAGTTTAAAGAACACAGTAGAATGAAAACAAAACCGAGCCCTGAATTCCTCCTTTGCCTATGAGAGTGTGTTGAATTCCTGGCCATCTGCTTAGGGAAGTGCTGTAAATTTAGAACTCTAAAACAAAACACCACCACCAACAACAAAAACAAAACAAAACAAAAAAAACCCAGGCCAAGCAAACATGCAGTTGGGTCCATACTTATTTAACCTAAAGCAAAGTCCTTGTGTTTAGCTTTAATGTTTTGTCAGAGACTTCCTTGAATAAAAATCTATGACCAATTTTTGTCCCTTTTTTTGAAGCAAAAACCTTAGTGAGCTTGAGGGAAAGTTACATGTCCCTAGATGTATATACAGAAGCAGCCACAGAACCCATCATACTGTATCTCTGTGTTTTCTTTATCCTGTAGAGAAATCTTATTACCAAAGTAGAGTTCAACTGCTAGAGCTCCAGCTTGTGATGTGACATGAGAGGTCTATCATGGGTTGTACTGTAAATTACCCCACTTCTGTCTTTGCTTTTGTTGAACCAAGCAGTCAAGAAACACCATCTAATTTAGCTGAAAGGAATCTTGCAAGTTTTTGCTTAGCATACTTAACCTCCAGCTGATCACAAACATAAAGTTGGGCTCCATATTGTATTACATCTAGCCTTCTCTCAAAGTATAGTGGGCATTTTTGAAGTCCAGTTTCTTTTATTCACGTTCTTTTCTCTCTCTCTCTTTTTTTTTATTGACAACTCTTCTATACTTACATACAAAAAACGCATGATATTTCCCTCCCCTCCCCCCATTCCCCTTTAAAACTCCAATCTCCATCGTATCCCCTCCCTCTCTCCATTAGTATCTCTTTTAATTTGATGTCATCATCTTTTTCTTCTATTATGAGGGTCTTGCGAAGGTATTGCTAGGCACTGCAAGGTCATGGATATCGAGGCCAATTTCTGTCTTATTCGTTCTCATACATTTTTGTCTACTGTCCTTTAGGCTATAACTTGCCCAGTATGGAATGCTTCTAATGGGATAGACACACCCTCACATTCCTTTCTTTTCTCTGTTCTCTTAAGCTAGTTCTGTCCTGTATGTGAACCAGGCTCCTGCTTTTTTTTTTTTTTTTTTTAAGATTTTTCACTGGCTTTGTATAGTCTGCACCATGGGCCTTGCTGTCACTTACATAACATGCCTCTACCTTTCAGGCTTCTTCATATCATTAGAGAGTAGGGCTTGGTTGGGACAGGAACTTTTAGACCTTAGACATCTTTGTATCCATTTTAGTCCCTGGCTATACAGAGCCTGCAGGTCCATGAGTGTGTTATTCTGTATTTATTACAGAGACCCTGGCTCCATTCTTTGGCATGCCCAGAAAACAATTTTGCTCTGTGAGAACATATTTCTGTGTATAACTGATGAAAAGGAAGGAAAAAAGCCATGATAATCTGTTTATATTTAAATTTAAAAGACCACTGCTGTTTTTAAATTTAATTAATTTAATTTCTTTTTTCTTAAAACAAGTATCAAAATAATCTCTCTATTACTTTCTTCCCTTACTCCACTCACTTGTTAAAGAAAAAAAGGAAGGAAAGAAAATGTAGTTTAGTAGGAGGATGTGTTATGACTAAGACGTTTTTAAATTGAAAACCTCCATACATATACAAAATATACCATGATCATAATCTCCTAGACTGGGATTTTTAACAAAGGTAGGGTTAGTACATCTCTGAAACAGTAGTCTGTATGGGTTAGGGCTGACCCCAGCTCTTTCTAGGGAAGATAATCATTCTTCCTACAAGCAAAATTATTACAGTAATTTTGCTAGATACTTGATGACTTAGACTTATTACAGGATTACTGAAAACTGTGATGCCTTGGATCATTGAAAACCTCACTGTAAATGTAAGTGTCCTACAGGCCTGTCACCCTAGCTCTCAAGAGGCTGAGCTAGAAGTATGGGTTAATGAGATCCTGCCTCAATATAAAAAGTAAAAAGAGGTCTGTGGATATAGCTGAGAGAGAGAGAGAGAGAGAGAGCTTATCTATGATGTAGGATGACCTGGCTTCAATCTCAACTACTTCAAGGGAAAAAAAAAATGTATTACTAACCCTCCCATTCAAAGTAATCTTACTGTAATAGTTTCCAGAACATCACTGAATCAATCCATAGTAGTTATCTATTTGTTTCCAGTCTATCTTTGTAACTTAGGCAAAACATTTTTATGCTGCAAGCTTCAGTTTCTTACTGTTGCAGGTTTTAAGAGCAATGAAGCCTTTCTTACCTCTGGTTGGGCTTAGCTTAGGGGTTTGAATGCCAGATACTCAATAGTTACTAGAACTTGCCTAAGTCAGTGGCTCTCTCCAGTCTTAAACCCTGCAAAGAGCTGTCAGGTATAGACAAAATAGAAGGTCAAATTAAACAAAGCTTTATTTATTCTTAGAAAATACAGCAGAAAGAGTTTTCAAGCTTAAAGGGGCCCAGAGAGGCTAACGTACTTGGTGGCGGGGACCAGGAGTTCTTATATTCTCAGTGTATAAATTAGGCATCAAGTCAGGGTGCATTGGGTTGGTTATTTAGAATGTACATAGGGATTCCATGCTGGGGGATATAAATTATGCACCAGTTGGGGTGGATTGGGTTGGTTACTTTGAATGTATATGGGAACCTCTTGATAAAAAAGGAATAAGGGGGGCTGGAGAGATGGCTTAGCAGTTAAGGTGCATGCCTGTGAAGCCTAAGGACCCAGGTTTGATTCTCCAGGTCCCACGTAAGCCAGATGCACATGGTGGCACATGCATCTGGAGTTTGTTTGCAGTGGCTAGAAGCCCTGACATGCCCATTCTCCCTCTTCCTCTGTTTGTCTCTAAATAAATAAATAAAAACAAAAGAAATATTAAAAAAAAAAAAAAAAGGAACAAGGGCACAAGGACTGTTGGTTAGCCAACATCTTGGTAAGTCTGAGGCTTTTGGAATTCAGTCCCTGGATTCTATTATCCGGACTTGTCATTAATGATATTCTTTTTGGTCATGTAACCCTGACTAACTTCATTTGTAGGGAGATTATGTGATTTAAATGAGAAGATATGAGCTCCACATCTGTACCTGCTCCCCAGTTTCCAAGCAATCACTTTATGAGTCACTTCTAAGTTAGTAGTGACCATTAAATAACTTCTTAGTATACATCTGCATAATTTTGGAGTTATACTGTGCTTATTAAAAACTATGGAAGTGCTGGAGAGATGGCTTAGTGGTTAAGGCGCCTGCCTCCTAAGCCTAAGAACACTGGTTCCAATCTCCAGGTCCCACATTTAGCCAGATGCAAAGTGACACAATGCCGCACTTGACCACAAGGGGACGCACACATCTGGAGTTCGTTCGCAGCAGAGAGGCTGCTGGCGTGCCCATCTCTATCTGTCTTCCTCTCTCTCTGTCTCTGTCTCTCTCCAAAAAAACAAAAACAAAAAACAACCAATGGAAGCTTCCCAATGAGTTAGATATGAGTAGAAACTGAACATTCCTGCTCTCTGGCCTTCCCATTAGCATAGTCTATGCTACCCAGTAGCCCAAGAAGCATGTCAATCACCTATTTTGTACTTACAGAGATTCATCATTATTATGTTGGTTGAATATTGTAGCAGTTTTCACACAGTTTAATTTGAATCTTAATATTTTGACTTTAAAGTTTGGATCTGAGGCCAGGAACATCTCTCAGTGATAGCATACCCACTTTCCAGAAAGGCATAAGAGCCTGGGCCTGTGCAAAACAAAGCAAAAACAATAACAAAAACAACCAAATTCCTGGGCAAGTATATGTGTCTGTTCATAGTAGGATGGCTTTTAAATAGATTTCTCTTATATGCGGAAGAGAATATTCCACCTCTACTTGCTACACTGTGAACCGTAATTGCTTTTCAGCTTTGCATGATAAGATTGAAGGCATCATCCATTGGGACTATGGTTTTCCTTCTAGATATGAAATGTATGAAAGAGACCTTTGAACTTCAAACTTTGAGGGGAAAATGATCTTTTGTTTATGAAATACTAACTATTGACACATTAGCTAAAATTATAAAGCTGTATTACCAGAATTTTAAAATAAGAATAATGATTAAGGGCTGGAGAGATGCTTAATGTTAAGATGCTTGCTTGCAAAGCTAAAGGACCCAGGTTCACTTCCCCAGGACCCATGTAAGCCATATGCACAAGGTGGCACATGTGTCTGGGAGTTCATTTGCAGCAGCTGGTGGCCCTGACACACCCGTTCTCTCACTCTCTGTCTGTCTCTCTCTCTCAAATAATTAAAAATAAAATATTCTAAAAATGTTTATAAAAGAATAATGATTAAAATAAAAGCTCTATAAAACTATATATGAGAATAAGGATGGTTCACTTTGCTTACCTTGATGTATAGTTGTTACCACAGATCAGTGCAAAGTGGGTACTTTGGACCTATTGGCAGATGTATTGAAATGCCCTACATTTAGCAATGTTATGTTCTAGACTATTATTATTTAAATGAAGAGGAGGGTGTTATTTTTCACTTCAACATAAGATTATTGCCTTCATGGTATGTATGCTTTGATATGTCTAATATTGAATAATTTTTGGAGTTATAAAGGGATGTTCACCTATTATATTGAGTGAACTAAGGCCCAGAGGAGATTGGGTGACAGAATATTGCTTAAACCAAGTGCTCTGACCATTCCCTCTGTGTGCTATTGGACTGATTGTTACTATGTCTTGTCATATTTTGATCTTTCCTTGGCCATAAGTGTGTAGAATTGATATGCCTCTTATCCATACTGTTTGATAAAGTTTAAAGAGGACATGCTTCAGTACATATACTCCCAAAGTTTCAATATTTAATGGAGATGCTGAATGATAACGGAAATTTATTGTCTTTAAGATATAAAAGTGTTTCTTCTGCTCTATGAGGACTATCTTGAAGGAACTAACTTTCAAATACTCCATAGTGTTACTACAAACTCTTAAAGATGAAAACTTCTTTCTACATTTTCCTTCTAAAAATTTTTCAGATGTATGATTGTACTTTGAGACCAACAAAGTATTTATGGTATCAGCATGTATAAATTCCTATTACAAGAAGACAGCATTCATGCAGTTGGTCACCTTTGCATCCACTATCCATTGTGCTTTGGATCTTGTGCAGAGTTATGAATTCATCTACACATTCCTCCAGGTTCCCCAACCATAATGAAACTTACTGTGCTAAATGTGCCTGCATCCAGGAGAAAATTTGCAAGTAGAGCCGGGCATGGTGGCGCACGCCTTTAATCCCAGCACTCGGGAGGCAGAGGTAGGAGGATCACCGAGAGTTCGAGGCCACCCTGAGACTACATAGTTAATTCCAGATCAGCCTGGACTAGAGTGAAACCCTACCTCAAAAAACCAAAAAAAAAAAAAAAAAAAAAGAAAATTTGCAAGTAGATCCAGGTAGAGGTAGGAGGGAAGAATAGTATCGAGAAGTATGTGTAAGATGAAAGAGGAGGAAATGAAAGTGAAGTAGAAAGACATAAAAGCTGAATTTCCTCAGGGTGTGGTGATGCATGTCTTTAATCCCAGCTTTGGGAGGCTGAGGTAGGAGGCCAGCCTGAGACTACATAGTAAATTCCAGGTCAGTCTAGGCTAGAGCAAGACCTTACTTCAAGAAACAAAACAAACAAAAAAACTGAATTTCCCAGTCAAACTTTTTAGCTAGAGGTGGGAGGAACTGGTACAGAGTGAAGAGTTTATGCTAGTAGAGATGGGGCAAAAACCAGGGACCTGAAGATGACAGTTCTTCCTCTGCTGAGTCACCCTGTTGCCATGCAATCTGCTTTTAATTAGTGGCACTTTTTAGTTGTTGCTGCTGTTTGCGGTTCTTTCTTTCTTCTTTCTTCCCTTCCTTCCTTCCCCCCTTCCTTCCTTCCTTTCTTCTCTCTCTCTCCCTTTCTTTCTTTCTTTCTTTTTCTTTCTTTCTTTCTTTCTTTCTTTCTTTCTTTCTTTCTTTCTTCTTTCTCTTCCTTTTTGTTCTGCTATGGACCCATCATTAATGCTTTAAAGAGTAGGCAAAGTCCATTAGAAATCAACATTCCTTATTATGAATATAGGCAAAATCTTTGGAATGGATTTAGATGGGATTTTTAATTTACTTCTTTTCATTTACCAGGAATGCTAAGCAAACATTCCACTACTGATCTACGTCCTGGTTTCACTATTTGCTGGCAATGCAGCCTTAAACACATTACTTCATCCCAGGTTCTAAGTACTCTCTTCTAAGAGGGTCCTAATAGGATTCATAATGTTTACCTCATGACATTACTATGAGGTTAAATAAGAAAATGTGCTTTTTAAAACAAACAAACAAACAAACAAACAAAAAAAAAAACCTTAGTTCAATCCTAGGCAAGTAAGTAAAAGCCGTTAGAATATGCTATGGACTATTTTATTGTTAGTCTGAGTCTTTTCCCAGGAATGGCTTCTTGGAGGTATACCACACTGAGTCCTTTGGAGGCTATAAAAGCCCTGCCAGCTCTGAACCCTGCTGCCCCTGAGTCAAGAGCTATGAATGATTCCAGTGCTTGTTTGAGATTAAAATCTAGTGACTAAAAGTAGTTATTTCTGTCCCTTTCCTATATATGTTTCTATTTTTGAACAAGAATATAATGATGTTAAAGGAATTTAAAATAAAATAGAAAAATAAGTCTTTCTGAACCCCCATTTAACACATTTTTGTTAAATGTTTATTCCTTCATCTCTGATGAGTATATATTTTTAATTTTATGTGAAAAATGCAGAAGCCCTTCTTTAGCAGAGTTACTTAACATAGATTTGCTGTCGTCCTTCTGCCCTTTGGAATTCAGCAATTCCTCTGCCTTCTTTCTAAGCTCCGCTGTACTTCTCAAAATTGCTGTTGATCCACTGAACCATGGGAAATTCATTTTCAATTTCTGCTTAATTGCTGTGAGGCTTTAATTTGTTCTGGATGATGGTGCTAATGTCTGGGAACTGGGACCGAAGCCCTCCACAGTTGTTAATTTAATCAACCGCTGTGCCCTTGTCTAATGAAGGGGGGCACCAGATCCTCTTCACAAAGAGGCCAGGTCCCTCCTGACCACCTTATCCAGGATGAATAAAAGAGGCTCCACAGTCAGGTTGAACATTTGGGACAAATTACCAGGGTGTCAGTCCCCATTATCCAAAGCTCAGAGCTGTGCTTCCCTAAATAATTATTGGGTAGATTTTATGTAGGTCCCTAGAGTTTTAGAGGTAGAGTTTAATCTATGAGTGTGTGTATGCTTGTGTTCATACCCATTAATCAGCAAAATTATTATATAAATTGTAAAGTTCTCCTGAAGCTGTCAATAATCTGTAAGATCATAAACATCATCCCCAAACTGTTGAGATTCCTGTTAACCACTGAAGTTTTCCATGGCAAGACTGGTGAACGCTTGCTCTGTCCTCATGATAAATTAGCTTGTTTATTCCTCTTCTGCTTATTTCTATCCTGCTGTTGGTTAGTGTAATGAAGCAGAAGCCCATTGTATGTGTTCATTGGTAGCGATCCTCTGGCACCAAAGGGGGTAATTGAGTAGAAAGGCGGATGCTGTTGGTGCATGGGAGAAGCTAACACCACATGAGGTCACCAGGCTTCCAGCTTTAACCAATGTGGACACAATGCAATTGAGATTCTGAAAAGGGTTTGTTTATAGTGTGAGAGTAAGGGTCAGTAGTTAATTTGAAATGCTGTAGGTGTGTTTTCCTTGAACCAAGAAGGTACAGAGCATGTGTCATGGAAGATTGTAAATAGCCTCAAGGGAGGGATGGAATTGGAACAGGGATTTATAAAGAAGAGGTTTAAGAGTGCTTGGGTGTACTTATTATTGTTCCATCCATGTTTGAATTGAAATCTTAACATTCCTGAAAATGAGTTTATTGTAGAGGAAACACTATGTAATTCCTAGTATAGAGGAACAGCCTACCAAGAAACAACTTTCTAAAGCAATAATTTCCCCAATTTGAGAATGTATTGGAGTGTTAAAAAACATTGCCTCTATTATTATTTCTAAAGAATTCTCACTGTTAGAAATTTGTGTCTTCTAGAATTTTTCAATTGCCCTAGCTTGAATGAGATAATAGAAAAACCCTTAACCCTGAACTCCTTCGTGGCAGAGCCCTTTTCAATCTCTATCAGGCACATCTATCTTGTTTTGGATTACCATTGGCATTTCCTCCATTATTTAATTACTTAAGTGTCAACATGCAGAAACATGCTCTTATAATCAATCTTTAGCCAATTTATTTTAAAATTTTTTATTTATTTACAAGTAGAGAGAGACAGAGAAGAGAGTCAGACACAGAGAGAATGGCCACACCAGGGCCCCCTGTCACTGCAAATGAACTTCAGATACATATGCCACTTTGTACATCTGGCTTTATATGGGTACTAGGGAATGGAACCTGGATCCTTAGACTTTTCAGGCAAACACCTTAACCACTGAGCCATCTCAGCCCTCTTCAGCCAATTTAAAGTCAGTGAAAACCTGTCCCTTTGCTGCAGGGAAATGCTTCATGTAAACATCTGGTTTTCAGAAAAGGTAGCTGAAAAGAACATGTCTCACATAGGTATAGTGGTTTTACTCTTCTTAAAAGGACTCTTGACTTTTTATTTTTATTTATTTATTTATTGTTTGTTTGTTTGTTTGTTTGTTTGTTGTTTTTAGAGGTAAAGTCTTACTCTAGCCCAGGCTGACCTGGAATTCATTATGTAGTCTCAGGCTGTCCTTGAACTCACAGCGATTGATCCTCCTACCTCTGCCTCCTGATTGCTGGGATTACCAATAACATTCTAAGTCTGCCGGGGAGCCTCACATGTTAACATATTATGGAAACTTAGATAGAGAATAATTGTATTTGTAGTGTTTCCTTCCCTCCCTCCCTCCTTCCTTTTTTCCTTCCTTCTTTCCTTCCTTCTTTTCTTTCCTTTCCTCTTTCTTTCTTTCATTCTTTCTTCCTTTCTTTCCTACTTTTTTTTCCTGCAAGGCAATAGATTTGACTGTGGTAGAAAGAACTTGGTGATTTGGAAGTTTGTTTGCTACATGGTGAGAAGTGACAGAACAGGAAAAAAAACAGTTTTATTTAAATATAGAATGACTTTTTAAAAATATTTTTTATATTTATTTATTTATTTATTTGACAGAGGAAGGGAGAGAGAAAAAAAGAGAGAGACAGAATGGGTGCGCCAGGGCCTCCAGCCACTGCAAACAAACTCCAGACACGTGAGCCCCCTTGCCCATCTGGCTAATGTGGGTCCTGGGGAATCAAACCTGGGTCCTTTGGCTTTGCAGGCAAACGCCTAACCATTAAGCCATCCCTCCAGCCTTTGAATGACTTTTAAATACAGCTGTCTTCTAGGACAAATAAATGCTGTCTGTAGTCCATTTTCTTTACCTTTCTCCCTGTAACAGCTACTTCCTGGACCAATTGTTAAATATTGTAGCTTGCTGAAGCTGTTCAGATGTTTTTTGCTCTTTCCCTGGACAGAATCTGGATCTTTAGAAACTTTGATTAAAAGAGGAGCCAGAAAACTCTCAGGAAATAAGGGTGAAACCAGTTTACTAAGTTTAGCTCTGGTGTGGCTATCCACTATATTAATTTTTCTCTTGTATGCATTTTTATGTATGTCATGCCAATAAGTATGCAAATACACACTGAAGGATCATTTTCTGGTATTGAAACAACATCCTACAGAAAGGAAAGTGCAGTTAAATTGCACAGTCTCCCTTGTTCGGAGGTATTATAAAAAATATCGAGGAAACATTTCTTATAGCTAAGGAATTCATGTCTTTATTGTTTCCTATTTCACTTCTGTAGATTAGACTTTAAAGACTAACAATCAGTGATAATTACCATATCACCCACTAGCCAAATCTAAAAGTGTGCCCCAACCTGCTTCTTGGCCAGTACTGGGCATTACCTTAATTTTGAAAAAGAATTTTCAGTATGCCAAGAAGGTCTCATTCTTTTAATTTATAATCATTTGATTAAGCAGAGGGGTATAAAGGTGAACCTCTTTTTGCATATAACCTGCATGGTTGTTTATTTCCTTTAGTATTGTATTTTCAAAGTCAGTATCTTAGGGATGCAACTTCTTAGAATTTAAGAAGAGAAGTTTGCTGAGATTTTTTTTTTTTTTGGTGGGAGGTGCCCATTGTTCAACCTACTTTTTGAGGACCTCAAATCTCTTTGTGAAGCTTTCTTTCCCTACTCTTAGTTCAGCCACAGTAGACACATGGTTCAAGTTACTTATCAGAATGAATTCTGAGACTTGTGTGGAAACTACCAAGCTGTCCCTTCTCTTTTTGTAATTGAAATTTTAACTTAGAATGTAAACCAAAGCTATTGGAGTTCTTCCAATAAAGCCCACTTATGAAGCTAATAAAATATAAGGTACAATTTAAGAAAAGTAATGAGGTGTGCAGGGCTGGAAAGATGACTTGGCAGTTAAATGCACTTGCTTGCAAAGCCTGACCCTCTGGGTTTGATTCCCCAGTACCCACATAAAGCCAGGTGCACAAAGTGGTGCATGTGACTGGAGTTCATTTGCAGCAGTAGAAGGCCCTGGTGCTCTCTCTCTCTCTCTCATAAATAAATAAAATGTGTTTAAAAAGAAACAAGGTGTGTGTGTGTGTGTGTGTGTGTGTGTGTGTGTGTGTGTGTATGCATGTATATGCATGTGTTCAGGTACCATTATTGAGTACCAAGTGAAGATCATTAGTGACAACTTCTGGAACATGACCAAGCTTCTGACTTTGAAGTAGAGCTCATTGCCACACATGCTCCTGCTGGGCTGGATGTCTGTGTGAGACAGATGGTAACACCATGTTCCAGCAGCTGAAATGTACTTATGAAAGGCAAAAGAATTTAATAACTGTCCAAGCAGAGCATTTATTTCTGTGGATGGTTGAGAAATTTCATTAGATGTTAGATGACTCTGGAGGTTTCCTTAGGACATTCAAGAGACTACAGGGCAGAGCAAGCAACAAGCCAGCACAGGTTAGTACAGTTCCTTAATTGGGTTGGCCATGGGCTATAGAAGGCATGCACACTTGGATCCTGCTTTCCAGCAACTTAATTTTGATGGGAAAGATAAGACCAATAAAACAGTTTGCTACTAAGGTCTAAGTTATGTGCCATAGACCAGGACCTTAAAGCATGTTTTAGACCTGATGAAAAGTGATTTTTGAATAGTTGGAGTTTGACATAGATTGTTTAATATGGGATAATTATTTGAAACACAATTTGATAAGCATAATTTAAGACAAGAGTCACATCTTTCAAGATTCTAAGTTAATAATGAGCTTAATAGAGTCATGTGCAGAGTATGAAGAAGTCTGGCTTTAGTGCCATTTTCCTCCTTGTTATACTATCTAGTCCATCATGCTTTCCCCTAGGAAATAAAAACAGGCATGCCTTTTCTCAAAGCCAAATATGTTAGTCCTTTCCACTCTTTTCTTTTCTTTTCTTTTCTTTTCTTTCTTTTCTTTTCTTCTGCTAAAAGCTCTAAAGTAAATCTTCAGAATCTTTTGGTTGATTGTGGGCCAGATCTTTATTTTGGGTCATGATTAAGGTATATCTTCCCACTTTGCTAAATTCTGGAGATTATAAAGAATTATCAAATATGGTCATCTGGAAGAAAGCACTGCATGTAGAATTCATGAGGTGATCCTCAGGCAAGGAATCAACTGGGTATGACACCAAGCTTCTTTTGCTGCAGAGCCCTACTGTTGATCTGTAGGCGCTTAAGAAGACAATGCATATAAGACACCTGTCTCTTTTATTTAGCCAAAGACAGATAAAGTTAAACTATTTTTGGTGAACAAACAGGCAGGTTAGGCACAAAAATATGATTAGCAAAAGAGAGCAGCATATGTTTGTAACAAAGAAGTTAGCTGAGCACTTGTTATATACTAGGCAAAGCGCAACATATTTTATGTATACTCATTCCTCTGAGATGGTTCAGTTGGAACTAGACTCTGTCCCTCTTGTTGTTTTTACATTGTTCTAGAAAAACTGGTTTCCTTAAAACATTGGACTTCCTTAATGTGTCATTTTCTTTTTAAAAATCCTCTGTTCTAAAAGTAATGGAGTTTGGAGGCCAAAACCTAAAGGCAGCTGTAAATAGACCAGAAAGTTGACAAGTCCCCATAAGGACAGGCATTGTGTTAGCCATTGTGGGCAAATCCATTCACTTTAAGGCCTCCATCTGTATTTCCCTTTGTGAACTCTTTTGCCAAATGTCTCATCATCCTTTGTTAAGATGAGGTCCTGCTCATTCTGTCTGCTTTCATGACACAAATGTTTTAGGAACTCTCCACAGACTGGCTAGATTGTCTGTGTGGGCCATGACCAGATTGTGTGGGTGATGACACAAGTAGGAGAGGACTCAGTAATCAAAAAGCCAGGGAGGAAAGCTCTTTCTTGCTCTCCCAAAATGGAGCTTGGGTACAAAGGGAACTTCGTTAATCATGCCTTCTTTGTAATCAGAATGGGGAGGCACTTTTTAAGCTATTTGGTCTACTGTCTCGTCTGCGTTAAGCCAACTGTGCAATAGCTAACTGAGGGGTTAAAAATTTCCCAGAGGCAGTCAGGCAGAATCAACTTGTCTTGATAAAGAAGTTGGTTCATAGTGATGGTGCTGGCCTTGCCCAAAGGCCATGTGGTGGCCAGCTTGTACATAGCTGGTGAAAATTTTATGGGTTGTAAGAAATAGGAAAGAAATCTACAAGGCTAGAGGGTTTTGATGAAATTACCATATTTTAGTCACTTTGTGCTAAGCCCCTAAAATAAGTACTGAATAGAAAATCCAAGCATCTCAACTCACTGAGCAACTTTGGACAACTTGCTTAAATCTTCCTCTAGTTTCTTTCTTAGAAATCAAAGTAGAATAATCTTTGGTACCCACTTAATGGGTGTTGTTAGAGATATTTAGACTGCAAATGCTCTGAGTATCATGTAGAAGAGGAGATAAGGGAAGTTCCCCCAAGTATCATTCATGTCTAAGGGAAAGGCAAATCAGTATTTATTATTGTTTGAAAGGAAACATTCTTTCAGCACCTCTCTGTCTTTTTTTTTTTTTTTTGGTTTTTCAAAGTAGGGTCTCACTCCGGCCCAGGCTGACCTGGAATTAACTATGTAGTCTCAGGGTGGCCTTGAACTCATGGCGATCCTCCTACCTCTGCCTCCCGAGTGCTGGGATTAAAGGCGTGCGCCACCAGGCCCGGCTCAGCACCTCTCTTTTTACAAAGGAGAGTATGTGTCTAGCTACAGGTTAACTTTGTAATAATGTAATTTGTGAGGCAGGCCTGCAAATCTACAATGTGTTTGGGTTCGTAGAAGGAAGTTTGAATTTAGCCTATCCATTCACTGACTCTAGTGGTAAAGTGTTTTATAATGAACTGTTGATTTTGGCGAAATGAAGAATAATGAAATCATAGGTAATCTATCAACTATTACTTGGCTATGCCTTATCAGGCTGTCCAAACTATAGCCCACAGGCTACATGAGGCCCAAGATAGCTATGAATTCAGCCTAACATATGTAGATGATCATGTCATGTCACAATATCAAAAGGTTTGATACCCCTGCTATATGGTTGTCTGTTTTCTTTCAAAAATGAAATAGAGTTATCAAGCCTAATAAGGAGAGGTGGCCCTAACTTCTAGACATCAGAAGTCATGTTTGGAATATAGCAGAAAGAGCTGCTTAATTCTCTGCCCCCCCCCCAACCTTTTAAAATTGTTGTCGTTGCACCCCAAGTAGCCTATCCCTCAGTCAAGATCTTCTACATGTCTTTCTCACTTCAATCTATTCTCAGGTACTGGCCCTTTCTTTCCTCCAAGGTGAAGCTGGAATTTACCTTTCCTGTCATGAAAAGACAGTTACTGGTGCTTTCCCAGTAGAGATCCCTACCTTCCATTTACTTGTTTTCAACTGAGAATCTACATTTTACTAATTCTTTTTTTAAAAATTTTTAATTATTTTATTAATTTTTGGAGAGAGACACAGAGAGAGAGAGAGAGAGAGAGAGAGAGGAAGACAGAGATGGGCACGCCAGCAGTATCTCAGCTGCTGTGAACGAAATCCAGATGTGTGCGCCCCCTTGTGAGCAAGTGCGGCATTGCGCCCTTGCACCACTTTTGCATCTGGCTAAATGTGGGACCTGGAGATTGGAACCGCTGGAGATTGGAACCAGCGTTCTTAGGCTTAGCAGGCAGGTGCCTTAATTGCTAAGCCATCTCTCCAGCCCCTTTACTAATTCTTTTGAGTAACTTTGGAAAGGGTCTGGGGATTTCTCAAACCCAATCTTACTCTCTCCCAACAATGATCACTAGCCTGTTTTTTTGTTGTTGTTGTTTTGTTTTTTTTTTGTTTTTTTTTTGAGAGAGACACAGAGAGAGACAGAAGGAGGCAAATAGAGATGGGCACGCCAGCATCCTCTCAGCTGCTGTGAATGAAATCCAGATGCGTGCGCCCCCTTGTGATCAAGTGCGGCATTGCCCCCTTGCGTCACTTTGCATCTGGCTAAACGTGGGACCTGGATATTGGAACCGATGGAGATTGGAACCAGCATTCTTAGGCTTAGGAGGCAGGCGCCTTAACCGCTAAGCCATATCTACAGCTCTATCCTGGTATTTTTACATGAGTTCTGGAAATCAACTCAGCTTCTCATGCTTGAGAGACAAAACCTTCTGTTTTGGTAACATGCTGCATGCCTGTGAACGTGCATGTTGTATAGTTTAAAGAACACCTTCAGGTGTCATTCCTCTCAGGAGCCACTTTTTTTTTTTTTTTAATGAGATTTCATTGATATGTAGCTTGCCAGTTAAACTGGACTGGCTGACCAGCATATTCCAGATATCCTATCTCCACCTCCCCAGAGCTGGGATTACAAGCATGTGCCATCATGCCTGGTATTTTTTTAAAGATTTTATTTTATTTATTTATTAGAGATAGAGAGAGGGAAAGAGAGAGAGGGAGAGTGAGAATGGGTGTGCTAGGGCCTCTAGCCACTGCAAATGAATTCCAGATGCATGTGCCCCCTTGTGCATCTGGCTTACATGGGACATGGAGAATCGAAGTGGGGTCCTTAGGCTTCGCAGGCAAACACCTTAACCACTAAGCCATCTCTCCAGCCCATGCCTGGTATTTTTACATGAGTTCTGGGAATCAACTCAGCTTCTCATGCTTGAGAGGCAAGCAAGTACTCCCCCAAATGAGCCATCCATCTCCTTAGCCCAGCATGCTGCTCTTTAGACCACTTAGTTTTCCATCCAGTTGAAACACTACTACTGATAAATGTCCTTTCTTAATCTCTCAGTGTAAAATGATTCCTTGGCCACATTGTAATTTCTACTCGTGATTCCTGGATTATTCCATTTGAAATAATCTAGAACTTGTGCTTACTATCTGTTATACAGTGGCTTTTCATATTGAAGATGCCTGTTGTATTCCTCCTTGATTTTCTCTTGACAGAGAGAGAGAGAGAGCAAGCAAACTCCCTTTGCCTAGTTTAGATCTGCTAACCATACTCACTAGCCTTTTCTGGTGATTGCATTTCCAGTCAAGGTTAAACTACTGCTTGTTTCTATGTAGAGAATAAAAAGCACCAGTTTACCTGTTTTCAGTAGAAAATCCATCATTCAAAAACCAATGTGTGGGCTGGAGAGATGGCTTAGCGGCTAAGGCGCCTGCCTGCTAAGCCTAAGAATGCTGGTTCCAATGTCCAGCGGTTCCAATCTCCAGGTCCCACGTTTAGCCAGATGCAAAGTGAGGCAAGGGCACAATGCTGCACTTGCCAGAGGGGGTGCACACATCTGGATTTCGTTCACAGCAGCTGAGAGACTGCTGGCGCGCCCATCTCTGTCTCCCTCTCTGTCTATCTCTCTCCAAAATAAATAAAAAATGATTTAAAAAAAACCCAATGTGTTGATGTCCTTAGAACAAAGACATCTCAGTTTTAGGCTGAGAACTCAGCCCCACACAAGCTGACCCTGTCTTAGCCTTTCTACTTATTTGACTTATGGCAGGTACATTTCTCATTTATCTTTGTATCCACTTCTCTCAGGAGGGGGAACATATGTCATACAATGGAGAGAGACTCTGGACTCACATAGATTTGGAGGCAACACCGGTACCAACCACTTACTGGCTATGACCTTGGAAAAGTGTTTTTCACTTTACCTAACTCTGAATGGAGGGAATTTTATTCACCAGTCACTTAGACATAAGAAAGAAAACCATTCCAGGTAATTCCTTAGCACAATACATGGGACATAAGAAATCAGCTACAGGGCTGGAGAAATGGCTTAGCGGCTAAGGCGCCTGCCTGCTAAGCCTAAGAATGCTGGTTCCAATGTCCAGCGGTTCCAATCTCCAGGTCCCACGTTTAGCCAGATGCAAAGTGAGGCAAGGGCGCACACATCTGGATTTCGTTCACAGCAGCTGAGACACTGCTGGGCGCCCATTTCTGTCTCCCCTCCCTCTCCCTCTCTATCTCTCTGTGTCTCTCTCTCCAATAAATAAAAAAAAAAAAAAAAAAGAAAGAAATCAGCTACAATTACTAGCTGTAGACGACAACCTAATTTTGCCAGGCTGGCACATAGGCAACATGTGTGTTATAGATTGTTGGGAACTTAAAATCCTTATTACTCCATGAAAAGTAATGTAGGGCTGGAGAGATGGCTTAGCTGTTAAGGCGCCTGTCTGCTAAGCCTAAGAACTTCCCTTCAATTCTCCAGGTCCCACCTTTAGCCAGATGCAGTGAGGCAAGGGTGCAATCTCCGCACTTGCCCACAAGGGGGCACACATCTGGAATTCACTATGTATGGTGGCTCAACTCATGGTGATCCTCTTACCTCTCCCTCCCAAGTGCTGGGATTAAAGGCATGAGCCACCATGCCCAGCTTGTGGAACATGGCTAAGCCTAGAATGCTGGTTCCAATCTCCAGCGGTTCCAATCTCCAGGTCCACGTTTAGCCAGAGCCCATGCCTGGTATTTTTACATGAGTTCTGGGAATCAACTCAGCTTCTCATGCTTGAGAGGCAAGCAAGTACTCCCCCAAATGAGCCATCCATCTCCTTAGCCCAGCATGCTGCTCTTTAGACCACTTAGTTTTCCATCCAGTTGAAACACTACTACTGATAAATGTCCTTTCTTAATCTCTCAGTGTAAAATGATTCCTTGGCCACATTGTAATTTCTACTCGTGATTCCTGGATTATTCCATTTGAAATAATCTAGAACTTGTGCTTACTATCTGTTATACAGTGGCTTTTCATATTGAAGATGCCTGTTGTATTCCTCCTTGATTTTCTCTTGACAAGAGAGAGAGAGAGAGAGAGCAAGCAAACTCCCCTTTGCCTAGTTTAGATCTGCTAACCATACTCACTAGCCTTTTCTGGTGATTGCATTTCCAGTCAAGGTTAAACTACTGCTTGTTTCTATGTAGAGAATAAAAAGCACCAGTTTACCTGTTTTCAGTAGAAAATCCATCATTCAAAAACCAATGTGTGGGCTGGAGAGATGGCTTAGCGGCTAAGGCGCCTGCCTGCTAAGCCTAAGAATGCTGGTTCCAATGTCCAGCGGTTCCAATCTCCAGGTCCCACGTTTAGCCAGATGCAAAGTGAGGCAAGGGCACAATGCTGCACTTGCCAGAAGGGGGTGCACACATCTGGATTTCGTTCACAGCAGCTGAGAGACTGCTGGCGCGCCCATCTCTGTCTCCCTCTCTGTCTATCTCTCTCTCCAAAAATAAATAAAAAATGATTTAAAAAAAACCCAATGTGTTGATGTCCTTAGAACAAAGACATCTCAGTTTTAGGCTGAGAACTCAGCCCCACACAAGCTGACCCTGTCTTAGCCTTTCTACTTATTTGACTTATGGCAGGTACATTTCTCATTTATCTTTGTATCCACTTCTCTCAGGAGGGGGAACATATGTCATACAATGGAGAGAGACTCTGGACTCACATAGATTTGGAGGCAACACCGGTACCAACCACTTACTGGCTATGACCTTGGAAAAGTGTTTTTCACTTTACCTAACTCTGAATGGAGGGAATTTTATTCACCAGTCACTTAGACATAAGAAAGAAAACCATTCCAGGTAATTCCTTAGCACAATACATGGGACATAAGAAATCAGCTACAGGGCTGGAGAAATGGCTTAGCGGCTAAGGCGCCTGCCTGCTAAGCCTAAGAATGCTGGTTCCAATGTCCAGCGGTTCCAATCTCCAGGTCCCACGTTTAGCCAGATGCAAAGTGAGGCAAGGGCGCACACATCTGGATTTCGTTCACAGCAGCTGAGACACTGCTGGCGCGCCCATTTCTGTCTCCCTCTCCCTCTCCCTCTCTATCTCTCTGTGTCTCTCTCTCCAAATAAATAAAAAAAAAAAAAAAGAAAGAAATCAGCTACAATTACTAGCTGTAGACGACAACCTAATTTTGCCAGGCTGGCACATAGGCAACATGTGACGGTTATAGATTGTTGGGAACTTAAAATCCTTATTACTCCATGAAAAGTAATGTAGGGCTGGAGAGATGGCTTAGCTGTTAAGGCGCCTGTCTGCTAAGCCTAAGAACTTCCCTTCAATTCTCCAGGTCCCACCTTTAGCCAGATGCAGTGAGGCAAGGGTGCAATGCCGCACTTGCCCACAAGGGGGCGCACACATCTGGAATTCACTATGTATGGTGGCTCAAACTCATGGTGATCCTCTTACCTCTCCCTCCCAAGTGCTGGGATTAAAGGCATGAGCCACCATGCCCAGCTTGTGGAACATTTTTTTAAAAAATATTTTTATTTATTTATTTATTTGACAGAAAGAGGAGAGAGAGAGAGAGAGAGAGAGAGAGGTGTTCCAGGGCCTCCAGCCACTGCAAACAAACTCCAGACACATGTACCATCTTGTGCATTTGGCTAACAACATAGGTCCTGGGGAATCAAACCTGGGTCCTTTGGCCCTGCAGGAAAATGCCTCAACCACTAAGCCATCCCTCCAGCCCTTGTGGAAGATTTTTTAATGCTTATTCGTGTGTGTGTGTGTGTGTGTGTGTGTGTGTGTGTGTGTGTGTGTAATTTCTACTGTTTTAAGAATTTCTAGAATTAGGCAAGTAGTAATTACAGACATATTTCACGAAGAGAGGTTAGGAGTAGTAATTTCATGCACTTCCATCAGGATTTGGTGGATACCAAAGGTGAAGCTCAGTTTTTTTAATCTAAATTCAGGCCACTGAATTGCTGTTCCCATTAGCATGTCTAATGGCTGGTAGGTTTTATGTGCTGATTCTCTGGCAGGACCCTTTTTTATGCATTTTATTACTTTTTAAAAAGTGGAAAAAATGGCACCAATCTTTATCCTAAAATAATTTCATGTTTACCCCAGCGTTTCAAGCACTACCAATGCACTTTAATGTCTTTCCTGTTGGTTCCAACACTCCTCAGTTCATGGGATCAAAGCCAGGCAGATAATATTAAGCCAAATGGTGCTGCTTGTTGCCATGTAGATTCTGACAGATACAGAGTAATTCTTTTATTCTTCAATGCTTATACATCTTTGGCACCAGAACAATTGAGGCTATAGTCCAAACACTTAAAATAGTCACTTGCCTAACTAAGACAGAAGCATAATATTTTTCTATATTTTTTAAATTCAGAATCCATGATGCAAGTGTTTGATCCAATTTCTGAAACTTTGGTCTCATACTGACTACCATTTTTTTTCTATATTTCTGTCACAGGGAAACATATTTAAGTAAGTATGTCCACTGCAGGTTCCTTTGCATTCAGCTCTGCCATGTGGTGTGTGTGGTATTATGTGTGCATCTGTGTGTTTCCACGTAGAATGTGTTACCATATAGGGTGCAAGTGTGCCTTTGTGTTACCATGAGGGGTTCATGTGTGTTTGTGTGTTATTCTTGGGGGGGAGGGGTTATGTGTCTTTGTGTTACCATGTGGGGTACATGTTTGCCTATGTGTTATGTGGGGTGTATGTGCACTTGTGGGTTGCTACAAGGAGTTTGTGTTTCTGTAGATTGTCATGTAGGTGCATGTGTGTCTTTCTGTTGCCATGTGGGTTGTATGCATTGTGTTTTGCCATATGAATGTGTGTATTGCCTATTTTGCTGTTTTTGCATGTCTGTATTTCTGTGTATATGTGTCTGTGTTGAACTTGAGCACATGTGTGTCTATGTGTTACACTGTGTCTGTGTATTCCTATGCATGGTGTGTGTGTGTGTGTGTGTATTGCTGTGTAGAAACTTACTGTGTGTGTGTGTTGCCATGCTGGTACATGTGTGGCAGTGTTTTCCTGTGTGGGTGCATATGTGTATTGCCTTATGGGTATATGTGTTTCTGTGTTGCTATGTCTGTATGTGCATGTATCTTTGTTTTGTGATAGTCATTTGCTGCATGGGAATATTCTGCTTTATGAAATAATTAGCTTCCTAGCACAGATGTTAGTTAGCATGATTAATTACTTGCTGAAAGTGGCTGTCACAAATGAATTGCATCTCATAGGTTGTACCTCATTTTACTCACAAGGGCATAGCTACAGTTATTCCCATATCCTTGTCTCCAGGGCTAATCTCTGCAAATCCACTTTCAGCTCTCCAGTAATGGTGATCAAATTGTTGAAAATATTTTTAAGTAATCTTGTAAGATTTAATGGGCATGGTTGAAATGTAGGATAACTTTATCCTCAAGTAAATGTCAGTGGCAAAATATGTCTGACCATTAAACTTCAGAGCAACTAATTACTAACTACTTGGGAATTAGCTAATTCCCAAGTACTAAATCAGTTTAACATAACTATTTGTACTTTCTTTAGCTGAACATGCTATCATTCTGAGACATTCTAAGACTTAAGATATGTGCTAAGGAAGATATTAAGAAATGTTTTTAGGAATGTATCTTGGGTGTATGGTGCCCTATCTCTAATATCCATTGGCAGTCTTATAATTCACAATTCAACCAGATAATGTGATCTGGCTACTTAAATTGTGCAGTCTATTTCATGTGCTTCCTTTTAACTACAATTAAGACTTTTAAGCTTGAGAAAGGCCAAGAGAAATGTCTGAGGGAACACAACAGAAACCATTAAAAAGCATTGCTAAGGCTAAGTATGAGAACTACCACAAATTCAAGGCCAGCCTGGGCTAACACAATTTAAAAACCAACTTCTAAATTTAGCTAGGATTCTCTTTTTTAAAAAATTATTTTCTATTGACAACTTCTATACGTACAGACAATAAACCTTGATATTTCCCCCCTCTCCCCCGCTTTCCCCTTCACAACTCCACTCTCCATCATGTCCCCTCCCTCTCTCCATTAGTCTCTCTTTTAATTTGATGTCATCATCTTTTTCTCCTATTATGAGGGTCTTGTGAAGGTATTGTTAGGCACTGTAAGGTCATGGATATGGAGGCCAATTTCTATCTGGACAGTTGCATTGTAAGGAGTGGTATCCTTCCTTTGGCTCTTACATTCTTTCTGTGATATCTTCCACAATGGACCCTGAGCCTTGGAGGGTGTGATAGAGATGATTCAAAGCTAAGCACTCCTCTGTCATTTTTTCTCAGCATTATGTTGCCTTTTGGGTCATCTCAGTGGTCACCGCCATCTGAAAAGAGAAGCATCTCTAACCAAAAGTGAGAGTATCATTAATATATGAATATGAACATTAAGTGTAGTGGTTTCAGGGCAGTTAGGTGAGAACAATATATGCATTTAGTCAAACAAGAACAGGCTTTATACCCCTAAGGCCCATGACCTCCCCTGCCATAGGCTTTTTTTTTAAAGTTTTTTATTTTTCATTTTTTTTAAAAACAACAACAGGTTCTTTTTTTTAAATATTTTATTATTTTATTTTATTTATTTGAGAGAGATACAGAAATAGGCAGGAGAGAGAGAGAGAGAGAGAGAGAGAGAGAGAATGGGTGCGCCAGGGCCTCCAGCCACTGCAAACGAACTCCAGATGCATGCACCCCCTTGTGCATCTGGCTTACGTGGGTCCTGGAGAATCGAGCCTTGAACCGGGGTCCTTAGGCTCCATAGGCAAGCGTTTAACCACTAAGCCATCTCTCCAGCCCTTATTTTTCATTTTTAGAGAGACACAGAGAGAGAGTCAGACAGAGAGGGAGAGGGAGACAGATAGAGAATGGGCGTGCCAGCAGTCTCTCAGCTGCTGTGAACGAAATCCAGATGTGTGTGCCCCCTTGTGGGCAAGTGCAGCTTGCGCCCTTGCGTCATTTTGCATCTGGCTAAACGTGGGACCTGGAGATTGGAATCGCTGGAGATTGGAACCAGTGTTCTTAGGCTTAGGAGGCAGGCGCCTTAACCATTAAGCCATCTCTCCAGCCCTGCCATAGGCTTTTGATTAGGTTTTCAGTACCAGGCATGTATTCCTTTAGAGCAGGCTTCCAGTTCAATTAGAGAGCAGTTGGTTTCGCCCAGAGCAGACATGCCACTATTGCACCCGTTCAGTCATTTGGCCAGTCTGGCCAAACTTGAGGCTTCCAGTGTCCACTGTTTTCACTGTAGCTAAGATTCTCTTATGCCAACTGAACAGCTTGGGCCATGTGGTGGTTTGAATAAGAAATGATCTCCATAGCCTCATATGTTTGTGATTAAGCCTCTTACTAGATCTGGACAGCTGGTGGAGCTTTTGAAGAAGTAGAGCCTTGCTGAGGGAGGTTTGTCATTGGGGGAGAAACTTGAAGTTTATTAGTCCAGCCCACTAGGTGTTCAGAGCCAGCTCACTCTTGCTATTTCCACTATGCTGCTAATATATCAAGATGCAAACTAGTTGCCTGCTCTGCCATGCTTCCCTACTAAGATTAAGGGTTGGGAAGACAGTAAAGGTGTTTGCTTGCAAAGTCTGCCAGCCTAGGTTCAATTCCCAAGCTGTTCATATAAGCCAGATGCAAAAAGTACCACAAGTACCTGATGTTCATTTGCAGAAGCAAGAGACCCTGCCACCCATACACACATACACATGTGCAAATAAATAAATAAAGTTATTTATTTATTTTTGGTTTTATGAAGTGGGGTATCACTCTAGCTTAGGCTGACCTGGAATTCACTATGTACATAGTGATCTTCCTACCTCTGACTCCTGAGTAAAGGCATTCACCACCATGTTCAGGTAAATAAAACTTTTTGAAAAGAAACTTCCCCTCAAAAATGTAAGCTGATATCACATCCTCCAAGGCTCAGGGTCCATTGTGGAAGAGGTATCAGAAAGAATGTAAGAGCCAAAGGAAGGGTAGAACTGCTTACAATGCATTCTTCCAGACACAAAATGACCTGGATATCCATGACTTCGCAGTGCCTAGCACTACTTACACAAAACTCTCATAATAGGAGGAAAAGATGATGACATCAAAATAAAAGAAAGACTAATTGAGAGGGTAGAGGGATAGGATGGAGAGTAGATTTGTGAAGGGGAACATGGGGGAGAGAAGGGACTTATCATGACTTCTCTATAATTATGGAAATTGTCAATTAAAAAAAGTTTAAAAAATAAAGTATAAGCGGAAATGAACCCTTTCCTCACATAAGCTGCTTATGATCGTGATTTGTCCCTGCAATGAAATGGCAATTGCTATAGTCCATTTCAGTAAAAGTTATATTGTCCATACCACAAACTATATAGTCTTCTTTATTCTAAGCAAATTCTGGAACTGTCCAAAGACACTGCATATGTGTTTTCATTAGACATATAGTTCTATATTTTCTTAGTAGCCTTTAAAAAAAAAACAGGTCTCACTAGTTGTACAAGCTGGCCTTAAACTGTTGATCCTCCTGTCCCACAATGTTAGGATTGTAGATCCATACCACTACCAGGCCTAACTCCTTGTAAATACTAATAAATTCTATTCATGGCTAGCCAAGCAGTGGAGGTTTTCTCTATGTTCTTTTTGTTTTTTTTTTAAAGATTTTTATTTATTTATTTATTTTTATTTACTTGAGATAGAGAGAGAGATACAGAAATACGCAGGTAGAGAGAGAGAGAGAGGGAGAGAATGGGTATGCCAGGGCCCCTAGCCACTGCAAACGAACTTCAGATGCGTGTGGCCCCTTGTGCATCTGGTTTACGTGGGTCCTGGAGAATCAAGCCTTGAACCAGGGTCCTTAGGCTTCACAGGCAAGCGTTTAACTGCTAAGCTATCTCTCCAGCCCTTATCTATCTATCTATCTATCTATCTATCTATCTATCTATCTATTTATTTATTTATTTATTTATGAGAGAGAATGTGGAGGCCAGGGCCTCTAGCCACTGCACACAAACTCCAGACACTTGCGCCACCTGGTGGGCATGTGTGACCTTGCACTTGCTTCACCTTTTGTGCGTCTGGCGTACTTGGCTGGTCCTTAGGCTTTGCAGTCAAGTGCCTGAACCGTTAGGCCATCTCTCCAGCCCAATGATAGGCTTTTAACTGAGACTAGGTTCAAACGTTAAATCAGGGGTTGGGGATTAAAGGTGTTTAATTGCAAAGCCTGCCAGCCTCATTTGAAATCCCTAGCACCCACCCTTGTAAAACCAAATCCAATCCAGATGCAATGTGATGCTTGAGGTTGTGGTATTCAGAGAGTCTGTCTCAAAACATAGAATACAGGGCTGGAGAGATAGATGGCTTAGCAGTTAAGGGACCTGCCTCCTAAGCCTAAGAACGCCGGTTCCAATCTCCAGCGGTTCCAATCTCTAGATTCCACGTTTAGCCAGATGCAAAGTGATGCAAGGGCACAATGCCGCACTTGACCACAAGGGGCCACACGCATCTGGATTTCATTCACAGCAGCTGAGAGGCTGCTGGCGGGCCCATCTCTATCTGTCTTCTTCTCCCTCTCTCTCTGTCTCTCTCTCAAAAAAAAAAAAAAACATAGAATACAAACCACTTGAGATTCTTTTTTTCCCCTAAAAAACCATTTATTTATTTATTTATTTGAGAGAGGAGGCAGGTAGAGAGGATGGATGCACCAGGGCCTCTAGCCACTGCAAATGAACTCCATACACATGCACCACCTTGCACATCTGGCTTATGTGGGTACTGGGGAATCAAACCTGGGTTCCTAGGCTTCACAGGTAAGTGCCTTAACCACTAAGTCATCTCTCCAGCCCTTGAAATTATTTTCTGTGTGCCATGTTGATGCACACGTACATACACATGCAAAAATAAAACAAATTTTTTAAAAAGTTAAATTAGCCTTCCTCTTGAGTTTGTAGGAGAAAGTATATATCTTTACATCATTGTTGTTATTTTTGTCAGCTAAAAGCTATTGTAAAAATAAAAATTTTTCTGAAATCATTTACCATTTTTACTAAAAGTCATTGCATTTTTCAACTTTTCAGATGGCAAGATTCTGCTTATGAATGCTTGTAAACATGAATTACCCACACAAATGAGTGTGTTCTCCACATTCCTTCCCTTCATAGCCCAAAACAGATTAATCTTTAAATATCATCTTTGTTGCAAGGCAGACATTCTTCATCTAATTTAGGGAAGGCTATTATTACCTGATGACTGAGACTTCAAAGGGTTGGTTGCCAGAACAGGAGTTAGAGCATTCCATTTCCACCCAGACCACATTCTGGAGGGCTCCTCTTCTTTGATCAGATCTCCTGTCTATGTTGTATGTAGGTTCAAGTCAGAAAGGGGGGGAGAGTCAGAGAGAGAAAGAAAGAAAAAGAGTCAGAGAGGGACACACACACACACACACACACACACACACACACACATCTTGAAAGGAGACTATGTACTCTCAGGCTGGACTTGAACTCACAGGAATTCTCCTACCTCTATCTCCTGAGTGTTGGGATGAAAAATATGTGCCATCTTGCCCCATTTTTATTCCTTTTTAGTACTATGTAGAGCTAAGCAGAGCCTACTAGGAGTAGAAACCAAGACACCCTGATTATAGTATGCTGCTGCCTAGAGAAACAAAGGGCTAATACTGACAAAGGTAGGAATGGTCCTGTCCTTTGCACCTATAGAATATACTTTCTAGTTTTCCAAACTCAAACATGTACGTTTGTAGGAAAGGGGTTTCAATGCACCAGCACATACCTTCCAGATAGTCCATTTTCTCCCTTCAGCTGATTCTTGCTGCCTTTTAGGAGTAAGTCCTTCAATCAGCCACCCTTACCCCCTTTTACAGTCAAAGCATTCTAGGCATATGCTTGTTGGAGCAACTTTTCTTGAGGACATGGGTCTCTGTTGACTGCCCAACCTCTTCCACCAAACTGGGAACAATTTATGGTCTGGGACTGTTATTTATCTCTGTCTTTAGTTAACACTATGCTGTAAAGTACTAACACACCAAGATAAATGCAAAAGACGTTTTTGTTGCTTGTGATAAAGCAAATAAATAGTCTGTGTTGGCTTAAATGGAGACTATTTGTCATGTCACCATTGTGTTTTAGTTTTAACTTTTCTAGAAGGCAAAGATTTTTAATTACAGCTTCTGAAGGGAGCAGGGCTAATGATTTGATGTTGACTCAGCATTGAGCATGAAAAATGGTAGTGGTTGGCTAGATACCAAATTGTGAACCAGGTGCCATTTGAGATGTAACAGGAAACTGACTGGAATATTCTTCTAAAAGAAGTACAGGATTAGTCACTGTTTGCTTACATTTTTATTCAGAGTTATATTGGTAATAATGGCTGGAATTTTTGTCTCATTGTAGTGTACTTATTTCTTCTACATCCCAAATAACCAACTGTTGACCTTTCTTCAGTACTGTCAGATTAAATGTAACATTTACCATGATTATAATTAATTTTCATGCAGGTTGTATGTTTTCTTCATTATTTGTACATTTCACATCACTGATGCCTATTAGGTCCACTCTAGCATTTAATAGTTTCCAGCACATAGGGGATACACAAGGTAGTCAATTAATTTAGCAATGAGACTGAGGAATCACTGACTTCAAAGAAGTGTCTTTACAATTTTGAATTTGGTGCATGCCTTCCTGATTTCACATCACTTTAAAATTAATAGTAAGGAAGTACACTTCTCAATTTGAATACTGTAATAGATACCAAAAATACTGTTAAAATAGAGATGGGGGCTAGGGAAATGGCTTAGCAGTTAAGGCATTTGTCTGCGAAGCCTAAGGACCCCGGTTTGATTCCCCAGGACTCACGTAAGACAGATGCACAAGGGGGTGCATGCATCTGGAGTTCGTTTGCAGTGGCTAGAGGCCCTGGCATGCCCATTCTCTCTTTCTCTCTATCTGCTTCTTCCTCTCTCTCTCAAATAAATAAATAAAATATTTTAAAAAATAGGGATAGGGACAGCAAACCTTGGCTGTGTTGTCAGAGTATAAGAACTGAGTGGTGATGGGGCCAGCACTGGCAGAGTACTTCTACAACTTCTGTGCATGCCCCTATTGCTCTCAGCCTTGCATATCAGATGCTAACAATACACAATGATCATTGCCTGCTACATTGCATTGATGTAGAACATCTGGCCCACATATATTCAATAGTTTATATGCTGTGAATGGGTACAGAGGCAACTAAGGATGATACTGTGTTTTGAGGAGTGGTTATTTTTGCTTTCACAAGAGCAAGCATGACTCGGTTTGTTGGCTTGAGTTCAGATAGTTCTTCTTTTTAAAAAATTTTTTTATTTTATTTATTTTTGGAGAGAGACAGAGAGAGAGAGAGAGGGAGACAGATAGAGATGGGCGTGCCAGCAGTCTCTCAGCTGCTGTGAATGAAATCCAGATGTGTGCGCCCCCTTGTGGGCAAGGGCAGCATTGCACCCTTGCATCACTTTTGCATCTGGCTAAATGTGGGACCTGGAGATTGGAACCGGGTTCTTAGGCTTAGCAGGCAGGCCCTTTAACCACTAAGCCATCTCTCCAGCCCCTCCAGATAGTTCTTCTTAATGCACAGAATCTGTTGATACCCAGAACCACACAGTGTGAAACCAAGATATTCATTACAAATACATTAGACTGTGTCCTGTTCAAAGGTTAAAAATAATTTCACTTTTCCCCATTTAGTTCTTTTGCTTATAGCAAAATCACTTTCAAAAATAACTTAAAGATACTTCCAATGCCTTTGATTCTAGATACGTACTGTTTTATGATGAAATCACAGTTTTGGCTATAGCTAATGAAAACATCTATGGTAGACAGACAGCCATAAACTTTATGTTCTGCTTTTAGTTCTCTTGATATGCTATCCATTGTACCAGGGATTCAATCTCAGTAGTAATAGGAATTTTTCCCAAGTTTCAGGGCTATTACTGAAGGACCATTAACTATCCCTGCATAAATACCAGGGTACCTGTTTACTCTCTCAAATCATATTCATAGTACATATTTTTTCTTTTGATCACTACTAGAAAAATTAAAAACATTAAATTATCTGTAGGTTTTTAAGCTTTGCCAAAAGTTTTGATGCTAGACGACTAAGTTATTCTAGTGAATAAAAATATTTGTCATGCTGGGCGTGGTGGCACACGCCTTTAATCCCAGCACTCGGGAGGCAATAGTAGAGGGATCCGCCATGAATTCAAGACCAAATTCAAAACCAAAGTGAATAAATAAATAATAATAAAATATTTGTCATTCTCATAGTTTAGCTAAAGTTATGTAGTTGCAGCTTCTCCAAGATTATTGCCATGATCTTTATGAAAATATTAGTAATCCTTGGAGTTTTTCTTGATGAGCAAACACTAATGAGTGTTTTCATGAGTCTAATGAAAGAATGAAAGTTACGTGTGTTACTACACAGGTTTCCATGGAGGCCCCTAAAATGCAGCTTCTGCACCCTCCAGTGTTCATTGCCTCTGCTATTCAGTGTGGAATGTAGTTTTGGAGCTTAGCTGAGGAACTCAGCTAGTGATTTTCACTTTAATCTGAGGAAAGAGAGACTTGTTTGTCAAAAGGGAATAAAATGATAAAAACCAGTTAGGCTTATTTTGGAAGAATAGAAGTTTTAAATGTAACCTTTTCTGCAATAAGTAGTTTGAATATTTTAGTCAAAATAGAATTCAATATTTTTGTCTCACTGTTTATTATCTCCAGCTGTATCACAAAGGTTAATATGCCATTTGGTCTTTCTGTCAGGATACTATATACATAAGTCAAGATAACCAAAGTTTGATTTTATTTTTTTCTATTAGTATGCTAGATGTTTGGCTTTGGATGCATTAGGTGTACAAAATCTTTATACTAATATAGGTCTGAATTTCAAAGAAAAACATCCCTAGTGTAGGTCTGTAGAGACTCATGCTGCAGAGGTCAATCCTAGAGCTTTTATATATACTTTAGTAGTGCTGAGGTTCCTGTCAGTTTTTTAAAAAGTATTTTATTTTTATTTCTTTATTTATTTGAGAGAAAGAGAGAGGGAAGAAGAGAGCTAGAGAGAGAATGGGCATACCAGGGCTTCCAGCCACTGCAAACAAACTCCCAATTCATGCACCACCTTGTGCATCTGGCTTATGTAGGTTCTGGGGAATTGAACGTAGGTCCTTTGGCTTTGCAGGCAAGTGCCTTAACCACTAAGCCATATCTCTCACCCTCCTGTCAGTTTTAATTGTCATTAGCCTACTGTTTTGCAAACATATTTTACTCTCCAAGTTTACCACTTAGTATAGACATTTATGGATGACAAAATGTGATTTGATCATTACATGTACAACAGAATATTAATAATGCATATTTTCCTTTATAAGTGTCTTTCCCTTGGGTGACTTACTTCTCTAGTCACTATCTGATCTTTTCCTTTCTTCTTTCTACATTCCTTTTCTCTTTTGTCTTTACCCTTCCTCTTCTTCCTATTTTATTTATTTATTTATTTATTTATTTATTTATTTATTTATTTTGCTTTGTTTTTTAAGGTTGGGTCTCACTTTTGCTCAGGCTGACCTGGAATTCATTATGTAGTTTCAGGGTGGCCTCAAACTCACAGTGATCCTCCTAAATCTGCCTCCCAAATGCTGGGATTAAAGGCGTGCACCACCACACCTGGCCTCTTCTATCTATTTTTTATACTCTTTTCTCTCTTCTGCTATTCTTTTTTTTTTCCTGGCTTTTCAAGGTAGGGTCTCATTCTAGCCCAGGCTGGCCTAGAATTCACTATGTAATGTTAGGGTGGCCTCAAACTCACCGTAATCTTCCTACCTCTGCTTCCCAAGTGCTGGGATTACAGGTTTGCACCACCACATCTGGCTCCTCTATTCTTTTGTTAGAAACAGGGTCATGCTAGGTAGGACTGGACTCAAACTTATGTTTCTTCTTTCTCACCTTCCTGAGTGTTAAGATTTTTGGCAGGTTCAAGACAGAGGGGGAGGGGGAAAGGGGGGGAGGGAAAGAGAGGGAAGGAAAGAAAGAAAGAGAGAGAAAGAGAGCAAGAGAGCTGGCTTAGTAACTGATAGTATAATACATGGGAAAGAGCAGACCTATGACAGCATATGTAATGTCAAAACAAATTCCATATAGATTAGCTTTCATATATAAATGTGTATATATGTGTACATATATTGCTGCTTTACACACACATAAAACATTTGCATTTTTTTGTTTGTTTGTCTGCTTGCTTTGCTGTTTTCTTTCTTTTTTTCCAAGGTAGGGTCTCACTCTTGCCCAGGCTGACCTGAAATTCACTATGTAGTCTCAAATTCAAGGCGACCCTCCTACCTCTGCCTCCCCCTCTGCCTCCCAAGTGCTGGAATTAAAGGCGTGTGCCACCATGCTCAGCTTAAATATGTATTTTTTTAATGCAAAAATAACTAGAAGTCAATTTAGGTGATTGTTACTGAATTTGGAGATATAAGAGGCATAAAAGTAGGCCGGGCGTGGTGGGGCATGCCTTTAATCCCAGCACTGGGAGGCAGAGGTAGGAGGATCACTGAGAGTTCAAGGCCACCCTGAGACAACATAGTTAATTCCAGGTCAGCCTGGACCAGAGTGAGAACCTACCTTGCAAAACCAAAAAAAAAAAAAAAAAAAAAAAAAAAGAGGCATAAAAAGCATGAACGCAATGGGAGAGAAGGATTCTACATAAAATCTGGAATTTCTGCCCAGTGTAGTGGCACATGCCTTTAATCCCAGAGGCAGAGGCAGAGGTAGGCGGATCGCTGTGAGAACAAGGCCACCCTGAGACTACATAGTGAATTCCAGGTCAGTCTGTGCTAGAGTGAGACACTACCTCATAAAAAAAACAAATAAAGCCGGGTGTGGTGGCACATGCCTTTAATCCCAGCACTCGGGAGGCAGAGGTAGGAGGATTGCCATGAGTTTGAGGCCACCCTGAGACTACATAGTGAATTCCAGGTCAGCCTGAGCTCGAGTGAGACCCTACCTCGAAAAACCAAAAACAAAAAACAAACAAACAAACAAACAAACAAATAAAAATCTGGAATTGCTTTATATTAAAGTATGTTATATGGGCTGGAGTGATGACTTAATGGTTAAAGTGCTTGCTTTCAAAGCCTAAGGACTCAGGTTTGATTCCCCAGTACCTGTGTAGGCCAGATGCACGAGATAGCACATGCATCTGTAGTTCATTTGCAGTGGCTGGCATGTCCATTCTCTCTCTATGTGTCTCACTTTCTCTATCTCTTTTTTTAATTAGTTATGGACATACTCAGTATATAAACAGCACATGTTGGTACCATCCTTTCCCTCATCCCTGCCCCCTTCCAAAGGGACCCTCCTCTTTGTGGATGCCAGTCATCCCCATGGGGATTGTGGGTCATGCATTGTGGGGGCAGCCGTCAGTTATGGAAAAAATATGGACCACTTCACGAATGTGCATGTCATCCTTGCGCAGGGGCCGCGCTAATCTCTGTAGTGTTCCAATTTTAGTATATGTGCTGCTGAAATGAGCACTATCTTTCTATCTCTATTTATCTTAAATAAATAAATAAACAATAAAAAATTGGTTTGAAGTATGTTATAAACAAATTATTTATATTGGAAAAAAATTTTTTTGGTTTTTTGAGGTAGGGTCTCCTGTAGTCCAGGCTGACCTGAAATCCACTATGTAGTTCCAGGGTGGTCTTGAACTCATGGTGATCCTCCTACCTCTACCTCCCAAGTGCTGAGATTAAAGGCATGCACCACCATGCCCAGCCATATTGGAAAAAATTTTGATAAAAATGTTAGAATTAGCCAGGTGTGGTGGTACATGCCTTTAAGGCCTTTAATCCCAGCTCTTGGGAGGCAAAAGTATCAAGATCACTGTGAGTTCGAGGCCACCCTGAGACTATATAATGAATTCCAGATCAGCCTGGGCTAGAGCGAGACCCTACCTCAAAAAAGTAAACAAGGGCTGCAGAGATGGCTTAGCATTTAAGGCACTTGCCTGTGAAGCCTGTTCAACTTCCCAGAACCAATGTAAGCCAGACGCACAAGGTGATACATGTGTACAAGTGGCACATGTGCACAAGGTGTCCCACTTGTCTCGAATTTGTTTGCAGTGGCTAAGACCCAGGTGTGCTAATTCTCTCTCTCTCACACACTCTTTTTCTCTCTCATAAATAAAAAAATAAACAAAATAGAGCAAAAAAGTATTAGAATTATTCTAATTTATGACAGCATATTTTCAAACTAATGAAGGAACAGTTAATTTTAGTATATGATTGATTTTAAAAAATATTTATGGGGCTGGAGAGATGGCTTAGCAGTTAAGGCGCCTGCCTCCTTAGCCTAAGAACCCGGTTCCAATCTCCAGGTCCCATGTTTAGCCAGATGCAGTGATGCAAGGGCGCAATGCTGCACTTGCCCACAAGGGGGCTCACATATCTGGATTTCGTTCACAGCAGCTGAGAGACTGCTGGCGCGCCCATTCTCTATCTGTCTCCCTCTCCCTCTCTCTCTGTCTGTCTCTCTCTGTATCTCTCTCTAAAAATAAAAATAAATAAATAAAAACAAATAAATAAATAAAACTTTTAAAAAAATTTATGCCGGGCGTGGTGGCACATGCCTTTAATCCCAGCGCTTGGGAGGCAAAGGTAGGAGGATTGCCATGAGTTAGAGGCCACCCTGAAACTACATAGTGAATTCCAGGTCAGCCTGAGATAGAGTGAGACCCTACGTCGGAAAACCAAAAATAAATAAATAAAAATAAAAAATTAAAAGTATTTATTTATTTATTTATTTGAGAAATGACTGATTTTCACAACCACATTGTAATTATACATAAAATATTGACAATATCTAATATTAATTTTATACCTTTTAGGTGCTCATACATCATTCTGAGTACTTCTTCTATCTTACTTGTTGAATAAATTCAGTGAATTGGAGAGATAGGACTACTGTTATTGCCCTTAAAGAAATGACAAAACCAACACACTAAACCTGTTTATTAATTTGCTGCAAACTTCCATATATGAATTAGTGGCAACAGACCTAGAAATGGGAGAGTCAGGATTTGTCACCAGATAGGTTGGCTACAGAGCTAATTTATCACAGGGTTCCTTTCATGAATCAAAAGGCTCCAAAGCCATTGGCAGTCTGACCATGTTTTGTAAAATCATTAATGTATGCATAGAAAAGTAATGGAATTTAATTCATGTTTAACTTCTTTGTTTTGTTTTTGTGTTTTTAAAAATATTTCATTTTTATTTGTTTATTTGAGAGAGAGATCCAGAAATAAGTAGGTAGAGAAAGAGAGAGAGAGAATGGGGGTGCCAGGGCTTCCAGCCACTGCAAACGAACTCCAGATGTATGCGCCCCCTTATGCATCTGGCTTATGTGGGGAGGTGAACCTGGGTGGTTCCTTTGGCTTTGCAGGCAAGCACCTTAACCACTAAGCCATCTCTCCAGCCCTGTTTTTTTGTTTGTTTGTTTGTTTTTGTTTGTTTGTTTGTTTTTTTGAGGTAGGATCTCACTCTAGCTCAGGCTGACCTGGAATTCACTATGCATTCTCAGGGTGGCCTCAAACTCTCAGTGATCCTCCTACCTCTGCCTTTAATCCCAGCACTTGGAGGCAGAGGTAGGAGGATCACCCTGTGTTTGAGGCCACCTTGAGACTACATAGTGAATTCCAGGTCAGCCTGAACTAGAGCGAGACCCTACCTCAGGGGGGGAAAAAAGCATTGTTGTGGAGTGCTAGAGCTAAGAGGACTCTCAACTGAGAGTCCTAAAGGTAGTGTGGCTGTAACTTCTTATACAAGATCTATTGCAATAAATTTCTACCAGGCTTCAGATTCATCTTCTAGTTTCAGTGTTTGGTCTATGAAATGTCACAGTTCCCAGGCTCTCAGTCTGATGGGAACTGGAGTACTAGATTTTTGTAACAGATTTGGATTGAGGAGGTAACTAGGAGATAACTTGGAAGATCTTCATCTGGATTTGGGAGATTTCTGGGTATGACTGCTCTCCAGCTGTAGTCAGCACTGTACAACTGTAAGGAAGGCAGAGTGGGAGAATCATTAGCTAGAAACATTCACTTTAGTAGATTCTTTTCTAAAATAGGAAATCAGGGCTGGAGAGATGGCTTAGCGGTTAAGGCGCCTGCCTCCTAAGCCTAAGAACACTGGTTCCAGTCTCCAGCAGTTCCAATCTCCAGGTCCCACGTTTAGCCAGATGCAGTGACACAAGGGCGCAATGCCGCACTTGACCACAAGGGGGCGCACACATCTGGATTTCGTTCGCAGCAGCTGAGAGACTGCTGGCGCGTCCATCTCTGTCTTCCTCTCCCTCTCCCTCTCCCTCTCCCTCTCCCTCTCCCTCTCCCTCTCCCTCTCCCTCTCCCTCTCCCTCTGTCTCTGTCTCTGTCTCTCTCTGTGTCTCTCATAAAAATAATAATAATAATAATAATAATAATAATAATAGTAATAATAAAATAGGAAATCATTTTGTTTTTCAGCTCCAGCGCCCACAACGGCAGTGCCCTACATGTCAGTGAAATGTGTGGATGTCCGTAAGAACCACCACAAGACAAGATGGCTGATGCCTTGGGGAGCCAATCAGTGTGATAAGATCCGAGACATTGAGGAAGCAATTCCGAGGGAAATTGAAGCCAATGACATCGTGTTCTCAGTGCATATCCCCCTACCTACCATGGAGATGAGCCCCTGGTTCCAGTTCATGCTGTTCATACTTCAGTTGGACATTGCCTTCAAGCTCAACAACCAGATCAGTAAGCCCCTGTCCCATCCCTGTTAATGATACCATTACTGTTTACCAGGCACTTTCTCAGTACTTTATCTATTTTAGTTCATTTAATCATCTTAGCAATTCCTTGTGGTAAATCTTAGTATTTAATTTATATTTGGTCACTTGTGTCCTGGTAAGGTTGTGCATGATTAGAAGACCAGAGCCTGGAAGGGCTAAGGTCCTAACCCAGGATGCTACCCTAGCCACCAGGATGTCTCTCTCCCTAGTGTAAGGATTTAAGTCTTTGGAAAGATCCTATCCTTAAATGCCTTTTCCCACTAAGTTTTGAGGAAAACTGTGACCTTTGAAAAAGAATCTTACCAAACAAGGCTGCCTGCTCATGAGCACCCATTTCCCCACTAAATGAGTTAAGAATTTTTTAAAAGCTTATTTGGTTTCATCTGAGAATAGTATGGGAAATCATAAGTTGTGAAGGTAAAAAGGAAGACAGCTTTTTTTTTTTTTATTTACCCCCCCCCCCCGAGGTAGGGTCTTACTCTAGCCCATGCTGATCTGGAACTCACTCTGTAGTCCCAGGCTGGCCTTAAACTCCAAGTGATCCTCTTACCTCTGCCTCCCAAGTGCTGGGATTAAAGACATGTGCCACCATACTCAGCCTGAAAGAAAGCTTTATTTTTATTTTTAATTTTTTGACTGAAACAGAATTAGGATATATTAGAAAAAGAGAAAAGTGTGAAGATACCTCTGCCTGGGGCCTATCCATGGACTAATGCACTTTTTCACTTAGGATTCTTCAATATCTGCAGTAATATTGATATATAATTATATTAATTTTACTCTGTTTAGGAATTGGAGCAGTCTGGATATCTGGCTGACACCTTATCTGAATTAACAAGTATCTTATGCCAAGATAATTTTCTAGGAGCAAGGTTTTTTCTTAACCATGATTTTAAATCTGAGTGCCATGGTGAGTAGGTGTTGCCATTTGGCTGGATGTGAGTACAGAGACTTTCTTTAAGGGGCTAATGATCAAGTGGAAATAACAGGGAAGGAACTAATCATGATACTATGATAGTATGATGTGCTGTGTGCTATTAACAAGATCTGTACAGGAAGCTATGAGTGTCAGGAAAAGGCTTTAGTGTAGGATAGGCAAAGGCTGTGCTGGCAGGAATGTGGTATGGATAGGGGGTTATAGACATGAGTTACAGATACCTGAGTTGGATGTTAAGGACAGAAAGGCCCAATAAAAGTTGGAAGTAGTGTTGTAGATAGAAGAAAATGGTTATGAGGCTCAGGTTTGTACAACAGCCTATAGCATTCAGGATTGTTTTCCATGTCCCTAGTCTCTTGCCTGTTGATATCCTCATTCATTCATTGGCTGTACAACATGCATATTAATTCACTAATTCAAATCTTATTAAGTCATATCTATATGTTAAGAACCAAGTACCAATGAGTCAGCACAAGACTTGGTTCCAGTAAAGGGCTAGGGGAAAGGGTGCTTGGAAAGCAGGCACCTAAAGCTACAAATGAGAAAGAATATCAATGAATATTTAATAAGATCAATAGCCTTTGGGAAGGAATTTATTATGAGATGAGTATAAACTATTTTGCCAACCTTGAGGTTTGTGTTTTATTTAGTATTCCTAGAAATCTCAAAATTGTATTCATGAAAAAGGACAGAAGGGAGCTGTAGGAGGATAAGGTAGGTAGATTGCCTGGTTTGGGTAAAGAGGTCAAACACACAGTGTTCTGTTATCTAGGCTGATTATATTTGGTAAATTTAAGAATAATCTCTTAGATCCCTTCCTTTACTAAATTCAAGTATAAAGGAAAAGATTTAATTTGTAATAACTTAAATAATTGTTGTCTACTGGCAGTATTATGATAGGTAAATCACCTCAAAATTATTTAGCATTCTAAAAAAAAATTAGCAACCTAAACCAATAAGCATTCCATTGGAAGGATCTGTTTCCAAGCTCACTCATGTAGTGACTGGCAGGCTCCTGTCCTTCTTTGGGACTTCTCCTTTGAGCTATCTCACAGTTTGGCAGCTGGTTTCCCCAGGGAGTCATACAAGAGCTAAGGTAAGGAGTATGTACCCAGAGTCCACACCATCACTTCAACTGTGTTCTGTTGGTTAGAAGTGAATTTATAAGTCCAGGCTTTACTTGAGGAGGAGATTAGTATGAAGTAGGATCTCTGAAGACCATTATAGGGGCTGCCAACGAACCACTACACTTTTCATAGGAGTCAAGGTTTCATTTGAAGTTGTTCTTATTTATGTCCAGAAAAAGAGTTAGAGTGCTTGTGAGAACCGGCTTAGGAGTGTTACAGAGATAACTTTAAATCTCTTTAGAATTTCTTTTAAAGTATGTATTTCTTTGCAAGTAGAGAGATAGAGAAAGAAAGTAAGCATGGGTGTGCTAGGGCTTCTTGCCACTGAAAATGAACTCCAGATACATACATCACTTTGTGCATCTGGCTTTACGTGGATACTGGGGAACTGAACCACAGCCAGCAGGCTTTGCAAGCAAGTACCTTTTACTGCTGAGCTATCTCCCAGCCCCCTCTGCACAGTTTCTTAAAGTTTACAATATTTAGCAAGTTAAAGAACTTCTCTGAACCACTTTCCTAGCTAAATGACTTTAAGGGATAAATTAGTTTAATACTATTAGGACATAACTATTGCTAAAACATTAAGAAATAAAAGTAAAAGCAACTGTTATAATTATTCTTTTAATCTTATTCCTGAAACTTAGCTCTTTTTCCAATGTTTATTTCTACCTTTTGACTAGCAGGATTAAGTTTCATTAATGGATCATAGTTTTATTTTTAAAGTTTTATTTATTTGAGAGAGTCAGAGAGAGAGACAGAGAGATAGAGAGACAGAGAGAATGGGCCTGCCAGGACTTCCAGCCACTGCAAACAAATTCCAGATGCATGTGTCACCTTGTACATCTGGCTAACGGGGGTCCTGGGGAATCAAACCAGGGTCCTTTGGCTTTGTAGGCAAACACCTTAACTGCTAAGCCATCCCTCCAACCCATGAATCATAGTTTTAATCTTATCATTTCCTTATACAACTCATCTTTAGTGACTAGCAAGTGAGACTTGACAGTCTGTTTTCTCTTCTGTCCCAAAGTTGCTTTGCAGCCTTATTTCTCATTGCTTGACCTGCACATATTATCTAGATCCTCCATCTTTGACATTATTACCCTTTATAGCTTTGCTCATATTGTTGCTATCTGTGGTGGTTTGAATGTGAAATGTCTCTCATAGCTTCATTTGTTTGTGATTAAGCCTCATACTCAATCCCCAGGTGATACATCTGGAACCTAGAGGCTTTCTAGAGGAGGTATGTCACTGGAAGTGGGGCTTGAGATTTATTAGCCCAGCTTCAAGTCCAGTTCTTAAACTATTTCCTCCCATATATATGACAAGATGTGAGCTAGCTCACTCTCGCTTGCTTCCTGCCATGCTCTCCCCACCAAAATGAAGCTTCCCTTGAGATAGTAAGCATGAAATAAATCCTTTCCTTCCCTAAGCTGCTTTTGTTCAGGTGTTCTGTCCCAGCAACAAGAAGGTAACTGCAACACTATCTGCCTCATTTTATCTTTGCTGCTGGGATTAGAACCCAGGACCTTCTAAGTACTGGGCACATGTTTTACCACTGACCCCATCTCCAGACACACATTTTCATCTTTTAACATCTTCCCTCCTTCCAACAGGTTAGGTTCCTGTTGAAAACCTACTTAACCTTCAAGAAATCCCAATTGTAACACAGTTGCCAGCCTTCCATCACCACAACTACATTTTCTGTGGCTCCTTGCTAGATCATCAGTCTCCAGGTTGTATAGCAGCAGATTGTGTAGTCATCCCCAGCTTTGTGTAAAAAACTATGGATAGAAACATTGCTTGGGTTCAATCATTCTTTTGCCAAGATTGAGGTGCTCACCTCTTCCAATCCAAGATAAGATTTTTGTTATTTATGTAACATTGCAATAACCAATAACATTAACACTAATTCTGGTCCCAGCTGTTCAAATATTGCTTATACTGGCCTGGGGAGATGACTCAGTGGTTAAAGATACTTTCTTACAAAGTGTGCCAAAACAAGTTCAATCCTCCAAGCACCCATGTAAAGCTGGGTGCAAAGTGGTGCATGTAGATGTGATCCCAATGCATTTGTGATCCCAATGTGCTTATGACAATGGAAGGCAAAGCCAGGAACATAAGGAGTTTGTGGGCCAAGAGACTGTCTCAAAGAAGGTGGAGGAAGAGCACAGACACCTAGAGGCTGACCTCTAACTTTGACATGTGTGCCATGGAACATGTATGCACAGGCACACATACATACATACATACATACATACATACACACAAATACATGACTGAATAAAAAGTATTACTTATACTGATTAAGTTGTGGCTTAGTTGGTTAAAACTGGCTGAATGTTTCTGGTCTAGCACTTGTTGCCATGTAGCAATTGTTTGGTGTAGTCTAACACTTGGGCAGGTGTTTTGGACTATGGTTCTGTTTTCAGGCTGTGAAGAAAATTGGATTATTTTCCCATTCCGTCTTTTGTGTTGTTGAAAGTGATTGGCCTAAAATTCAGTTTCAGAATTTGGCATTAAAGTTACTTAGTAAAATAATTCAGAACTTCTGGTAAACTCTTGAAATTTTAGAAGATGATGGTGTATTTCTATATTTTATACCACTGAATTTGGGAAAGATTGTTAAAGTGAATTTTTATAAATGAAGGTATTATAGAAACTTTCCCAGTAATGTAAAAAAAAAACTCATACCTTCAACTACTTCATTTTTTAAAACAATTCTTTTTTAAAATTTTTGTTTATTTTTGTTTATTTGAGAGTGACAGAGAGAGAAAGAGGCAGAGAGAAAGAGAGAGAGAATAGAAGCACCAGGGCCACCAGCCACTGCAAAAGAACTCCAGATGCATGTGCCACCTTGTGCATCTGGCTTACGTAGGTCCTGGGGAACTGAGCTTAGGTCTCATAGGCAAAAGCTTAACTGCTAAGCCATCCCTCCAGCCCCTAAACAATTCCTTTTATATTATTTTTAGAGGGATTGAGTGGGAGAGAGAGAAAGGGAAGGAGGGAGAGAGAATTGGTGTTACTGGGCCTCAGCCACTGCAGTGGAACTCCAGATGCTTGCAACACCTAGTGGGCATGTGCGACCTTGTGCTTGCCTCACCTTTGTGCATCTGGCTTACATGGAGTCAAACCTGGGTCCTTAAGCTTCACAGGCAAGCACCTTAACAGCTAAACCATTTCTCTAGCCTCATTTTCTGTTTTCAAGGTAGGGTTTCACTCTAGCCCAGGCTGACCTGGAATTCACTATGTATTCTTATGGTGGCCTTGAACTCATGGCAATCCTCCTACCTCTGCCTCCCAAGTGCTGGTATTAAAGGTATGTGCCACCACACCCAGCTCCAGCCCCATTTTAAAAAAACTTTTTAAAAGATTTTATTTTTATTTATTAGAGTGCGGGGGTGGGGGTGAGAATGGGCACGACAGGGCCACTAGCCACTGCAGAAAAACTACAGACACATGTGCCACCATGTACATCTGGCTTACTTGGGACCCAGAGAATTGAACCAGGGTCCTAAGGCTTTGCAAGCATGCACCTTAACTGCTAAGCCATTTCTCCAGCCCATCCCAGCTCCATTTTTTTTGTTGTTGTTTTTGTTTTTCAAGGTAGGGTCTCACTCTAGCCCAGGCTGCACTGGAATTCACTCTGTAGTCTCAGGGTGGTCTCGAACTCACTGCGATCCTCCTACCTCTGCCTCCCCAGTGCTGGGATTAAAAGCGTGCACCGCCATGCCCTGCCCCCAGCCCCATTTTTTAAAACTGTTCTTAATCAAATTTTATTCTCATTATAAATGGATTGAATATTTAGAATTCTCTGAATTATTCAAAGCTCAATATTCACAATTACAAACTTCAGAAGTTTAAATAAAATATTCTTAGACTCTGGGCTGGAGGTATGGCTGGGGAAATGGCTTAGTGGTTAAGGCATTTGTCTGGGACACCAAAGGACCCACGTTAGCCAGATGCACAAGGGGGTGCACGCGTCTGGAGTTTGTTTGCAGTGGCTGGAGGCCCTGGTGTGCCCATTCTCTCTCTCTTTCTGTCAAATAAAAATATATATATATTTAAAAAATGTTCTTAGACTCAAATTTTGTGCATTTCTCCCAAATCAGAAACAATACTTCTCAGCAAATATTAATCTTATGCAACAAAATGCCCATAGTGACAAAACTTTAAGTATAATCTTCTCCCATAATTTTCTCTTGTTCTTCTCTACCCATACCCCTTTTACTGAACCCCTTCTTCTTCCCAACTAGTCTCTCTTCTACTTTAATGTCTTTTTTTCCGTGTGTGTGTGTGTGTGTGTGTGTGTGTGTGTGTGTGTGGTCCCATTGAGATTAATTAGGGTTGCCTGCATGAATATGGGTGAGGGATTATTTACTAGAGTATGTCCAATTTACTAGTGGTTATACTACTGAAGAAAATGTCTCTCATAACCCCAGCAACCATTAACTTCCCACAGTTCCTCAAGGAGGGATGGGGCCTCACATTCTCTTCTATCGCCTGTGACGGAAAGTTGGTAGGATCAATATTATGCAGGTAATAAAAGTTGCTGTGAGGTCCTAAAAACGTTTTGTAGCAGATGAAGTAAATTGTGGATTTCAAAAAATGGTGGCATTTCATATTTGACTATGGAATTCTCGCTGGATTTTCAGTACACACTGAGCAAATAAAGCAGCTCCAGACTACACATTTCAAATGAGTTCTAGTGTTTTGGGGCAAAATATTTATTCTTTGTTGTTGTTGTTGTTTGTTTGTTTGTTTTTGTTTTCTTTTAAAGTAGGGTCTCACTCTAGCTCAGGCTGACCTGGAATTCACTATGTAGTCTCAGGGTTGCCTTGAACTCACAGTGATCTTCCTACCTCTACATCCCAAGTGCCGACTGAGTAAGAGCCTACCTCTAAAAACTAAAAAGTAAATAATTGGGAAATAATTGTATTATATGTAATTATTAGGCAAAATAATTCTGATCTGAAAAAGGTTATTTTAAGCAGACCCTCTACTTCTCACCTTTAAGGTACAAATACCTTTTTGACTTCTAATTGTTATTTAGTAATAAATATGAAAAGGATAGTATCTAATGTGATTTTGTGATATTTGGCTCTTAAAGTTATTGGGATTTCTTGAGTAATAAAATGTTTTGACATATGAATAAGTCTGCAGGGATGGGGTGGGGTAAGGGACAAGGCAGCTTTAGGATGGGACTAATAGGAAAGACCCAAGCACAATTAGATAATTTTTTTAAATAATTTTTTTGTTTAATTTAATTTATTTATTTGAGAGTGAGTGACAGAGAGAAAAAGGCAGAGAGAGAGAGAGAGAGAGAGAGAAAGAATGAGTGTGCCACAGCCTCCAACCACTGCAAATGAGTTCCAGATGCATGCACCATCTTGTACATCTGGCTTATGTGGGTCCTGGATAATCGAGCCTCAAATGAGGGTCCCTAGGCTTCACAGGCAAGTGCTTAACCACTAAACCATCTCTCCAGGCCCCACAATGAGATAATTTTGAGTTTCACCTCCCTTCTCCCCACCTCTAACTTTTGGAAAGAAGAGAAAGGCTGAAGGTTGAGGTGATTTCCAGTGGCCAACAATGTATTCAATCTTATCTACATAATGAAGCCTTTATTAACTCCCCCAAAGGACTATATTCTGGCTCCAAATACCTCAAAAAGCATGTGGCTCTTGTGGGTGGTTCATCTGGATAGGGTATGAGTGCTCCATGCATCTCATTGCTTTGACTGTTCATCTTTATCCTTTATAATAGCCTTTATATTAACTAATAACTACCAGTAAAGTGTCCCTGAGTTCTGTCAGCTGCTTTAGCAAATTAGACTCATCTAAGGAGGTGGTCATGGGAACCTCATCTATAGGCAACTTCTAAGAATTACAGACTACATAACACATGCTTGCTGCTGGCATCTGAAGTGCAGGGGCAGTCTTGTGTGACTGAGCCTTCAGCCTGTGTACAATGTAAGGAAATTCACATGTTTTGCTGTGGACTAGACTACAAACCAGAATTAAGTCTTCCTCACTTATTTTATTATTGTGAATGATTAACTGAAGTTCCAGAATTATTTCTGTAAGTGGCAAGTGGTTTTCTTCTCCAAAACTGAAAACATTTATTAAGAAAAAAAGTAATTAGAATATTACTACCCAAACTTATCTCAAGTAAAATGGCAATGTTTTCCGGGAAGGTCACCTGGTGTGTTATTTAGAGATTGGGCATCTGCTTCGGAAGCTGAGTTCTGGATTGTTATGCTTCAGCATAACAGTTAATAATGTTTATAGGAACATTTCTAGTTGGATAGTTTCTATTATTGAAATATTGCCATCATCAGTATTTTTAAGGTTACACTTGACATGTCTGTACTTAAACACAATCAGAATCAATATAAATAGAAAAGCTTTAAGTCAGACTCTCTCTGTTATCTCTATCAACCCTACCTCTCCCCCACAAAAGCTGAAAATATTCAAAATACATTAGAAAGAGAGGCCTAAATGGATAGGGTGTATAATTAATGTTGGGTAAAATGTAGGGAAGATGCTGGTATAGAGCTTATATGGCGACTCTCCTTTATTTTTGTAAAAATATATACCCTCTTCAAACCAAGACCAGCACCTAGAATTTACTAATATGAATCAATTTGACTAATTTGGAGTAGAAAGTAACTAAATTTATGTGGGAAAGTATGTTTTGATGTTTAGCATAGACAAGATTAGGGACATGGTGTTTACTCATGCTTATTCATGGATTTTCTTTCCCTTAAGGGAATCTTCTAGCACATTTGCAAAGACAGTTCCTCCCTTGGAATTAGCCATTGTGAACATGTTTGTATTGGCGTGAGGAGCTTGGGAACCAATTTTTTTCCTTTCTTAGGTGTTGGCATCAGCAAGCATATTGTTCCTTGGACAGTATCACTGTGAAAGTGTCCTCTTTAGCATCATAGTAAACCGCTTAAAAGGCTTTGTTTTATGCATTTACAATGATGAAATTCAATCTAGAAACAAAGTATGGCTCCTCCAAAATCTTTCCAAGTTTTTTTTATAACTAATTAAGCATCCTTCCAAAAATTCAAAATCCTAAATATTCCAAAATCCAAAGTTTTGAGTACCAGCATGATGCCACAAGTGAAAAAGTCTGCACCTAACTTTATGTGACAGATTAATGTCAAAATGCCAGATCATTAAAAATTTGTTTAACATTACTTTTAGGCTATATGTTAATGAAATAAGTGGATTCCATGTTAGATGTGGTTCCCATACCCAAGATGCCTTAATATATATAAAAATATTCCAAAAATCTGAAACAAATGAAATTCAAAAACACTTTTGGTCTAAAGCATTGTATATAAGGAATACTGTACCTCTAATATTTTTCCTTTGGTATATCTAATCCCTCATACTTTCTTCCTGTTTCCAACCAGCTTGCTGGTCAGTTTTATATTATACTAGTTCAATCATCTATGTATTCAGTGATTTGTAAAAAATAGCTATTTGACATCAATTGCTTTCTTAGAGACTTTGATTGTAGGCCTAAAGTCTCCAACCAGATATTGGGTGTAGTTCCAGAGGAAACAGAGGCCCCTGACAATTGATACCCATTTAAAATCATCTTTTATTTTTTAATATTTTATATTTATTTATTTATGAGAGAGAGAGAAAGAATGGGCATACCAGGGCCTCTGGCCACTGCAAACTAACTCCTGATGTATACGCCACCATGTGTATCTAGTTTATGTATGATCTGGAAAATTGAACCTGGGCCCTTAGGCTTCACAGCCAAGTGCCTTAACCACTAAGTCATCTCTCCAGCTCATCTTTTATTTTATTTTATTTTTTAAATAAATATTTTATTGCGCTGGGCGTGGTGGCACACACCTTTAATCCCAGAACTCAGGAGGCAGAGGTAGGAGGATTGCCATGAATTTGAGGCCACCCTAAGACTACATAGTTAGTTCCAGGTCAGCCTGGGCCAGAGTGAGACCCTACCTCAAAAAAACAAACAAAGAAGAAAAAGAGAAGAAATATAAGTAATTCTCTACAGGAATAAGTTTCTGTTTTTTTTTTGTTGTTGTTGTTGTTCTAGTTCAGGTTGTTTATGCAAATAATTGTCCAGTGAACCCATCTTTCTTGTTTTGACTATTGTTCTTTTGTGGGTGTTGGTGAGGATTGATATAGGGTCTTCTCCTATAGCCTAGGCTGTTCTGGAACTTACAGTAGTCCTCCTTCGTCCCCAACTGCTGGAATTACAGGCAGGAGCCACCATGCCTTGCTGGGTATGTTTGGCTGTTTATCCCAACATTCCCAGCTTGGAAATCACAAGTTATAAATGTATGAGATGTTAGGACTACAGGGCCTTACTAGTAGTCATGTGGAGTAGCTTCCTATTCTGAGTGACTTGTAAGGTTCTGTCTGTTTGCTTTACAGCATGTGTTCATACCACAGTTGCCAGTGGCTGACTAGTAGTTGTCAGTCATTGGCTTTAATCTCATACCCTTCCCTTGCAGAGTTTGTCTAACTCCCACCCCCAGCTGAGTGGACATGATTAGCCATAGCTGATCAGATGATCATATTAAGTAAGTGATTATGACTCAAGGGGATTTGATCCCATTCTTTCTTGTACAAAAATGGGAGTCAGTAATTCTAGGCTCTCCTTTATGGGCATTTAAGCTGGAAAGTCTTAAAGGCCACCTGTGTAACTATCATTCACCATGTGACCGAGTAGTATAGAAATCTGGCTGGCAGATAGGGAAAACCAGATGCAAAGAGGAAAGTGCATATGGAGAATTGTGTGGTGTGATTATGATAGACTATGAGGGACAACTTTATTCCTAACATTTTTCTTTACCTGGCCCTTGTTCCTCTAGTCTCTCAGCCTTTGAAGTTCTTAAGGTACTCCTGTATCTTCTCAGATTCTTTCTGGTTAAGCTAGTATAGGTAAAATCCTGTTACTTGCAACCAGAAATTTCTGATTAAGACTACTTTTTTTTGATCATATTAATAATTCTCTCTGGCAGAATGAGGACACTGAAGATAAGAGAGGTTACACAATTTATCCAAACACTCCCAGCTAGAAAATGGTGAGTTATAAATGTATGTGATGTTAGGATTCCATGGCCTTACAGATACTACTGCCATGGGATAGCTTCTTTTTCTGAATAACCGGTAAAGTTTTATTTGTTTTCTAACTCCCTGATGCTGAGAATCCAGAACATTTTCCAGATATTTTTAATATAAGATCCTATGAAGAGCAGGGAATGGTGGCACATGCCTTTAATCCCAGCACTTGGGAGGAAGAGGTAGGAAGATTGCTATGAGTTCCAGGCCAGCCTGGGACTACGGAATGAGTGTCAGGTCAGCTTGGGCTACAGTGAGACCCTACCTCGAAAAATAAATAAAATAGGGCTGGAGAGATGGCTTAGCGGTTAAGCGCTTGCCTGTGAAACCTAAGGACCCCGGTTCAAGGCTCGATTCCCCAGGACCCACGTAAGCCAGATGCACAAAGTGGTGCATGCATCTGGAGTTCATTTTCAGTGGCTGGAGGCCCTGGCGTGCCTGTTCTCTCTCTCTCTCTGCCTCTTTCCCTCTCTGTTCTCAAATAGATAAATAAAAATAAATAAATAAATAAATAAATAAATAAATAAATAAATAAATAAATAAAAATATATAAATAAAATCCTATGAGTATACTTTTGGGTTTGTAAATAGGTAAATTACAGATCTTCAAATGTGAACCAGTTCAGAAAACACTGATCATTAAATGCTTCTTTGTTCATTGAGCTTAGTATTGAAAAGAGTAACTTTTCATATGTTTTAACTTTATCATTTTACAATGTGTTCATTTCTAGTCTTTGGGTAGGGAGATAGAGTGGTGTATTGGAAGTGTATTTTCTGTTTGACATTTAAAAATGTATCATGGATACCAACACAGGAACTGGTTTTTATTTTTTTATTAGTTATCTATATAATGTACATAGAGCCATGATGGTACCATCGTTAGCCTTCTCCCTGCCCTCCCCTCTCGGGGATTGTGGGTCTTGCATTGTGGGGATAGCCATCAATTATGGGTGAGAGAAAATGTCTCTGTGCATACTGACCCAACTTATGGCTCTAACAATCTTTTCCCCCTCTTCCGCAAATTTCTCTTAAGCCATGTTGGGTTCATTTTAGGTCTATTTCAGAGATGAGGTCATGGGTCTCTGGATCTCTGGTTTGGTAGGCATTGAGTGTTCTCTGTGTCTATCTCCTTCACCCCTCTGCTGATACCAGGTTCGCTGAGAAAGCAGCATTCTTGCTCATTTCTCCAATTATTCTATGGGTTTAGCTGATGCCCTGATGAGGTGTGATGGGCTGATTCTCTCCTCAGGTTCTACGTCCATCTGAAAAAGAGAAGCAAATTCTCTAACGGAGAGTAAGGTCAGTGCAAGGTACATAGATAGTCATTATTGTTTTAGAGTGAATTTAATGGGTGTAGGCCCACTATTTGTGGGAGCTTGATATTGGAGAGCAAACTCATTTTTGGATATGGTTCTGACTTGTTTTCCAGTTCCAGGTATGGGTTCCGTTCCACTGAACAGATCCTTTAGCCAAACCAAGAGCAGTTGGTAACCCACCATCGTTGTGTGCCAGTATTGCATTTGTGTGAGCATCATGTCAGGTTGATTGTTACTGGGAAGTTTACATCACAAGTTGCTTAGACAGATGTTGGTCATTTTCCACCAGTTGCTCGTGTAGTACCTTCTGGCACTGGACAAGCTAACTGGCTGGGGACTGTCTCTTCCAGATTCCAGCCAGGTCACTCCATGTTCCATCCCAATAGCATACGGTGTCTTCGGCAATAGGGTCTTACCATTAACCTTTGGTGGGTCATCAAGTACTCTGACAGAAATCTGTCTTCTTTTGGGAAACCTTGTAGGTCTCACTGATCAACAGCTCACTGTGGAAGTTATCACATACTGGTACTGGGAGTTACAGATCAGTGCCACAGGAAAAGAAGGAAGAAAAATATTGGTAGTATGAAAGAGAAAGAGAAGAGAAAGTAAGAAGGGGTGAGAGAGAGGAACAGGAAAAGGTTGAGGTTAGTCTTCATCCTACCCTCTCGAGGCTCCTGTGATTCTGGTGTTCTCTCTAAGCACCTGATGAAGGTTCAGCCTTTTAGTATGCCTTACAGGTTATAGGAATTTTTGGTACCATTTCCAATTGGTTCCAGTTTTTTGTCCCCCCCCTTACTCTCCCTTCCCTCCCCACCATCCATATTGTCCAGTCCTAAAAATGTTTCTTAGGTGTGTCAGCATCTTGGGCAAATTCAGGTTAGGAGCCACAGATGAGTGAGACCATGCGACACTTATCTTTCTGTGATTGGGTGAGTTCACTGAGAATGATTTGTTCCAAGTTTGACCATTTTTTAAAAAATATTTTATTTGTTCATTTATTTGATGAGGGGGGGAGAAAATACAGGCCTCTAGCCACTGCAAAAGAACTCCAGACACATGTGCCACCCTGTACCTACAGTGGGTACTGGGGAATTGAACCTGGGTCATTAAGCTTCACAGGCAGAAGCCTTAACCGCTAAGCCATCTCTTCAGTTCCAGAAATGGTTTTTAGATGATGCAGCATATAGTCTCAGTGTTTTCATGATGCAATAGTAGATGTTTGTTTGTGTTTGTTTGTTTGTTTGTTTGTTTTTCAAGATAGGGCTTCACTTCAGCCCAGACTGATCTGAAATTCACTATGTAGTCTCAGGGTGGCCTCAAACTCATGGCAATCCTCCTACCTCTGCCTCCCGAGTGCTGGGATTAAAGGCATGTATCACCACGGCTGGCTACAGGGATAGTAGATTTTTAACTATCCAGCATCTAAAGACTCTATCCCAATTTCATTCATTTTTTCGGTAGCCCTTTATTAAAATTAAAATTCTTTGTGCTAGCATTTTACCTAGGGTTAAGAGAAAAAAGAAGAGATGTCTTTATAATTTAATAAGTTTCAATAAAAGGTTTACTGCCTTGTTTTAGTTGTCTCTGTTCTGCAAGACTGAATTCTGTGTGTGAAAGCACAGAACACCAGTGCCAAGCACCATAAATCTTGAAATATCCTCAAAATGATTAGCGAGGCACCCATAGTCTAGTTCAGGGAGAAAGAAATAAAAAGTGACACCAGTGTGTATTTATTATTGCCCAAAGAATTCTTTGAGCATAAAAAGTACTGAAAAAGTAAAATTTTAATTGAGTATTGAAGTGTGAATTTTTCAAGGAGATATTAGAATTTGTGATAGTATGCAAAGGCAAAGAAATAGTCCAGAAACAGCCTTATTTGTTCTGGGAAGTGTAAGACCTTGAGAGACAGCTGTAGCACTGAGTTGGATATTTGGCAAGCCAAAGTGTTTGAGCTGACTCTTTGACCTGCTACTTACAAATTTTGTGAGTTTTGGTAAGTAAATGTTAAAAGTTTGTTTTCTCTGTAAAGATAATAGTACTACCTCTATATGACCATTAGGAGAATTAAACTAGAATAATTCCTGTGGAACTTTGGGGTGTAAATGCTCAATGAAAGATCATAGCCATTATTCTTGGACTTGAATCAAGAGGGATTTGAGTTCTGGGAAAGGCATGAAAGCTCAGAAATAAGGATAAGTATACAAAAAAAGACCAAGATGGATGCTGGCCATAAGCCTTTGCTGGATCTCAGGACAGTGGTTATTAACTTCATTTGTGTCAAGGACTTTAACCTTGGGAGGCAAATGTGCATTTAGCATTCACATTTTTTTTTTTTTTAATTACATATTTATGTGTGTGTGTGTGTGTGTGTGTGTGTGTGTGTGTGTGTGTACTCTAGGGTCTCTTACCACTTGCTGCAAATGAACACCAGGTGCTTATGCTACTTTTTGTGCTTCTGGTTTTATGTGGGTATTGAGGAATTTAACCTAAGCCACAGGCTTTGCAAGCAAGTACCTTTAACCTCTGAGCCACCCCCTCCCCCAATCCACTATTTCAACTCAAGCCCTATAACTTCTCCATGAAAGTCAGTTTATAAATTCATTGTATATGTATACCTCCTGAGTAACAAAGTGTATGTTGATCATCACGAGGTATGGGGAATTCTCAGCAACCTTAGCAGTATGTGTTTATAGGACATGATTTGATTATAACTGTAAACATATAAACATGAAAATTAAGGTATTTTAAAATAGTAGTAATTCAAGTTAGAGAAGAGATACAGGAGACAACCTCTGAGAGTAGAAGAATGTTAAAGAAACAACAAGGTATGAATTTGCAATGGGAACATTTTCTGAATAAAGATAAAAACTCAAGCTACGGAATTGAGGTTGAGGGCAGACATTTCTTATGAGTCCTATGCATGCACAAGTGCTGATTCTCAAGTTAGATCACTGCTCTTTTCTGTGAGGCTGTAACCAGAGTCCAAGGCTTAATGGTCTGCAGACCAAAATGACAGCAATCAAGTGACTTTTTCAAGGTCATCCAATTTACAGACAAGACAGTAAGAATCAAGACCCTATTTTCTACTAGGAAATGCTGCAAAATAGCACACTGTCTACAAAAGACAGTAAACCCATTTGTTGTGTTACAAAAGAATGTCAATATTGGAGAGAAAAGATAAACTACCAAAAGATGGGTGTGCCCTTCAGTGAATTGCCTACATGGCCAGGCTAAGAAACAGGGGATTTGGAAAATCACATATCTCAGTGTCAAATTGAAATGCAGAATTTCAAACAGGAGACTTGTTGCTATCCTTTAATTAGACTTGAATTGGAAATTACACATCCTTTCTTCAGTTGGGATCTCTCACTTGATATGCTCCCAGAAGAGGCCATCTGTGAATTTTGTAATGGGCTGGTGTCACTCTAGGCTGATTTCTGAGGCACTCTTGCTTTTTAGCCACAGACGGCTACCATTTCCACTGCAACTAGCTGAGTGATGCAGAATCCAGAAGTTGCCAGTAATTGTGGGTTTAAGTCACAGAGAAGAAAAGATAAGAGGAGAGCCAGGTTGGTTTTTCCATAATTAAATGCTGCCACTTGGGCCTCTTTGTTGGCGGGAGTCCCAGGGGTCAGAATGTTCCAGCCATATTATTTTCCCTTGGCTGGCTGCTCTCATCATCTGTCCCCTCCTACTTCATAGGAAGGAAGAAAAGGTAGATTGCAAATAAAAAGTTTGTTGTAGCCTTTTTCCTTTACCAGTCTTGTCAGAAACAAAGCTTTTTTTAATGAAAGTTATAGGATTTCTTGTGTTGGCAGCTCTTCCTATATGAACATTCCATCCTCTCTGCCCTTTGGCAGCAGCCCAAACTTATTCTTAGGGTTGGGGGGAGTGCTATAATCCACTTTTCTTCTATTTATGGTCGTGACAGTTTTTTTTTTTGGGGGGTGTCAAGTACTGCCATGTATCTGTGGAATCTGGTGTTTTTGTGTTTATTGTTAGCTCTTATATTATTAGGCACAAGTTTTCAGACCTTGGTCTCTCCACTCCACTCCACTCCACTCCACTCCACTCCACTGCCATTGTACATTCCCTGAGAAGAGGAATGGCTTTAGAAATGTCTTCCCTGCCCCCGCATTGGCACCTTAGATATAGAAGGGAGTTAATGAGCAAGTGGTACTTTAGATTTCTACATTCATGAAATATTAAAACATAAAAGGACATCAATTATCATGAGTCAATATTAGTATTTAGTGGGAAATACAACATGTAAAGTGTTTTAGAGTTGCACTGTGATAGTGGCCTTCCTAGTAAAGGAATGATCTGTTTCCCAACATGTGGCTCAGTGACATATGGGAAAGATCTTGGACTCTGGAGTCTGGCAAAGCTGGGCACACAAGAACAGCATGACAATGGGCCTCTGATTCCTCATTTTGAAGTTGCCATTGGGTGCCTTCATCTCCTTGGCATGTGTGGGTAAAAATGTCTGTGCATAGTAAGAACTCAAAAATGTGAGTTCTTAAGTATTTTTATTTATTTTTCAAATGCCATACTGCCTTTATAAGAAAACCCATTTCTGAGATCTTTTCAATTCAGTATCAAAAAATGGTGCCTTATTGCCACTGGCAAGAACTCAGAAGGGAGAACTAGCTGATAAGACCTTTGAAAGAAGACCTAACCTGGGCTAGGTTCCACCCATAGGACATGCCTTTTCTTTGTCCTTTCACCCCCTCTGTGTAAGTTAGGGTTGATTTATTCAGAGCAGAATGGGAGGTCTGCTTAGTAGTCCTGTTTGCTTAGGTGGATTTTATCACCGGAGAGGCAGCAAACATTTTCATGTCCTCTACCAAGAACCATGGTTTTCTGGTATGCTCCTTTCTCCCTCTTAAATAGACACATGCCCTCTTCTACTTTGTAATGTTATGAATATGTCTATCTCCCAGAAACCTGGGTTACAGTAGAATATTGCCCTGTTAACCACAGAAGCTCAAGTTAGGGAACACTGTGTCTGAGTGATCAAGGCAAGAGGGCCTTGTCTGTACAGAGAACCCCAAATCCTGAGTGCAACAATTCTCCATGTTTGTAGTACAAAGCAAATACTCTGCGTGAGTAACACTGGCCTGGCTCCAGCAATAACACAGCTGTTGAAACAGCTTAGTCACCAGGGCGATGGAGGCAGTGTGGTAAGAGAATGCTGGGGTACAGCAAGCTGACATTTAGCTGGCTGGCTGGCTGGACCTTGAGAGCCAGCACATAACTGTGGGAGAGTGGTGGAGAGACTGCTTTCCACCCACAGGCATCCCCTTGTTTCTTTTGAAGCCCAGCAATAATCCCCTCCGTGGGCAAGGTGCCGGAGGAGGGAAACAAAACATTTATGACTGACAGGAGGGAAATAACTGGTTCACTTTTTTTTTTTTTTTTGGTTTGCAAGGTAGGGTCTCACTCTGGTCCAGGCAGACCTGGAATTAACTATGTAGTCTCAGGGTGGCCTCGAACTCTCGGTGATCCTCCTACCTCTGCCTCCCGAGTGCTGGGATTAAAGGCGTGCGCCACCATGCCTGGCTAGTTCACTCGTTTTAGACAAGTTTTCTCCCTTATAATGATCCATGTTTATTTCATTTTTTATTTATTTTATTTTAATTTATTTAGCCAGGGCCTCCAGCCACTGCAAACGAACTCCAGATGCATGTACCACCTTGGGCATCTGGCTAACGTGGGTCCTGGGGAATCGAACCTGGGTCCTTTGGCTTTGCAAACAAAAGCCTTAACTGCTAAGTCATCTCTCCAGCCCATGTTTATTTCTTGAATCATTTTTTTTATGCCTCAGGCTAAGTGCAGTATAATTTAGTTATGGTGAGAGGGGACGCAGCTTTCACTTATCTAGGGGGAAAAAAAGGAGTGGCTTCTCTTGGTCTTAGGTGTCTAGGCAATGTGTGGAAAAGTCAGAGGGAAATGCCTTGGTCTTCCTGCTTGGCCTTTCTCAGGTACCTACAGTAGTTTGCTCGAGTTTCAGCCTTTAGGACTATGGACATACCCGACAAAACACTTCACTAGGCTCATCAGAATTTGGGGAGGACTAATACACTGCTGTATAGTGATCTTGCTGCTCTACCAGGCTTTGAAGAGCTGACCTTCATGTTTTCTCTTTATCCTGAGCCCTTATTGCACTGCTTGTTCTGGAAGTTGTTCAGTTAAATTAGCCATCCTTTCCTTTCCTGGTTTACAGTCTGAAAATGCAGCTGCCAGTCTGTGAACTCTGCCATTGTCTATGTTTAGCTTCAGTGTGAATGAAGTACTCTTCTCTAATTGCAATAACACACAGAGAGAGGGAGAGATTTTGCAGCCATCAAACCAGCTATTCTGAATGTTCCATGCATTCAGCTTTTCTGTGGGGGGGGAGGGCAAAGCAAAGGCATCCACTGTGTGTTTGCTTTCCTCAACTGTCAGGTTTGTTTTCTCCCCACATTTATGTTTATTTTTGTCAAATAGGAAGAATTGTAGCCACATTTGCTTTCAATGTTTTAATACTTGACAGCTTGGATGGTTTTGTTTTCTCTAGCTTTATTAGGAAAAAGACGGACTCATTGTTAAGTTCAAATTCCTCGGAAAACAAATTCCTTACAAAGTATTTCTCTTTTGATATTTTTTGTGACATTCAATCATGTTAAGCATGCTGAGAGCTATGTAATGCAGCTGGCCAGCTTTCTCCACATGGCTTTCTAACAAGTACCCTCAACCCCATCCTGGTCTACCCTTTACACAGCTCTAAAGAGAATACTGCAGCATTCAGCCCAAGCTTTGTTCCTTTATCATCAGACCCTTCCTGCTAGCTGGCCTTCAACTGTCTCCTGACCCTCTCAAATCCCTACCATATTGAATTGGTTGCTTTCTCTGACTATACCATACTATTTCATGTTTATATGGCTTTTATACATGCAACTTCCTTTGTCTACAATCCCTTATATCCTATTGTATAGTGAAATCTCACCCCATAGTTCATAGGTAAACACCATTTCTGGATGGTCATATCTTCTGTGTGTGTGCTATATTGTTTGACCCAGCACTCTGCTTTGAGAGAACTGTACTTTGTGTGCTTTTAATACAGTTTGAGCTAACATGGACTTGTACTTATTTATCTACATGCCTGCCCTTCCCAATTTACTGTTAACAATTTGGGGGCAATGATTTTTGCCTTTCTATCATCAGTATTGTGCATTGAAGTCATTAGCAGCTTTGAAATAGCAACAACAACTTAGGGCTCTGTCTAGTGCTTGGCATGGATAGCCTTTGTTATTTCTCCTGGCCTTCTAAGATGGGCATCATCATCATTTCTGTTTTATGGCTGGAGAAGTTCAGAGACTTGCCCAATGCTGAACTTGTCCTTGGCAAGTGGTTAAGGTCAGCTGTTTTCCCAGGTTGGTGTCTGTCTCCAGAGCTGACTTCTTGCTACCTGCTAAGGCTGGAGGGGAGGGTGCTTTATTGAGGTGCCCAATGTGAATAGAAGAAAAGAAGGGTACCTGTGATGCTAGATGGGAGCTAGATTGTAGTTTATTATGCCTTTCATGTAGTTTTCATTTTGGACAGAAGATAGTGTAAAGACACTGGAAACCTCCTCTTTGACTACAGTGTGAAATAGACAAGGACTAGCAAGTATTTTATTAAGGCTGGAGGTGATGCAGTGTGAGAGGGTTGTGAGAAGAGAGGTAATTCTGAGAGATCAGCCAAGTTGGACTGTTTGGCTCCATGAGGCCTGGGAGAGAAGCCATCAGTTGGAAGTGAACATGTTTCTTTAACTCAAAGAACTCTTTTTTTTTTTTTTTTTTTTTTTTTTTTTTTTTGGTTTTGCAAGGTAGGGTCTCACTCTAGTTCAGGCTGACCTGGAATTCACTCTGTAGTCTCAGGGTGGCCTCGAACTCTCGGCAATCCTCCTACCTCTGCCTCCCGAGTGCTGGGATTAAAGGCGTGCGCCACCACGCCCGGCTTAACTCAAAGAACTCTTAACAAGATGGAAGACTTGAACCTCAGAAGCAGATGAAATCACTCAAAGGGATACAGCATCTCCATGTTCTGAGGCACTTCAGATTCATTTATTTACAAGCAGTTCAGCCTTTACGCCCTGGCAGCCTTGGTTATACCAGGGACAGGTAAATCTTTTCTGAGATCTAATTTTAGTTAGCAGATAATGCATTGGAACAATATATATGGAAAATGCTTGACAGGATGGACAAGGATGAGAAATACATGGTAGCCAAATTGTTGGCTGGTTTGTAAAATAATTATGCTCATTCATTTGTATAATTGTTCACACCCAATCCTGGAAGGCATCTTAAGAACATAGGCAGGGCCAAATTTATAATTAAGTCCGTTTTGTTTTGTTTTGTTTTTTTTGTTTTTCAAGGTAGGGTCTCACTCTAGCTCAGGTAGACCTGGAGTTCACTGTGGAGTCTCAGGGTGACCTTGAACTCATGGGCAATTCCCTACTTCTGCCTCCCGAGTGCTGGGATTAAAGGCATGCACCAATATGCCCAGCTTTAGGTCCATTTTTGGCAAGATTCCATGGATATAGGACAGGGTTGGTTTTTGTTATTTCCTTAATTGAAAGCATCAAGATAATTCCAGCCAGGTCAGAGTTTTTGATTGAGGAAGGAATGGTGGCACAAACATCAGATTATATGTCTTTTGTAGGCCAGGAGCAGGCTGGTCTGGGTGGCCTCCATCTGAGGCAACCCAAACAAACTCTTGTGTCTGGCAGTCCCTGAGTAGCATGGGAGTATACCCTAGGCTTGGGAAACCTCTTTATTTTCTCCCCCAGGCAAGAGTTCAGGGAAATCAAGATTCTAGAATTCTTAAAGCTTCTGACACTATGAAATAATTTTTTTGTTTTGGTTTTGGAGGTAGGGTCTCACCCTAATCCAGGCTAACCAGGAATTCACAGCACTCCTCCTACCTAGGCCTCCTGGGTGCTGGGATTAAAAGTGTGTGCCACCACTCCCAGCTATTAAATAAATTCTTTATCAAATTCTTTATCCTTTCTAATGCCCAGTGAGGGAGGCAGAATGATGTATTTCTTGTTTTTATATACACCATGAAAAATAGCAATATGGTGAGACCTCGGGCCTGAGGACACGTGAGCTGCTGGGATGTTTAAAAAGTCGGCTGAGTTCTGCCTCTACACTTCCTATACAAAAAAGATAGAGCCCTGTGCCTCTTTACTACAAAAAGAATAAGAAGGCTTGTAGAACTAGCACCTTTACTCACTAAGCTGCCATCCCCCATAGTTCTTTTTTTATAAACTTCTTTTTATTGACAACTTCCATAATTATAGCAATAATCCACGATAATTCCCTCCCCTCCCCCACATTCCCCTCCACAAATCCACTCTCCATCATATCCCTTCCCCCTCTCAATTAGTCTCACTTTTATTTTGATGTCATCATCTTTTCCTCCTGTTAGGAAAGTCTTCTCTAGTCAGTGCCAGCTTATTGAACTGATAAAGCTGGATCATATGGTAAATCTTTTTTTTTTTTCAAGGTAGGGTCTCACTCTAACTCAGGCTGACCTGGAATTCACTATGTAGTCTCAGGGTGGCCTCAAACTCATGGTGATCCTCCTACTTCTGCCTTCCAAGTGCTAGGATTAAAGGCGTGAGCTACCACACCCAGCTGGTAAATCTATTTTTACCTGTCTCAGAAACCTCCACACTGATTTCCACAATGGCTGCATCAGATTACATTCCCACCAACAGTGTAGAAGGGTTCTTCTTTTTCTGCATAAGGGTTCCCCTTTTTCTGCATTCTCACCAACAGTTATTGTCATTTGTTTTCTTGATGGTAGCCATTCTGACAGGAGTGAGATGGAATCTCAAAGTAGTTTAAATTGCATTTCTCTGATGGCTAAGGATATAGAACATTTTTTCAGATGTTTATAGGCCATCTATATTTCTTCTTTTGAGAACTATTTAGTTTCATAGCCCACTTTTTAATTGAGTTATTTGATTTCTTATTATTTAGGCTTTTGAGTTCTTTGTATATCCTAGATATTAATCCTCTATTAGATGTATAACTGGCAAAGATTTGCTCCCATTCTGTAGTTTGCCTCTATTGACAGTGTCTTTTGCTCTACAAAGCTTGGTAATTTCATAAGGTCCCAGTAGTTGATTAATGGTTTTATTTCCTGGGCAACTGGGTTATATTCAGAAAGCTATTGCTTATGCCAAGATTTTGAAGGGTTTCCCCTACTTTTTTCTCTATGAGTTTCAGAGTTTCAGGTCTCATATTAAGGTCTTTGATCCATTTGGACTTACTTAATTCTTATGCATGACAAGAAATAAGGATCTAGTTTCATCTTTCTTCTACATATAGATATCCAGTCTTCTCAGCATCATTTGTTGCAGAGGCTGTCTTTTCTCCAATGAATATTTTTGCATTTTTGACGAAAATCAGATTGCTGTACCTGCCCAGACATACATCTGGGTCCTCAGTTCTATTCCATTGATCTACTTGTCTGTTTTTATACCAGTACCATGCTGTTTTTGTTACTATTATTCTGTAATATAGATTAAAATCAGGTATGGTGATATCACCAGCCTTATTTTTGTTGCTTAAAATTCTTTTGGATAGTTCAGGTTTTTTGTACTTCCAAATGAATTTTAGGATTGTTTTTTCTATTTCCATGATGGGGACTGCATTAAATATGTAGATTGCTTTTGTAAATATTGACATTTTCACAATATCGACTCTTCCAATCCAAGAACATGGGCTATCTTTCCATTTCCTACTGTCTTCTGCAATTTCTTCTTGAGTGCTTTAAAGTTTTCATTGTAGAGATTCTTCACTCCCTTGGTTAGGTTTATTCCAAGGTACTTTACTTTTTTAAGGCAGTTATAAATTGGAGTTATTCCTTTATTTCATCCTCAGCATGATTGTTGTTAGTATTTAGGAAGGTTACTGATTTCTGTGTGTTTATTTTCTATCCTGCTATGTTGCTAAAAGTGTTTAGCAGCTCTAACAGTTTGCTGGTAGAGTCTTTAGGGTCCTTTATGTATAGAATCATATCATCTGCAAATAATGATAATTTGGTATTTTTTGTTCCACTTTGTATCTCTTTTATGTGTGTCTGTTGCTTATTGCTATATATAGCTAAGACTTCCAGTACTATATTAAATAAAAGTGGGTTCAGTGGATACTGTTTTTGTTGCTGATTTTGGTAGAAAAGTTTGTCCCCATTTGGTATTATGTTGGCTGTAGGTTTGTCATAAATAGCCATTATTATGCTGATAAATTCCTTCTATTCCCAATTTCTCTAGGACTTTTACCTTGAAGGGATGTTGGATTTTGTCAAATGTCTTTTCTGCATCTATTGAGACGATCATGTGCTTTTTGTTTTCAGTCGATTCGTATGGTGTATTACATTTAGGGATTTGCGTATGTTGAACCATCCCTGCATCTCTGGGATAAAGCCTACTTGGTTGGGTTGAATGATCTTTTTGATATATTCTTTTAGTCTGTTTGCCAGTATTTTGTTGAGAATTTTTGCATCTATGTTCATGAGGGAAATTGGTCTGTAATTTTTTTTAAGATTTTATTTTTATATATTTATTAGAGACACAGAGAGGGAGAGAGAGTGAGAATGGGCACACCAGGTCCTCTAGCCACTGCAAATGAACTCCAGACTCATGTGCCACCATGGGAATCAGGCTTATGTGGGACCTGGAGAATCAAACCAGGGTCCTTGGGCTTTGCAGGCATATGCCTTAACCGCTAAGCCATCTCTCTAGCCCGGTCTGTAATTTTTTTTGTTGTTGTTGTTCTGTCTTTGTCTGATTTTGGGTATCAGGGTGATGCTGGCTTCCTAGAAGGAGTTTGATAGAATTCCATCCTTTTCTATTTTATGGAAGCATTTGGGAAGCATTGGTGTAAGTTTTTTCATGAAGGTCTGGTAAAATTCACCAATGAATCAATCCATTTGGGCCTAGACCTTTTTGTTGGGAGATTTTTTTATAACCAAATCAATCCATTTGGGCCTAGACCTTTTGTTGGGAGATTTTTTTATAACCATTTTGATCTCCGTGTTTATTATAAGTCTATTTAAATAGTTTGTCTCATCTTGATTTAATTTTGGTAGGTCATGTACATCTGGGAAATCATCCATTTCTTTCTGATTTTCAAAGTTAGTGGAGTATATGTCCTTGTGACTTTCTGCATTTCATTGGTATCTGTTGTAATGGTGCCTTTTCATGTCTAATTTTGTTGATTTGTATGATTTGTATAATTTGTGTCTCTTCTCTCTTTCTTTTGGTCAGATTCACTAAGGATTTATCAGTCTTATTCTTTCAAAGAACCAACTCTTTGTTTCATTAATTCTTTGTATTGTTTTTTGGGCTTCTATTTCATTAATTTCTGTCCTAATCTTTATTATTTCTTCCTGTCTACTGATTTTGGGTTTGCCTTGTTCTTCTTTTGCCAAGTCCTGAAGTTGAAGCATTAAGTTGTTTACTTGTGACCGTTCTAATTTCTTAATATAGGTACTTGAAGCTGTAAATTTCCCTCTTAGACCTGCTTTCATACCTGGTTTTGGTATGTTGTGTTCTCATTATCATTTGATTCTATGAATTTTTTATTTTTTCATTGACCTATTCATCAATTATTAGTGTACTGTTTACTTCCCATGATTTTGTGTATGCTCTATAGCTTTTCTTACTGTTGATTTGTAGTTTAATACCATTATGATCAGATAGAGTGTAAGGATTTATTTCAATTTTGCTATATTTGTTAAGATTTGCTTTGTGTCCTAATATGTGGTCTATTTTAGAGAATGTTCCATGTTCCACTCAAAGGAACCCCGTAGCTCTTAGAGGCAGCTCTTGGTTCTGTATACAAGTTTTAAGAGTGTAGGCTGTACTCATGATTCAGATTCTGAACATCAGAGCTGTCTGATGCTCAACTTGTAAATGCTTGGCAGAGTGTTTATGGCAGTTTAGCATAAAACTAATTCTGTGACATAATATTCATGATGTTTGATAGTAACTAATGTATCTCTTCTTCTTGGATTCCATGACAGAGCTTGTGAGAATTTTTTTTTTCCAAAGTAGGCTTTCACTCTAGTCCAGGCTGACCTGGAATTCACTATGTACTCTCAGGGTGGCCTTGTACTCATGGTGATCCTACCTCTGCCTCCCGAGTGCTGGGATTGAGAATTTTTGAAATTCTCTCTAAGTATCTTCTCAAAAGCCATTTCTGATTTGTCTATCCTTTCTTTCTTCAGGAGAAAATGCAGAAGTTTCCATGGATGTTTCCCTGGCTTACCGTGATGATGTACTTGCTGAATGGACTGAAATGGCCCATGAGAGAGTACCACGGAAACTCAAATGCATCTTCACATCCCCCAAGGTACTTTGATAGGTGAATTGATAGTGTCTGGTTTCAATTAAGTGCAAAGATTTTCTTTCACTTTGCAAATGTATCACCCATTCCTTAGGAAGCATAACCCTTAAACATTAGTCATTTTTGTTTGTCTTGGTGGTGAGATTGTAGTGTAGTTGATATTTCACATCTCTACAAAGGAGAAAAGAACAGAAGGGATGCCTATTTGAGATGGTTTTCTTGTTTGTCTGAATTATTATGATAAACAACTCTTTTTTAATTTATTTTTATTTTTTAAATTTTTATTTATTTATTTATTAGAGACAGAGACAGAGAGAGAGTGAAAATGGGTGCACCAGGGCCTCTAGCCACTGCATACGAACTCCAGATACATGCGCCACCATGTGCATCTGGCTTACATGGGACCTGGAGAATCGAACCAAGGTCCTTAGGCTTTGTAAGCATGTGCCTTAACCGCTAAGCCATCTCTCCAGCCCAATAAACAACTCTTTTTTATTGACCTCTGTACATATAGACAATATGCCATGATAATAATCCCCTCTCACCATCATTCCCCCCCCCCCCGCCCGGTATTATGCAGGTCTTGTATAGATAGTGTCCGTCCCTGTGAGGTCATGAATACCAAGGCCACTTTGGGTCTGGAAGACAGTTATTACAAAACACGTCTCTCCTTTCTTTGGCTCTTTTTTTTTCTTCTTCTTCTTTTTTTTCAAGGTAGGGTCTCACTCTGGCCAAGGCTGACCTTGAATTAACTATGTATTTTCAGGGTGGCCTCGAACTCATGGTGATCCTCCTACCTCTGCCTCCCAAGTGCTGGGATTAAAGGCGTGTGCCACCACACCCAGCTTTTTCCTTTGGCTCTTTAATCCTTTTCACCACCTCTTTTGAAATGGTCACTGAGCCTAGGAGGGTGTGATAGATAATGTCTCATTTCATAATGAATACATCACTGTCATTTCTGATGAATTATGAGTCTCTCAGGTAGTCACTGCCACTTGAAAAGAGAAGCTTCTCTAATCAAAAGAGAGAATAGGCCCTTTCTCTCTCTCTCCTCTGTCTCTTTCTCTCTCTATCTGTTGCTCTCAAATAAATAAAAATAACAACAACGACAAAAAAAAAAGCGTTATTGAGATGACTTAGTGGTTAAGCCTAAGGACCCCTGTTGGAGGCTTGATTCTCCAGTACCCATGTAAACCAGATGTACAAGGTGGCGCATGCATATGAAGTTCATTTGCAGTGGCTGGAGGCCCTGGCATGCCCATTCTCTCTCTCTCTCTCCCTCCCTCCCTCCTCTTCCTCTTTCTCTATCTGTTGCTGTTAAATAAATAAGTAAAAATAAAAAAAATTCAAAAGTGAGAGTAGGGACTGGGAAGATTGCTCAGTGGTTAAAGGCATATGCTTACAAAGCCCAATGGCCCAGGTTTGATTCCCCAGCACCTATGTAAAGCCAGATGCACAGAGTGGTGCAGTCATCTGGAGTTCACTCACAGCAGTAATAGGTCTTCAGATACCCACACTACTCTCTCTCTCTCTCTCTCTCTCTCTCTCTCTCTCTCAAATGAGTAAATAAATAATTTTTTCTTTTAAAAGTGAGAGTATGGGGCTGGAGAGATTGCTTAGGGGTTAAGGCGCCTGCCTCCTAAGCCTAAGAACACTGGTTCCAATCTCCAGCAGTTCCAATCTCCAGGTCCCACGTTTAGCCAGATGCAAAGTGACGCAAGGGCACAATGCCGCACTTGACCACAAGGGGGCGCACACATCTGGATTTCGTTCGCAGCAGCTGAGACACTGCTGGCGTGCCCATCTCTGTCTTCCTCTCCCTCTCTCTCTGTCTCTGTGTCTCTCTCCAAATAAATAATAAAAAAATTAAAAAAAAAAGTGAGAGTATGGCCAGGTGTGATGGTGCACACATTTGCACCCAGCATTCGGGAGGCAGAGGTAGGAGGATCAGCATGAGAGTGAGCCCACCCTGGGACTACAAAGTGAGTGCCAGATCAGCCTGGGCTAGACTGAGGCCCTACCTTGAAAAAACACTAAAATAAATAAATAAAATAAAAATAAAACAAACCAAGAAAAGTGAGAGTAGCATTAATATATTAATTAATATATTAATGTATGGGTGTTAATGTATGTATTTAAGGGGTAATTTGGGCATAATATGTCCATTTAGCCAGATAACAGTAGTAGTTTCCCCCTTAGGGTTATCACCTCCCAGGTATAGGCTTTTGATGAAGCTTTCAGTACTATGTATGAATTCTGTCCCAAAGAGTGGGACTCAAGTTCAATCAGAGAGCATTTGGTTTCCCCCATAACACACATGCCACCATTGCACTAGTTAGTATGTTTGGCCTGGCTGTCCAGATGTAAAGTATGAAGGGTCTACTGCTTATAAAACAACTCTTGGTTTCTTGGTGAACACCTGAAACTATTTGAAAGATGTTGCTAGATTATTTTAGGAGGTTAGATCTTCATCCCGCATTAGTTCTTGGATCTGTTTCTCTCTGTGGTTTTGTGGTTTTTTTTCTTTTCTTTTTTTTTTTTTTTTTTTTTTTTTTTTTTTGAGGTAGGGTTTCACTCTAGCCCAGGCTGACCTGGAATTCACTATGTAGTCTCAGGGTAGCCTTGAACTCCTGGCGATCCTCCTACCTCTGCCTCCCAAGTGCTGGGATTAAAGGCGTGCACCACCACGCCTGGCTCTGTTTTTGTTTTTTATGTATTATATTCTGCCACAGTTAATGTACAGGTATGAGGACTGACAAACACCGTGAACACAGACAACAGGGAGAATATCTAGTTTCCCTGGAGAACTTCTGGTCCTCTAACCCTCTTTAGCAGCCTTCCTTCTCTGGTTTCTTTGGGGCAATTTATTCAACCACGCATGGGAAGGATGTTACTCTCCTATATTGAGAATAGGGAGACATTTATTTATTTATTTATTTATTTATTTATTTATTTATTTATTTATTTATTTGGCAGAGGTCTTAAATTCTCATAAAGGATTGACTCAGGAACCCTCATCACATAGTAGGATTGCAGCATAAGAACAAAAGCAGAATTAGCTGGCTGTCATTTCCAGTGTCAGCTGCCACCCTTGTACATACCTCTTTAAGATTCTGCTCCTCCTGTCTCCCTTCACTCTTGAACGTCTCTGTCAAGTTGCAATGGAGCCATAGCTAACTCATGATTGTTCATATTCTTCACAAAGAATCAGTAGCTAGGGATCTCTAATGTCTCTTCAGGTACAAAATGGTTTTATTATCTATTTGTGAAGTACATGAGAGGCCACATTCTCCACTGAAGCAATTCTTTTTATTTATTTATTTTTATTATTATTTTTTGGGGGGGTTTCGAGGTAGGGTCTCACTCTGGTCCAGGCTGACCTGGAATTCACTATATAGTCTCAGGGTGGCCTCGAACTCATGGTGATCCTCCTACCTCTGCCTCCCAAGTGCTGGGATTAAAAACATGCGCCACCATGCGCGGCTCTTTTTATTTTTTTTTAAATTACATATATATATTATTTATTTATTTATTTATTTGAGAGAGAGAAAAAGGCACACAGAGAGAGAGAGTGCAAATGGGCTTGCCAAGGCCTCCAGCCACTGCAAATGAACTCCAGATGCATGCACCCCTTTGTGCATCTGGCTTACGTGGATCCTGGAGAGTCTAACCAGGATCCTTTGGCTTTGCAGGCAAATGCCTTAACATCTAAGCCATCTCTCCAGCCCTAAAGTGTTTTATTTATTTGCAAGCAGAGAAAGAAGAGGAAGAGAGAGAGAGAGAAAGACAGGGCATCTCACCACTGCAAACTCCAGACACACATGCCACTTTGTGCATCTGAATTTACATGGGAACTTGGGAATTGAACCTGGGCTGTCAGCCATTGTAAGCAATTGCCTTTAACCTCTGAACCATCTCATCAGCCTCTTTTTTATTTTTAACTATTTTATTGATAGTTTTTGTACATGTACATAATATATTTTGATCATAGTCTCCTATTATCTTCTGTTGTTCCACATCTCCCTTGTTTTTTAAAAACTTTGTATTTATTCATTTCTTTATTTGCAAGCAGAGAGAGATATATGATAGACAGAATGGGCATGCCAGGGCCTCCAGCCACTGTAAATGAACTTCAGACACTTTTTATATCTGACTTGACATGGGTACATGGGTACTGGGGAATCAACCCCAGTCATTAGGTTTTTCAGGCAAGCACCTTAACCACTAAGCAATCTCTCCAGTCCCTCCATCTCCGTTCTACTGAGCCCTTCTTTTGTCCAACTAGTCCCTTCTTCTACTTTAATGTATTTTATTTTTGCATTCATTTATAACACAGTGTTCATGAGTCCAATATTGTGCAGGTCTTATGTAGGTAACAACAGCTGCTATGAAGTCATTAATGCCATGGCCATGTCATATCTGGAATACAACGTTCCATAGCACTCCTCCCCATCCTCTGGCTCTTATATTCTTCCTGCTCCTTTTCTGCAATGTCTCCTGAACATTGAAGGGATGATATAGACGTTTCATTTAGTGCTGAACACTCAATTGTCACTTCTTCTCTGCATCTTCAAGACTTTTGAGTCTCCTCAGTAGTCACTGCCAACTGCAAAAAGAAGCTTCTCAGAAGAAGGTGAGAAAAAATACTCATTTAGAGGGCAGTTTGAGGGGCATAGCATACCCAAATAACATAGCCAAACAATAGTAGTAGCTTCACTCCTAGGGCTTATGACCTTCCCAGCCATAGCCTTTTGACTAGGTTTTCAGTACCAGTCTCTAGTACTGTGGGACAGGCCTCAAATCCAGTCAAATCTAGTCGGTTATGCCATAACAGTCATGCACATCTTGCATGGCTAGTCAGTTCTGTAATTTACAGGGTCCACTTCTGAATAAGATTAATGATTTTTCCCTACCAGCAACCTGCATAATATCTTCTAACAATATTATAGCTAGCCAGTAGGAAGGAAGCTTCAAACTCAGTTAAAGCTTGATATCTTGCTAGTGAAAATCACTCTTGATTTTATCTTTTCTCATCTACTATCTTTGCAACAATTGTTCCTAAAGATTTTTGGTAGCTTTGTAACATCTGTCCTATTGAGCAATTTTGTTTCTCTGTCCTTCTTGCACAGTCCTCATGACCTAATCATCTCTCAATGCCATCATGATAACAATTAATTTCAACACTAGTATTGGAAGGGACTTTCAAGCCATAGCACCACCTGAGTCAAATCCCTGAGAAGAGGACCAAGGATTCTGCTTTAGAGAACTTTCAACCCCCCTCCCCTACTTGCAGGGTCTTATTCTAGCCAAGGATGACTTGGAACTCACTCTAGCCCCAAACTTGTCTCAAACTTATGGCAATTCTCCTACCTCAGCTTCCTGAGTGCTGGGATTAAAGGCCCAGCCTAGATTCTCATTTGCTTCTTTTTATTTAATATTTTAAAAAATATTTTATTTATTTATTTGTAAGGAGAGAGGGAGAGAGAATGAGAGACACAGAGAGAAAGTATGGGCATGCCAGGGCCTCTAGCCACTTGCAAATGAACTCCAGATTTATGCACCACTTTGTGCATCTGGCTTTACATAGTGACTGGGGAATCAAACCCAGGTTGTTGGCTTTGCAGGCAAGTGCCTTAACGACTAAGCCATCTCCCCAGCCCTTATTTAACCTTTTATTGACAACTTTCATAAATTCAGACAATATACCATGATCATAATCCCACCATACCTCCTTTCCCTCTCCCAAATCTCCCTCCACTGAAATGCTGCTTCTTCCCAACTAGTCTCTCTTTTATTTTTAAATTTTATTTATTTATATTTATTTTTGGTTTTTCTGAGGTAAGGTTTCACCCTAGCTCCGCTGACCTGGAATTCACTATGTAGTCTCAGGCAACCCTCCTACCTCTGCCTCCCAAATGCTGGGATTAAAGGTGTGCGCCACCACATCCGGCTCTCTTTTATTTTGATGTCATCATTCCCCCCTTCCTATTATGCAGGTCTTGTGTAGGTATTGTTAGCAACCATTTTCTTAAGAGATACTAATGCCCCAGTCTCCTTGCTGACTGTCAAATAGAGCTTCTACCTCACAATGGGGAGGAATTGTTTTGGATAGGTCATTGGGGGGAAATCTATTGGTAAAAATTGCAGGGAGCTATAAAATAGAGAGAAAAATAACATTTTTCACAGATTTTTAAGGAAATGGAAGCAATTAATTCAAACCTTACTAGCTGTGTTGCAAACTGCCCCTTTTAGAAGAAAGCCTGCTTGAATATAAGGTTAGAGGGCTTTTGAGTATAGAATTTTATCCTCAAAAAAGATAAGTCAGTTTTACCTTTCCTTATACACTGGGAAACAGAGTAGGGAGGAGTATTGCTTGCAACTGCTTCTTAATGAGAGTTTCTTAATTATCTTTAGGATATTTTGATGCCTTTTGAGAAAGATATTAAACCTTGAAAGGTGTGAAGAAATGAATCATTAAATCTATACTTCTTATTGCAGAGAAATTTAATCTTGAGTCTGAAGATTAAATGAGAAATTGCTTTAAAGCTCTTTAGTCCCTGGTGGATTGTAAAGTTAAGAGAGAAAAAAAAAAGTCAAGTTACCACCTGCTGTAATTTGTCCTAATTAGATAGTCTCATACCAGATCTATGGGAGGATGGAGAGGGTTGGGGGGAAGGAGAGAAAGAGCGAGAAAGAGAAAGAAGGAGAGAGGGAATGAGGCAGAAAATGAAAGTTAATCTCTCTCTTTAAAATGTCCTAAATACTGATAGAGGAAGAACTTCAGAAAGAAAGACCCTAACAGCATACAGAGAATTTAACCCTGACCTGGTAGGTTGGCCAGCATCACAGAAGCAAGTCTTTCTAAATTTATTAAATTTGGACAGATCTGTCTCATGAGGTGTATTATTATCGTCTCTGTAGAAATTGTAGGCATCCAGAGATCTAGTAGAGAATTAGTGACCCTAGAGTTCTTCTTATTGAACCTTCTCGTTTCCCTTGAGGAGATAAGACCAAATGAGGTTAGGTGGCTGAGGGTACCCAGACAGGGACAAAGTCAAGACTATGTTAGGAGTCTCTGGCCTGACATTCAGGACTGTCCTCACTATAGTTTAGTGCCCAACTGTGGGTATGTCTGAGGCATCCCTTCCTTTGTTTCTGCCACACTTGTGTCTTTTGCTCCACTGGAGCTGAAGGCAGCAATATGGAGTGGCTGGATTAGGAAGAACCAGTTCCTGGTCCAAGTTCTGCTACTGCTGTGGATCCTTGGGAAACACATATGAAATGGCATTAGATTAAGTAAATTTTATTTCCTTACCTCCAAATCCTCAATTTCTTTTTTAAAAACATTTTATTCATTTATTTTCAAGCAGAGAGATGATGATAGATGATAGATAGATGACTGATAGATATAGATAGATAGATAGATAGATAGATAGATAGATAGATAGATAGATAGATAGATAATAGATAGATAGATGATAGATAGACAGACAGACAATGGAAAGTGTATGTATGGGTGTACCAGGGTCTATTCTTTGTGCACCTGGCTTACATGGGTCCTGGGGAATCAAACCTGGGTCATCAAGCTTTGCTAGAAAGTGCCCTGGAAACAAATCAGACAACTGTCTTCCTGTTGTTACCACACAGGATCTTCACTGGAAATAAATCAGACAACTGTCTTCCTGTTGTTACCACACAGGATCTTCACTACCCATCATGCATGCTAAATCAGAACTGTGGCATATTTTCAGTACTGCAGAGCCCCAATTTTGTCACTGATTAGTAAGTATAGGAGAGAAAGGGGTATCTGTGAGGAAAGACCATTTTTATAGTTGTAGTTACCTTCTTGTTACTAGGATAAAATATCCAACTAGAAATAGCTTATAAAAGGAAAAAGGTTTATTTGTGGCTTAGAGTTTAAGTTTCATGCAGGAGCATGGAGCTGGGCTCGCATCTTATCATATCAGCAGGGATGAAGCAACAAGAGAGAGCTCACCAATGCCTTGTGGTACTGGACGAATATATCTCAAGGTTCATCCTTAGTATATTAGCCAAGGCTTTCTAGAGGAATAGAATAGATAGAATGCGTTTGTATTATAAAGGGGATTTATTTTTTTGTTGTTGTTGTTGTTGTTGTTGTTGTTTTGTTTTTGTTTTTCGAGGTAGGGTCTCACTCTATACCTCAGGCTGACCTGGAATTCACTATGTTGTCTCAGGGTGGCCTTGAACTCATGGAGATCATCCTACCTCTTCCTCCCAAGTGCTGGGATCAAAGGCATGTGCCACCATGCCCAGCGATTTATTTGATTAGCTTACAGGATACAAGGTGGGCAGTCCATTGATAGCTATCTGCAGGCTTCAAGGAACCCAGTAGCTGCTCAGACCACAAGGCTGGATGCTTTAGCATACCCAATCTGACACTGAAGGTCTGGAAGATTCCTGGAGATTTGCTGGTCTTTAGTCCACATTGCAAGGCTGATAAAACTTGTTCCAATAGGATAGTTAAAACAGGGTGATGGGCTGGAGAGATGGTTTATTAGTTTAAGGTGCTTGCCTGTGAAGCCAAGTGACCCATGTTTGACTCTTCAGATCCCACATAAGCCAGACACACAAGGTGACACAAGTGCACAAGTTTTCACATGTGTATGAGGTTGCACAAATGCTTGGAATTTGATTACAATGGCTGGAGGCCTTGGCATGCCAATTCTCTCTATTTATATCTCTCTCGTTTAAAAAAAGCCAGGGCTGGAGAGATGGCTTAGCGGTTAAGGTGCCTGCCTCCTAAGCCTAAGAATGCCGGTTCCAATCTCCAGGTCCCATGTTTAGCCAGTTGCAAAGTGATGCAAGGGCGCAATGCCACACTTGACCACAAGGGGGCGCACACATCTGGATTTCGTTTGCAGCAGCTGAGAGGCTGCTGGCGTGCCCATCTCTGTCTTCCTCTCCCTCTCTCTCTGTCTATCTCTCTGTGTCTCTCTCCAAAAATAAATAAATAAAAGATAAAAATAAAAATATATTTTAAAAAATCCAGTCTGTTGGGCTTGCCTCAAAAAAAAAAAAAAAAAAAAAAATAGGGTAGATGCACTAGCAAGGGCAGCCAAGTAAAAAGCACTCACTGCCAAGTAGCATGGACATCCAGGTGAAAAGGAGCTGTGTTCTCTTGGTATTTTATGTTTTATTATATACAATCCACCACTGGAAAGGCTGCCCACTCTGGAGGAAAGATTTGCTCAGTTAATCCCTTCTGGAAACAACCTCATGGATACATCCAAGAGTCATGTCTCTTGATTCCTAATCTGATCAAGTTGATTACAGAACTTAACCATCACACAAAGTGACATACCTTCTTCAGCAAGACCCCGTTTCCCAAAAGTCCCACCAGACAGGGATTAAGTATGAGCTTAATCACAAACACCTGAGTCTATGAGAGACATTTTACATTCCAACTATCACATTCTGTCTCTGGCCTTCATAGACTCATGGCTACACTCCTGGTATCAATTTCCTGTAACAGTTACCATCTTGTTGCTGGACAAAATACCCAACTAGAAACAATTTATACAAGGAAAGGGTTTATTTCCAACTTACAGGTTAGAAGGAAAGTTTTATCATGACAAGGAAAACATGGCAGGAGGAAGAAATCAGGCATCACATCTTTTCATATCAGCAGGGAGAAAGTAGCAAGAGTGAGTGAGCTTATGTACACTAGTGAGGCTGGACTAATACATTTTAAGACCTGTCCTCAGTGATACACTTCCTCCAGCAAGGTTTTATCATCCAAAGTCTCTACAAGTTGGGAACTAAGTATGAGGTGAATGGGGGACCTTTTACATTCAAACTATCACATTCATTCAACCAGAAGTAGCTTAAGAAAGGAAAGGGTTTAGTGTGTGTGTGTGTGTGTGTGTGTGTGTGTGTGTGTGCATCTGTCTCACACCAGGGTCTCTTATGCCACTGCAAATGAACAGCAGATGCTTGTGACACTTTTTGTGTGGGTGGCTTGTGAGTTAAACACAGACTGGCAAGCTTTTCAAGCAAACACCTTTAACCACTGAGGCATCTTCTCAACCCCTCTAGGCAAGTTTTTTTGTTTGTTTGTTTGTTTGGTTGGTTGGTTAGTTGGTTGGTTGGTTGGTTGGTTGGTTGGTTGGTTGGTTGGTTGGTTGGTTGGTTTTCCAAGGTAGGGTCTCACTCTAGCTCAGGCTGACCTGGAATTCACTATGTAGTCTCAGGGTGGCCTCGAACTCACGGCGATCCTCCTACTTCTGCCTCCTGAGTGCTGGGATTAAAGGTGTGTGCCACCACGCCCAGCTCTAGGCAAGTTTTATCATGCTGTGGAGTCCATGACAAAAGCAGAAAGCCAAGCATCATATGTTGTCACATCTTCCAGGTATGGTGGTACATGCCTTTAATCCCAACACTTGAGAGGCTGAGGAAGGGGCATCACTGTGAGTTCAATACCAGCTTGGGCTACAGAGTTCCAGATCATCCTTAGCTATAGTGAGACTCTGTTTCAAAACAAACAAAAAGTAAAGAGAGCCACATCTTGTCAGATGAGCATAGTGGAAACAATAAGAGTGAGCTTGCTACATTAAGTGGGACTGAACTAATAAACCTTAAGCCCTAGTCCTGCTCCCCAGCCCAGCAACACAGCTCCTCCATCAAAGATCTACCTCCCATCTGGGAACTAAGTATGAGGCTTAATCACAAACACATGAGGCTATGAGGGATGCCCCACATTCAAACTACCACACACATAATTTTTTATTTTCAAAATCTTACCTGCCAACACTAATTAACTAGTAGTATCTGTCCTGATTGATTACCGATGTCTGTCTAGGTGAGGAAAGAATGAAGAGATTAGAAGCACATAAATCAGATACTTGTCTGTTCTTCCTCCACATTGGCCATGAGTGTCTCTTGTCTCAATACAGAGGGCTATTTATTGCACTTTGAGATCTGATTTGGTTTAGAAAGGAACCCCACCAACATCACAGAAGTGGCAGAATACTTTCCATAGTAGACTGTAGACTCCTTATCATCTTCCTTTTTGTTTTTAACTTTAAAAAAAATTAATTATTTATTTGCAAGCAAAGAGAGAGAGATAGAAGAGAGACAGAGAAAGGGCATGCCAGGGCCTCTAGCCACTTCAAACTCCAGATGCATGTGCCCCTTGTGCATCTGGCTTATGTGGGTAGTGGGAAATCTAACCTGGGTCCTTTGGCTTTGCAGACAAATGCCCTAACTGCTAAGCCACCTCTCTAGCCCCCTTATCATCTTCTTCATTGTGAGTTTCACAATGGATCTTTTGTGCTGAAAATTGGTGACAAATTATAAATATCCTATGAAATAGCAGTCCTAAAATCAACAAATCACTTCTCCCCTATTATCTAATAAGGATGCACAAAACAACATAGAAGCTGGCCTATAGACCCAACATTAATGGCAGATCCTCTATCAAGAATTAACCCTTTCCTAATGCAGCTTAAGACTCTGTGTATCATATTCACCTCAATTCCACCCTAGCAGGCACACAGCCAGGAGGCCTGGAGAAGTGGGAAAGAATTTAGTTTAAAAAAAAAAAAAGAAAGAAAGAAAAAAAAGACCGTTTCCTCCTTCAACTTCTATCACCACACAAAATGTCTTAAAATTGTTGGTTAGGAAGTCCAATAAGTTTTTATGTTTAAAAAAGAAAGTATTTATTTGAGAGAGAATGTGAGAGTATAGATTTGCCCAGGCCTCTTGCCACTGCAAATGAACTTCAGATGCATTCACCACTTTGTGCATCTTTATATGGACATTAGGGAATCAAACTTGGGCCACCTGGCTTTTCAAGCAGGTGCCTTTTACCACTGAGGTATCTCCCCAGGCATCATAAAGCTTTTCTGAAAACTGAGCTATATTTCTGTTTAGTTTCAATTTTAGTTCACTGAATCTTGCCTCTTGGGTTGTTGAAAATTCCAGGAGAAAGAAATTTCTGAGTGAGCATCTCTAGCAAAATAACCTGATTGTTGAAGGGGTCTTTGTTGCTTCTTTTTTAAAAAAATTTTTTATTAGTTATCTATATAATGTGCATAGAGCCATGATGGTACCATTGTTAGCCTTCTCCCTGCCCTCCCCCGTTGGGGATTGTGGGTCTTGCATTGTGGGAATAGCCATCAGTTATGGGGGAGAGGCATAATGACCCAACTTATGGCTCTAACTATGAGGTCAATAAAAGAATCTTCAGCTTGGTTTATCTCACCATGAAAATAATTAGCCATCATCAAGATTGTAATAGATTTTAGCAAGGACAAAGGCCTAGACATATAAGAGACAAAAGAGATTTCTGCCTTTTACTTAAATTTTTGGAGTTGCCTAAAATGTGGCTTTTTTTTAGGTGGAGTAGCTTGGTGTAACTCAACTCAAATGTCTGCTGTAGGTCTGTCCCTCTAATATGTACTGTTACACATTAGTTTTCTAAAAATTACTGATATGAGGCCAATATAGAAGGATTCAGATAGTCTTTTGGAAATAGTGACCTGTCTCAAACCATTTGATGTTACAGACCTTAGAGCATGAGGGCCGTTACTACGAATGTGATGTTCTTCCTTTCATGGAAATTGGGTCAGTGGCTCATAAGTATTACCTTCTAAATATCCGGCTGCCAGTGAATGAGAAGAAGAAAATCAATGTTGGAATTGGGGAGATAAAGGATATTCGGTTGGTGGTAAGTGAATATAATTGATTCAATAGGCTGTGACTTTGGAGCAGGGGCCAGGATCACATAGGACCTTGGATGTGCATGTGGGAAGGAAGCCTCTTCTTGGTCCAGGCATCTCTATGCTCACAAGGGGTCCCGGATGTGTGTGTGGGAAGGAAGCTCCTTGTAGGTCCTAAAACCTCTTTGCTATACTTGACTCAGTTTGCTTATCTAAGAATTGGCAATAATAATGCATAATGACCATGATGATTGTGTTCATAAATTGAAAATAAGATGTGTGTGATTACATAAACGAAAAATAGTTCAATTACTGTTCCCAATTAAGAATTTACATGGAGCCGGGCGTGGTGGCGCACGCCTTTAATCCCAGCACTCGGGAGGCAGAGGTAGGAGGATCGCAGAGAGTTCAAGGCCACCCTGAGACTACATAGTTAATTCCAGGTCAGCCTGAGCTAGAGTGAGACCCTACCTCGAAAAACAAAAAAAAAAAAAAAAAGAATTTACATGGATTATTATAGTGACTATAATATCATAATATGATCATAAGTACATAATAACAACATATAGCAAAAAAAAATTTCACCTTGAAAAGTACAAATGTTACTGGGAACAGTGGTGTTAGATTTCTTTCCTTTGAGTAAAAAGTAAGGAGGGCATTTTTTAAATTTAAAAATAATCACAAAAAATTGTTGGACGTGGTGGCATACGCCTTTAGTACCATCACTTGGGAGACAAAGGTAAAAGGATTTCCATGAGCTTGAGCCACTGTAATATATATATATGAAAGGCCAGTCTGTTGGGCTTGCTTAAAAGAAAACAATCTTTGCTCATATTCTCTTCTGGGTTGTTTTTGGTTTTTTTTCCAGGTATGGTCTTATGTTAGCCTTGCTGACCAATGATCACTTTGTAGCCCATGCTGGCCTTGAACTCAAAGCAATCCTCTTGCCTCAGCCTCCAGAGTGCTAAGGTTAAAGGTGTACACCATCACAACCTGGCTATTGATTTTATATATATATATATATATATATATATATATATATATATGTGTGTATTTGGTGGTAGAGGGATTGAAATAGGCCCAAGCTGACCTTGAATTCAGTCTGAGGATGGCCTCAAACTCACAGCAATCCTCCTACCTCTGCCTCCCAAGTGCTGGGATTGAAGGCGTGTTCCACCATGCCTGGCTTGATCATATTCTTAATCACCCCCTTAGAATAGCATGGCTTATTTGTATATTTTTCAATATATACTTTTATGATGTTTGAGGCGAAGTCAGAGGGTATTGAGGGCAGTATATGCTGTGACTCTGAATACTTTTTATCTTAAAAGTTGGGTAGGTACAACTATTCATTTATCTGTTGTAGAATACATTCCGTAATAATAATAATAATAATAATAATAATAATAATAATAATAATAATAAGATACTCAAAACTATTATTTGTCTCTGTCCAGGGAATCCACCAAAATGGAGGCTTCACCAAGGTATGGTTTGCTATGAAGACCTTCCTCACACCCAGCATCTTTATTATTATGGTATGGTACTGGAGGAGGATCACCATGATGTCTAGACCCCCAGTGCTTCTGGAAAAGTAAGAGCTGATTCAGAACACTCTTATTAATTGTTTGCTTTGCTGTAGAGTGTTAAAATCCAAGGTGCCAGTGTGTGACTTCAACAGGTGAACTTACCTAGTGTCATCCTGGAATCCTTTCTAGCCATCTGTAAAGCTATTTATTTTATTTTTTAAATTAGTATACAAAGTAGTAGATTTCATTATGGCATTTTTAGCAAGCACCAACAACCAGGGCTCCAAAATTGCTCTCTAAACACTTTAGGACTAAACTCAAGATCCACCCCCAAACATACCTTATGACTGGACTCAAAATCCATCCCTAGTGGTACACACCCTAACAGGTAGCAGGGATCTATCTGTCAGGGGCTCAAGTAAGGAAGTTTAATAAAGAATGCCTGAGTCTATGGGGCCATACATTCAAACTATCACATGCACCATGGTCAACTCAGACCCTTCTCTGTTAAATGATGAACTGCCTCATTCCCAGCTACATGCACACTATCTCACTCATAGAAGGTAGCGTTCCTTCAGATTCATCCCCTCTCTCTGCCATGCCATCTACTTCTCCTTTCTGCTGAATTATTTCCATTGATGCAAACTGAGAAAATCTCTTTTGTCCCCACTTTTGAAACCACTATACCATTTTTGTCTTCTGTAGAAGAATCTGCAGTAATCTTCTGTTTCTCTCTTGAGCTCATGTTAGTCTGAATTCATCGTCACCACTTCAAAATCTGTCTTTCACAGGAGCACCAGTGACCTCCATGTTCCAAATCCAAAGTTGCTTTTCAGTTCTCACCTTCCTTGACCCATGGGCAGCATTTGGCATAGGTGATTCCCTTTTCCTCTTCCTTCTTTGCTTTGACTATTGTGGCCATCACCCAACCAATTCTTGATTCCCCATCTTTCCAGCCTCTTATACTGTGGAGCCAGAAAATAATCTTTGATTTCCCCCCATTCTGCCCCGAGGTAGGGTTTCACTCTACCCGGGCTGACCTGGAATTCACTATGTAGTCTCAGGGTAGCCTCAAACTCATGGCTTTCCTCCTACTTCTGCCTCCCAAGTGCTGGGAATAAAAGCATGTGTCACCGTGCCCGGCTTGGATTGTTTTCCTCTTCCTTTCTTTCAAATATATATATTTATTTGGAAGAAGAAAGAGAGAGAATATGGTCATATCAGGTCCTTTTGCCACTGCAAACAAACTCTAGATGCATACGCCACTTTGGGTATCTGGTTTTACGTGGGTATTAGGGAATTGAACCTGGGCCATCAGGTTTTGCAAGCAAGCACCTGCTCAGCCTTCTGTCTAGCCCTAGACTTTATTTCTTTATTAGCTCTGCTTATTTCCCAGGTGATCACATGCTCTTTGATATGATCTACTTAGTGTTTACTTTTTTTTTTTTTTATTTTGAGGCAGGATTTCACTCTATAGCCCAGGCTGAACTAGAATTCACCATGTTGTTCATACTGGCCTCAAACTTCTGACAATCCTACTTCAGCCTTCCCAGTGCTAGGATTAAAGGCCTAAGCCACCATGTCTGGCAAGGATGAATCTTAATTTATAACTTTAGCATCCTCCTCTCCCAATTCTAGACCCATGCGTTTCAACTATTTATTTAACATCTTCACTTGCATTGAAAATGTAATTTGTACAAATAATATTTGGTTTCCAGCTGTCTCTGTCCTAGGCTTCCCATGTCACTGAAAAGCCACTCCATCCTTTCACTTGCTATATTAGAAAAGTTGAAACCACCATATGTTCTGCTTGTTTTCCATATCTCTGTCCTAATCCGTTGGAAGTTTCACCATCTCCAGTGCTATCCTCCTAATCTAGCCTCTTGCATCACTTCTTACCTTGTTTATTGGAAGCAGCCTCCCAAGCTACTCCTCCTCTTACTTCCACCATTTTCCTCTCTACCAGCTTTTTTACTCCCTTTATGCATTAAGCAGATAATGTTATTTCTCTGCTGAAAGTGTTCTCCCAGCTTTCATCACTTTTGCCCTGGCCCATGAACTCCCCTGCATCTTATTTCCTGTCTCTGCCACACCTGTGATGAACTTCAGACACCTTGCACAAAGGATTTCATCCCAGGACCTTTGTGTGTGCTGTTCTCTTTATCTGAAATTTCCAGGTATCTTAGTGACCCAGCTCTTTGTGTCCATCCACTGAGCTATGATTCAGTGTTTCTCATCACAGAGATTGTTTCCTGTTTACCTGATATAAAATCTCACCCTATCACACTTCAATCTCTTGCTAGCTTAACTATTCTTCATAGTGGTCCATTGTTTATTCACTATCCCTCCTCCTATACTCCCTGCCATGTCATATCATCATAACAGTAGGATCCTTGCTTTTTTTTTTTTTTTAGCCACTGCATCCTCAGCATCTAGAATACAGACTGTAATATGTTAATAAATAATAGTTAAGTGAATGATTGGTGTTGTTATTCCTTAAATTTTTTTTATTGGATTCCTAGTCTCTTCAAGCAAAATTTCAAATTCTGTTTCTTCAGAAGTTCATCCCTCTCTTTATTTCTCTGACCTCATGTCCTGTTATTTCCTGAGATATGTTACATATAGATTCCCAATATATCTGCCTCTTCCAGGCAGGCCTCGATACCTCTACATAGGTTTGGTCCTCTATTTGGAACACCCTTTCCACCCACCTCTCTTTTCAATTCTGCTGGTTTAGTTTCTCTCACAATATAAGAGACAAGTCTTGATGCAGTGTTCTGTACTTCAAAACTGGGTTGATGTTGCTTACTACCCCCAATTTCAATGCCTCTTTATAAGGCTGTACTAATAAGTGCATTTCCCTGAGTAAAAGCACTAGTATTTCTCATGTAGGCAGCACTAACACTGTGCCTGGCACATGGTTTATACCTAACAAACATGTGTTTAAATAAGTCATAATAATTTTCTTTGTTTGTTTGTTTGTTTGTGTGTGTGTCTTTTCAAGGTAGGCACTTACCCTATCTCGGGCTGATCTGGAACTCATTCTGTAGTCCCAGACTGGCCTCAGACTCACAGTGATCCTTCTACCTCTGCCTCCCAAGTGCTGGGATTAAAGGCATGTGCCACCATACCACCTGGCTTCTTACTGGACATTTTGATATTATAAGAATTGGTTAACAGTATGATAGGAAAAAGGCAAAAATAAAAGCTAAACAAGTGGCTAAAAGAATTTCATGTCATTTATTATTAAAGCAAATATGCACACATAATTCACAGTTGATGATGCTGGTATCACAGTAATGGTCAGTGTTCTTACTGGGTCAGTGATGTCCTGAAGAGGTAAGAAGAAAAATTATAACCAATCAATTCCTCTTTAAATTTTTTAAATTAAAATTTCTTTTTATATGATTTTATTTTTATCTATCTATTTATTTATTAGAGACAGAGAGGGGAGAGGAAAGAGAGAGTGAGAATGGGTGCACCAGGGCCTCTAGCCACTGCAAAGGAACTCCAGATGCATGTGCCACCATGTGTACCTGGCTTATGTGGGACCTGGAGAATCAAACCTGGGTCTTTAGGCTTCACAGGCAAGTGCTTTAACCATTAAGCCATCTCTCCAGCCCCCTTTATAATTTTTTAAACTTATTTATCTGAGAGAGAGAGAGAGAGAGAGAGAGAGAGAGAGAGAGAGAGAGAAAATGGGAATGCCAGGGCCTTCAGCTGCTGCAAACGAACTCCAGATGCACGCACTACCTTGTGCATCTGGCATACATGGGTCTTGGGGAATCAAACCTGGGTCCTTTGGCTTTGCAGTCAAGTGCCTTAACCATTAAGCCATCTCTTCAGCACAACCAATCAATTCTTTAGAAGAAGACCATTTAGTAGGCAGCTCTTAAAAATGTGGGTCTCTCGGGATAGCATCCACTTAGACAAAAGTTGCTGTGACACTCCTTCATTCTGTAATGGTTCAACTAGAACACTTGCTTCTCAATGTAGCAATTCCTCATCAGCATTAATACTTTAGATGGCTTCTTTATCAATAAATGACATCTTACTTCTTAAACTGGCATCTGATTTTGAGAACTCTATCAAACGAATAACCTGGCTCTTCTGGGTATGTTCTTATCATCAGAGTCATCTTTGCCCTTGGGATTTCCATGACCTTCATCAATATTCCTGTGGAGTGGTTTTCCATTGGGTTTGACTGGACATGGATGCTTTTGTTTGGAGACATCCGGCAGGGCATCTTCTACGCAATGCTTCTTTCCTTCTGGATCATCTTCTGTGGAGAGCACATGATGGTGAGAGCCCCTGCAGAAAGGATATCTGTCTGTACCACAAGTGTTCTGAGCAGACTGCTACACTGCTGCCCACCTGCCTGTGCCTCCTTCAGCTGTGGGTGAATCCAAAGAAACAAGAGTTCACAAATTGAGTTTTAACATCATAGGTTCAGATTACTGTTTCACTTAGTAACTCAGCAAGTGGCTTGAAGCAAAGTACTGTAATCTCAAGCCCTGTGTCTTCAAAATAGAGTGGGAAGGCCTACTGTATAAGTTTTGTTTTGTTTTATTTTAGAATACAATAAGATAAAGTAATGGAAGATTAACACATAAAGTAATGATTATTTTTATTTCTTTTCCATCCTTAGGCTTCAGCTGTACTTGTCCTGTCCCCAGGAATAGGATAACCACTTGGGAATATTGGCCTAGATCTTTCTTTTTTTAAAACTTTTAAAAAAATTTATTTTTATTTGTTTATTTATTAGAGACAGAGAAAGGGAGAGAGAGGGAGAGAGCAAGAGAGAGAGAATGGGTGTGTCAGGGCCTCCAGCCACTGTGAACGAACTCCAGATGCATGTACCAACTTGTGCATCTGGCTTATGTGGGTCCTGGGGGAATTGAGCCTTGAACTGGGGTCCTTAGGTGTCACAGACAAGTGCTTAACCACTAATCCATCTCTCCAGCTGATCCTATCTCTTTCTAGCTGGCAGTTGATCCAAGTGACCTAGTGACCTCTATTTACCCAGGAATACTGACCTCCTTGTATGGCATCAAATTCAATTTCAAGAGAGATTGAGGTGCCATAATAAAAACAAGAATGGTACTATCTTTAGGTTGTGGCTGAAGTAGGGCTATGCCTTCCTCAGCTTTGTCTTTATCAAGTACATGGGCTTCGGGACAGAAGAAGCTTGTTCTAGGTTCCATTATGGTTTGGCCATAAAAACCTGGCCTTGGAAACTTGCTCCTCATGTAGGAAGGCAGTATGAAATGAGGGAAATTTTGTCAAACTCCACATGAGCAGACACTTTAGCAGAGAAACTGGGAATGAGCTATGTACTGCAGGGCCTGGTAATAGCCTGGTATGGCTGCCCCACCAGCCTGCCTGCCCAGAGGATGAGATATGTCTTTTGTCTTCTCATAAATCCCTCCATTTTCTTTTTCTGAGGGCCTTTGAGTGCCTATAAGAGGAATCATTTGTACTAGAATGGTGGCAAATGCAGGAGGCTGAGGCAGGATAATCCTGAATTGTAGGCCATCCTGCAATACATTGCAAGGTGATGTCCAGAAAGAGTGGGAAGGAGTGGATATTCTTAATGTGATGAAAATAAGATAAATTTGAATAATTAAGTGCCTTAATGTCTTTATTCCCTGGGGACCATTTTCCCTCTAGTAACATAGGAATTTACTTTGGAAGAGATGTTTTGTGGCTCATAAAGCTCTCTCCTGCCTGGAGCTTAAAGTCTTTCTCTGTTTCCAAACTGCCCTGTTTGTTCTTGTGCTATCACAGCACCCATCGATGAGGTTTGTGATGGCTGATCTGTTCATTTGCCAGCCTCTCTCAGCAGACATGACCATCAATTTTGTCTCCTTCATTCTCCAATAATTGGGTCTAGCTCAATGTTTAACAAACGTGGTCAACTGGGTCACCTGTTGAGTAGCTTTGTTCTCTTTCTGTCTTTATCTCCTTCAATTGTGTTTTCCTTAGGATCAACATGAGCGGAATCACATTTCAGGCTATTGGAAGCAAGTTGGACCAATTGCTGTTGGCTCTTTCTGCCTCTTCATATTTGACATGTGTGAAAGGTAAGCAAGTGCCAGAGAGACCCTGAGCTAAAATGGGTATTGCTATGTCCACTGCTGTCTTTCTAGGGTGACTTTTGAAGCACTGGATGGTGGTTGGGGGCCTGTAGGATGAAGTATGTTTATAACCTCAAATGAAGTTTGATACTGAGTCAAAGGCAAAGTTCTGTATACTGAAATCTTCTTCCTTTCCCTGAAGCTTTCTGTGAGATTTCTTATCTGCATACACTCAGCTTCAATGTAAGGAGTGTTCCACTGTGCCTTTGGGTTAATCTTGTTATAACTTTCCACCTTTTTAATTGTTTGTTTTGTTTTTATAGAGGAGTTCAACTCACAAATCCCTTCTACAGTATCTGGACTACAGATGTGGGAACAGAGCTGGCTGTATCCTTCCTTGATGGGGTGCACAGTTTGGTTTTGTTGCCACATACCTTGCCTGGTCCCCAAGATAGTTTTCCATAGCTCAGTTGATGCTCTCTGTATTACCTCAGATAGAGCTGTGATACTCAGACCAATGACAACAACTAAATTCAGGCAAATAATTATCACTTGCTTTTAGGTCCCTGTGAGAGTGGACAAGGTGGGGGTGCTTGCAGCCTGTTCCCATGGCAGAGGGGTCAGAGTCACTGATCCAAACTGAAACCTAAATCTGTTCTTCAGTGTTTACTACAGACTGAGGCTTCCCCTGGAGCAATAGACTTTCTTTCCGGGCTCTGTTGGAGAGCTGGGCCCAAGGTACATGTTCATGAATCTTAGACAGTGGTCTCATTGGCTGTCACCCTCTGCTCCTGAGGGAATGAGGCTAAGGTGATTAGTTCCAGAGCACTGTTTATCCAGATGAGCTCTATTTGCACCATCTTTGTGAAACAGAAGTGCTTTAGTTCATGTCTTTAAAGATGCTGGATTTTCAAATCATATTTTTTTTTTTTTTTAATTATTTTATTTATTTTTGGAGAGAGACACAGAGAGAGACATACAGAGAGGGAGAAGGAGACAGAGAATGGGCCGGCCAGCAGTCTCAGCTGCTGCGAACGAAATCCAGATGTGTGCGCCCCCTTGTGGGCAAGTGTGGCATTGCATCCTTGCGTCACTGCATCTGGCTAAACGTGGGACCTGGAGATTGGAACCAGGTTCTTAGGCTTAGCAGGCAGGCGCCTTAACCACTAAGCCATCTCTCCAGCCCAAATCATATTTCTTAAACAATATATTTATGGCTCTGAGAATGAGGAGGAAGCCTGAGGTTGGGCTTTTCCTTGATGGACTCCCAAATATACTTTGTCCAGATAAGATGTTCAAATCAGCCATTTAGTGTCAGAGAATTCTGTGAGCAAACTAAGTCAGTGGGGTCATCACCTAAAAGAGAGTGTAGCTGTTCTGTCCTGTGTTAATTATACAACAAGGATGAAATAATTCAAGGTCATTGTCTACTTCAACCCTTTCATTTTCCAGAGAGGAAGCAAATAAATATTTATGACCTGTAGCAATTAACCACATTCCCTTCATTGTGAAGTACTGCCGGTTATAGGAAAGCAGAAACTTCTACCTAATGAAAGATGCATGCTGAGTTTACATTTGTTAGCCAGGCATAGTGGTGCACACGTTTAATCCCAGCATTTACAAAGCAGAGGTAGGAGGATCTCTGTGAGTTTGAGGCCACCATGAAACTATATATTGATTTCCAGGTCATCCTGGGCTAAAGTGAGACCCTACCTTGAAAATCAATAAATAATAGTAATAAAAAGTTGAGTTTACACTTGTTAAAATGTTTAAAAGATATAAGCAGATTGGGATAGAGTTCTCACAACCAAGAGGAGCTGAAATCTGGCCACATGCCATCCAAAACATTTCTGCTGACTCAAGTCTTGTTTGTTCACAGTCTGGACTCTAGTTGCAGGTCTCAGACTTTCCCTACTATCTCTCAAAGTTTCTTGCCTGCATCAACAGCCCCAACTTTTGCCTGCTCCCTATATATATATCCTGCTCCCTACCAGAGTCCCTGGCAGCACTTGCTAAAATTGCCCCATTTGTCCCCATTGGTCTTATTCTTTGAGAAGTTTACAGACAGCCCTTGATTTTCAAACATACCCACACTTGTTTTGTGGGCAAATTTGATTTCATATGTGTAGAGTGAGAACCCTCGTATCCCTATTTGAGCTCTTCCAGAGATTTTAAAATTGACTTTTCACCAATTAGGGATATGCACTTAATAATCAGTGCTTTTTGAATTTATGCATATTTGAATTTCTTGATGATCAGTTTGAATGCTTAATCTGATTTATTAGTTCTAAGGTGGACCTCAGACTGCATTTCTAACAAGGAGGGAACAGTTTATATCCTTTCTTGGCTTACAAAGCATTTATTTTTATTTTTTACAAAGCATTTTGTATACTCCCTTTTATAGAATTTGGCTTGTCAGAACCTCACCCCCACCCCCCAGTGGTATTAGAAATGCCAGGTTTACTCAAAATTTCCTGAATGCTTGAAGACAAAGTGAGCATCATGAGCATAGCTGGAAGTGCCATGCCACTCAGCTCATATCTTGGTGAGCCAACCATTTCCTTCACTGAACTTTCTTTAGATGGCCTTTATCATCGTGGCTGGGATCTGCCTCTGCCTCTACTTCCTGTTTCTGTGCTTCATGGTATTTCAGGTCTTTCGAAATATCAGTGGGAAGCAATCCAGTCTGCCAGCCATGAGCAAAGTCCGGCGGCTACACTATGAAGTGAGTGGATCTCTTAGCTCATTCTAGAACAACAGCTGTCTAAGTCTTGGGGTTTTCTGAGGTATAAATGTATTCTTACAGTAAGATGGAAAGTTGTTCAGCAGGTTTTGCAAAAATAGCTCTTGATGGAACACAGGTGTGCACTAGGTAGGCCTGGACTATGTAGAATTGGGGCTTGGCTTGAAGTGAGGCTCTCATCAGGTTTTCCTAACCCATAATCAGCCTGAAGATTTCAGCCCAGGTGATCTACTTCTCAGATTCTTTTTGTTGTTTTTGTTTATTTGTTTGTTTGTTTGTTTGTTTGTTTGTTTTTCGAAGTAGGGTCTTACTCTAACCCAGGCTGACCTGGAATTCACTCTGTAATATCAGGGTGGCCTTGAACTCACCATGATCCTCTTACCTTACCCTCCCAAGTGCTGGGATTAAAGGCATGCGCCACCACGCCCGGCTTTTCCCAGATTCTTAATAGTCTACAATTCCTTAAAATATCCAGCAGGAGCTCAGATGGCTACAAACACACACACACACACACACACACACACACACACATATATTTTGGTTTTCAGGGTAGGTTTTTGCTCTAGCCCAGGCTGACCTGGAATTAGTCTCCGGGTAACCTCAAACTCAGAAAGATCCTCTTTCCTCTGCCTCCCAAGTGTGGGGATTAAAGGCATGCATCACCACACCTGGCTCCTACCATCTTCAAATCCATAATGTAAGGAACATATTCTTGACTTTTCAAGCACAGGCTTATTTATGTTTAAGTGGCTGTGCTGAGACATGAGCCTAATTCTTCTTTGAAAAGAGCAGGGGAACTTCACGACAGGATTGGGTTTTTGTTTTTTGTTTTTGTTTTTTCAAGGTAGGGTGTTTCTCTGGCTCAGAGTGGCCTCGAACTCATGGCGATCCTCCTACCTCTGCCTCCTGAGTGCTGGGATTAAAGGCATGTGCCACCACACCCGGCCAGGACTGGTTTTATATGTGATGGATCTACACAGAACCTCTGACTGGCAGCTGTCTCTCCTTGAAACACAAGTTCCCTTAAATCCCACTCTCAGGAACCCAAAGACATGCTTTCAGTCTTGCTTGTTTCTAGAGCTAAAGTGTCACATGAGAAAACTAGACCAAATCTACTTCATTCTGATTAATGTGCATATTTCCTTTTGGTTCAATGAAGCAGAATTTTATTATAGCTGGAGAAAACTTGGTAATGAACCCTTGTGGAGAAGCATAACTAGGTTAGCAGGGAAATCAGCAGCCTTATGAATGTGTTCATGAATATAATTTCCTAGGTTCTGGTATCACTGTTTCATGAGTGATAAGAACATATGAAAATCCGTACCTCCCCCCAAAATTCCTCAGCTGCATTCACTTCTATAGAAGTACTCCTATGTGAAATTATTTTCATGCCACTCTTAAGGATTTAGTTTTACAGAATTCTATAAAATTGGAGGCTCATGCATGTATATATTTAGAAAAAGAGATTGGTGAAATATTAAACTACGCATTCTATCTTTCTTAATAGGGGCTGATTTTCAGGTTCAAGTTCCTCATGCTTATTACCTTGGCCTGTGCTGCCATGACTGTTATTTTCTTCATCGTTAGCCAGGTGAGTGAATTCTGAGCCTTCTATGAGGCTTTCCTTGCAGAGATCCCTGTACCATGCACATAGAATTCTGCACAGCTGCTGAGGACAGAGACAGGTTATTGTTCATTCTGCATAGCTAATACAAGTTTCAGTATGGGATTCTTGTGATGATCTCCTGGCCATATGGACTGACCTTTCCCTTTCAGCTGAACCTTGCAAAAGGTTACCAAATAAATTAAACCCTGAGCCAGACTGAAGGGCCATTTCACTTGAGAGTAATATTTCAAGGCCTGTGGTACAGCACTAAGAAGCAAGTGGTGATAAAGACTCTTTAATAGACAGTCCCTCAGCCATTTTTTTGTGGTTGTATTACCAGTTAACCATACTAACGTTCCATTGATAGAAACTGGTTACTTAGAAAGCTCAAAATTTTTGCTATATTTCAAAATTTCACAAAAAAAAAAAAATCCAGGCATGGTGGCGCACACCTTTAATCACAGCACTTGGGAGGCAGAGGTAGGAGAATTTCTGTGAGTTCAAGGCCACCCTGAGACTACATAGTGAATTCTAGGTCAGCCTAGAAAAAAAAAATTCAATAATAATAACTTTAAAAGTATTGGTAACTTTCTTTGAAAAGTGAAAAAATATCCTTTAAGTCTAATGTATTGAATTTAACAGTCATTTGTGCTTCACATTTTCTGAGGTGAGTAAGATGGGAACTGTTAGCTGAGTTTGCTGGAATATGAATTTGTGTGGCTTCTGAAGTATTTCCATGTGCTATATTTTCCAGCTGGGTAAGAATATGGGAGGATATTTAACAGTTAAAATATTAAAGATTGTTTTAAAGAGCACTAGAAGTAATGGTGCAGAGTTGTAAAGTTGGGTCCCTGGTACACCATAATCATCAATACTTGTATTCATGTGAAGACTGAGTAAGTTGAATGTCTTTTCAAAGACATTTAAGTTGGAGACTAGAACCTGGTCTTTCTGATTATTGCTGGTGTTCATCCCTATGTTTGGGAAATATAGAGCATTTTGGTAGGGCAGATGGAGCCTTAGGATAAGACTGGTTCCATCTGCTAGCATGTTTTCCTCTAGTATAGTGGCTCTGTTGCAACCTGGTTAAATTATGGATTTCTTCTCTGAATGCTTTCAAGAGTAAAATGAAAATATTTTGCAGTTCAAAGTGAATCAAGTATTCATATGTACATATATTCATATAATACACACATTCATATGTACATTACAGATACTGTAGGTCTACTACAAATAAATACCTTCAACTAATTGGTGTCAAACTATGATTTCACAGGTAATGTTAATACCTGATGAGCTTTCAGTTAGAAACTAGTACAAATAAAGATTGTTTTCATTTTCTACTTAGCTTATGGACCACTTGACTTCCATGCAAAGGGATTCCAAGTCTGTTGGCTATGCACTCTGGAGTATTGGGTTGCAGCTCTGCTCAAAATTAAGTTCATGTGAAAATAAATAAAACAGTACATCTACACATCTTTGTAGTTGTTCACTGCTTCTGCTTTGACCACTGACAAAGCCGCAGTTGTATCAGAGTGTTTATAAAGTCTAGGAAACAAGCAGAGCTATTTCTACTTCTGAATGTTTTTTTTTTAAATTTTATTTTTATTTATTTATTTGAGAGCAACAGGCAGAGAGAGAGAGAGAGAGAGAGAGAGAGAATGGGTGCACCAGGGCCTTCAGCCACTGCAAACAAACTCCAGATGCATGCGCCACTTTATGCATCTAGCTTACGTGGGTACTGGGGAATGGAGCCTTGAACCGGGATCCTTAGGCTTCACAGGCAAGTGCTTAACCACTACGCCATCTCTCCAGCTCCCTGAATGAGTTTTTAATCCAACCAGCTAAGGCTTAAACATTCATATTCAAGCAAGAATGGCTGAGGCTAGACTCTGCCATTAGCTAATTTCCTCATGTTACAAATATGCTTTTTGACTCCTCTAGTCTTTTAGCAATGCACTGTGTGGCACCACACAGCCCTCCTAGTCTGCCAGGCAGATGGAGCTAGAATCCCTTCTATAGAAGTGGAATTTCCAATTAGATGGGCTATATTCTCAGGGAGGCAAAAGGAAGACTATTTGCAATCTTAAGGTCTGCCTCTACCTCTTTACAAAGCTGGAGTCTTTCCCATATCCATTCCTTATTATTTTAACTCTGCAGAGCTCCTCCCACCTGAAATAAAGAGGGACTGGTCCTTAAAGTGTCTGCACATTACCAGATTTTAACCTTGTACAGGTTTAATTAGCACAACTTTTGTTTTGTAAATTTTTTTACTGATAATTTTAATACATGTACATAATGTATTTATCATGATCCATTCCCATTATCTTCTGTTACCTTCCTTCCCTCATCCCACTTCTACTGAATCCCTTCTACTTTCTAGCTAGTCCTTCTTCTATTTTGAGATAGGGGGGTTTTTTGTTGCCTTTTTTTTTGTCCCTTCATCATCAGTGATGAAATTTTGATGGGCCCATTGTTATGCAGGTATAATGTAATGACAGTTGCTTTGAGGTCATAAACGTGACAGCCATTTATTTAGTATCCAAAAGATAGCATTCCAGTGTGCTCTTTTCAACCTCTAGCTCTTGCATTCTTTTTGCCTCCTCTTCCACAATGTCTCCTAAGCCTTGGAAGAATAATGTAAATGCTTCATTTAGTGGTGAGTACTCAACAGACTCTTATTCTCAGCACGTTAGCATGTTTTGAATCTCTCCAGGACTCACTACTATCTGCAAAATGAAGCTTCTTTGACCAAAGTCAAGAGCAGCACAAATCTATAGGCATAAACTTAAATATTTAGAGGTCAACTTGATGTGTACATCATATGTAGTTAGCCAAACAACATTAGTAGCTTCCCTCCTAGGGTATATGACCCTCCCAGACATAGACTTTGGTTAGGTTTTTAGTACCAAGTATGAACTTTCTCCCATGGAGTGGGCCTCAAGTCCAATCAGAGAGCATTGGTTACTCCCATAAGTCATGCTATATTGCACTAGTGGGCACATCTTGTCTGGCTGCTCAGTTGTGTAGCTTATAAGGTCCACTCGTCATTAAGACTGTTTTGTTCCCATTTTTTCCCCAGCAAGCTGCATAGCACTTTGCAGCACTATGACAGCTAGCCAGCAGTGAGGAGGTTTCCAGCTCACTTCCAAAATTTCTAAGTGTTCTGCAACCAAACCATGTGTCTTCAGCAACAGGGTCTTATCATCTAGTTTTTTTTTAATATTATTTTTATTTATTTGAGAGATAGAGAGAGAGAGAGAGAGAGAGAGGCAGAAAGAGAGAGAATGGGACTGCTAGGGCCTCCAGCCACTGCAAATGAACTCCAGATGTATACTCCACTAGTGCATCTGGCTTACGTGCGTCCTGGGGAATCGAACCTGGGTCCTTAGGCTTTGCAGGCAAGCACTTAGCCACTAAGCCCTCTGTCCATCCCCTTATCATGTAGTTTTTTGGGGCATCCCAGAGCATTGGCAATAGCCTGTACTGTTTCAGGGATCTCCAAAGGCTCCCCAGCAACAACTCACTGGGAGGTATCCCACCTCTGATTATACTACCTTTTTAAGTGATGAAAGCTATCTTCCAAGGAGCATAGTTTGTGGTCTTTCTTTGCAGAAAAAAGTAATTTTCCATTAGCCTACTATCAGACTACAACCTGTGGCTGGCTTTTTATATTTGCTGTGATAGAGTGGATTTCAACTCTAAGGAGATAGCAGTGAGGCTTTTGAATTCCATTAGCTTCTCACATTCCTCCTGCTGTTTTTTTCAAGGTTTATTTATAGACATCTAAGACATTTTCCAGCATAGCTCTCCATGTCCCAGGTACTGTATTAATATAGTCATCAGAGGATTTATTTTCTAGTGTCATTTTGGAATGCTATAGCAATGAGTTCGCCTGAAAGAAAACATATTGGGTAACTTTTTTGAAATGGATCCCAGGCTTAGGTAATAGGAATATTTAAAAAAAAACTCATTATACACTCAGCCTTGCTGGGAGGGCTTGCATTAAGCTCCATGAAATATAATGTGGGGGATCTTGCCACAATATTGAAGCTCTGAGGCCAGGATTGAAAGACCCACAGGAGGTTGTGGAATGTGGTAACCTTGAGGCTTTGTAGCTGGAACTGAGGTGCAGTCTTTTAATGCCTGCTATTTTAATGGCCTCAGTCAGAGCAACCAAGAGATGCTACATCACAGTCGTCTTTCAGTCCCTTCCTCTGGAAGAGAGAGGCATTCTATTTGGAGGTGGTTGTCAACTAGGAACAGAAGGGCGGTATAGGGGAAAAGTTCACTGGTCTTCACTGAGGAGATACCCAGGTGCCTGATATTTGGGTCAAGCCATAAGCAGCAAATTCTCAGAGAGAGAGAGAGAGAGAGAGAATATGTGCATGTGTTCATTCACATGCTTGCATTTTCTGTTCATTCTGTGACTTTCATATTTTTTTAATTTTTAAAATTTTTATTTATTTATTTGAGAGAGAGAGAGAGACAGGTGGACATGCCAGAACCTGCAGCCACTGAAAACAAACTCCAGATGCATGTGCCACCTTGTGCATCTGGCTTATGTGGGTACTGAGGAATTGAACCTCAAACTGGGGTCCTTAGGATTTGCAGGCAAGTACTTAACTGCTAAGCCGTCTCTCTACTCAATTCTGTGACTTTCAGAGCAAATATTTCTAGTAAGTGAGCCTTAGGGTTTGGAAATCTTATTCTTAAGTGGAATACTGGTTGTCAAGACTACTGGGTATAAAGAGATTTGACCTCACTTGGCTGCAGGGGTATAACTGGGTAATTTGTTGAAATGTAAGATCAGGAAAAGCAGAGGCTTTTAGAAATTAGATTGAACAGAGAAGAGCTGGAGACATGGCTCAGTGGTTAAAGGTGCTTGTTTGCAAAGCGTGCCAGCCTGGGTTCAATTCCCCAGCCACCTACATAACCAGACACAAAAAGTGGCACAAGTGTCTGGCATTTGTTTTTGTAGAAGAACGAGACTATGCCATTCCTCCACATAAACATACATACATGCAAATAAATAAAAATTTTTAAAAAAGACTAGAGAATATGAAAAAATTTGGGGAGGGCTATGTGAGTTTTCTCTCTAAAAGTTAAAAAACTGTAACCAACTTGACATTATAAGCTTTTGGATCTACAAGGCTTGCTTTGTGGAGGCATTGTGGTTCATGTGAACAGGAAAACCTAAATGTAAATTTCTATACATTGCCCACCTGTGGTGGATCAGACACTAAAGATGTCCTAGTAGGCAAGCCAGAACTGGCCAACCTTAAGGAGCTTACGTGTAGCTGGCAAGATAGCAGAAGTGAAACTGTGATTATGGATGAAGTCAAATGGATGAATAACAATGGACTCCTGTTCCTAGGAAGAGATATTCCCCTGTTTATATTAATATGTAGCCAAGATAAGAGCCACTGGTTTTGTGCCTAATATATAGTAAGCTCGGCCGGGCATGGTGGCGCACGCCTTTAATCCCAGCACTCGGGAGGCAGAGGTAGGAGGATCACCGTGAGTTCCAGGCCACCCTGAGACTACAGAGTGAATTCCAGATCAGCCTGAGCTAGAGTGAGACCCTATCTCGAAAACCCAAAAAAAAAAGTAAGCTCTCGGTTGACCTTAATCTACACTACTATCATTCAGATTAAAACATGGAGTCTGACATAGCCTTTGACTTTCTCATCTGAAGAAGAGTTCTGATTGACTTATTTCTCTTGGTATTATGTTTCTTCTCTGTTCCAACTGAATGTCACTTATTTTTTATTTTGCTTTTATTTTTTTCCCCTATAGGTAACAGAAGGCCATTGGAAATGGGGTGGTGTCACAGTCCAAGTGAACAGTGCTTTTTTCACAGGCATCTATGGAATGTGGAACCTGTATGTCTTTGCTTTGATGTTTCTGTATGCACCATCCCATAAGAACTATGGGGAAGACCAATCAAATGGTGAGGCTCTGTCTCTTGGTTATAGATTCATTCAAGATAAGTAGGCCTCTGTCTCTACAATATCAGATAGATGAAACACTTCAGCTTTCCTCCTGTGTCTTTCTAACACTGGAAGAGTCTGAGTGGGTACCCCAAAGGATTCTGGAACCATAAAGCAAAAAGCTAATACAAGTTGACATCTCCTGAAATCATTATTTTAAATATCTAAACTACATTGAAAATATTTCATTCTATTCTAAAATATGCCATAGTTTTAATACAAAACAACCCAAATTTGTTTCCCTCAAACTTTTTTGATTTAAAAAAAAAAAAGAGACTAGGGCTGGAGAGATGGCTTAGCGGCTAAGGCACCTGCCTGCTAAGCTTAAAGAATGCCCATTAGATTCTCCAGGTCCCACATTTAGCCAGACGGAAAGTGATGCAAGGGCACAATGGTGCACTTGCCCCCAAGGGGGCACATGCATCTGAAGTTCGTTCATCGCAGCTAAGAAGCCACTGGCACACCCATTCTCTATCTGTCTCTCTCTCTTAAAAAAAAAAAAAAGACTAGCTGGGTGTTGTGATCCATGACTTTAATCCCAGCACTCAGGAGGTAGAGGTAGGAGGATCATTGGGAGTTCAAGGCCACCCTGAGACAGCATAGTGAATTCAAGGTCAGCCTGAACTAGCCTGAATTAAGAATTGAAGACAGGAGTTTTACTTTTCTCCTCCTCAATTTTCTTCCTGTTTTCCTCTTTTTCTCCTTCTCTGTTTGTAGTACTGGCATCAAATCCAGAGATTCACACATACTAGACATTTATTCTACTATTGATGTATACCACATATCTGATCCTTCAAGAGTTGCTTTATTTTTTAACAAATACTCACACCAATAGCTTTTCTGTCTCTGGAACCTTCCTGTCTTTTAGTGCTGGGAACTCTGCCTTTTCCTGTCTTATAATCACAGAACCCTGAGATATTGATGCCTAAAGCAACTAAGATAGTATAGTCAATGTGATCATTTCAGAAATGAGTAAATCAATAATTAGCGAGGGGAAAACTTGCTGGGGTTTCTCTGCTCATCATGGCAGAGGGAAATGATTGTCTCTGCCTAGGCTAGTGCTGTTAACATGTCATAGATGGCCCAGTAAACATCTGGCACAATGGCTCCTTGCTATTGGCTTCTAGCCTTAGTCCTTCTTCTCTCTTTCATACCTACTTTACCCTAAGTAAGTCCCTGCAGGAAAACAGAACCCTAAAGTTTGTTTTGGTTGGTATTGTCTTCCTTGGTGCAGGTGCTATGGTAGCTCCCTACACCAAGGATTATCTCACCTTTAAGAAGCTTGTGTACCATGAATGGATAGATTCCAAATTTTGTCTTCATCTGGACCTGATGAAACCATTCCTACCTTTACCTAGACAGCATGTAGCCTTGAACTTGGAAGCTATTCCTGATCACTCACATCAGAAATCAGCAAATTATGTCCATCCAGTAGAATGTCATTTCTGTGGACTGGTGGCAGATTTTGGTAGTCATATGTTTGAGTAAGGTTGATAAGCATGCATAGTCTTTTACTGCAAATCATCTTAATGCCTTTTGTAAATTAATTTGTATTTTAAACATGTTAGAAGAGGTGGGGTTAACAGCATTTATAGCATTTTCTCATGTTTTTTTTCTTGCATGTGTATGTGGGTATATGGGTATGTGGCTCATATGCATGTGGAGGTCAGAGGTTGATGTTAGGTACCTTCTTCAATCCCTCTCAACCTTATTTTTTTCAAATATTTTTGTTGATTTATTCATTTATTTGAGATATGGGGAAAGGAGGGAGGGAGGGCAGAAAAGAGAAACTGAGAGACATGTACATACACTGTGAGCGTAGCAGGACTTTTTGCTCATGCAAATGAGCTCCATACACACACATCATTTCATGCATCTGACTTTATGTGGGTACTAGGGACCAGGAGGCTTTGCAAATCTGGATTTTTAACTGCTGGGTCATCTCCCCTGCCCAGCTCTCAATTTTATTTAATGAGAGGATCTCTCATTGAACCTAGAGTTTGCCAATTGGCTCTTCTAGCTAGCCAGCTTGCCTTGGAGATCCCCTGTCTCCACCACCCCAGGGCTGGGATTACAGATGGGCTGCCACATCTGCCCAGCATTTACATGAGTACTTGTGAGTCTGAACTCGGGTCCTCATGCTTACATGCCAAGTGCTTTACTGACTGAGCCATTGCCCAGTCCCCTTTCCTTAGGTTTTAAATTGTGTCCTGTCAGCCATTTTCCAAGATCATATGTCTTTTGGAACTAGGCCTGAAGGAACATAATTCTACTTTCTGGGGAATGATGGGAGGTGAGCTGGCCCATACCTTCTCTCTCGTGTTTGACTATTCAGTCCTTAACAGCAGGACTTGTCCTGGTGTGTGTGTGTGTGTGTTGTATTTCTGAGACATAGTGTTAGATAGCCTAGATTGTGCTAGAATTGGAGATCCTCCTGCCTTTGCCTCCCCAGTGCTGGGATTAGAGGTATGTGACAGAATGCCCACCTAAAGACATAGAGATGGGAACAAGAGGGAGACCGGAAGATGTGGTTCTATATTTAGAGTCAAGAGTATGAACTAGTCTCCGTGCCATCTGTTTTTACATTAGATTGGTTGTTTCCATGGGAGAACACCCTGGGCAAGATCCTTGTCTTCCTTCATATATCTTGACATCTTTGAAATAAATTGTTCTTGTCATTCTTAGTTTTAAGTCTCTTTGCTCATGTGTCCTGGGTGAGGTGGCTCACCTTTCTCTTGTACAACTCTTGGTTTGAGTTACTGTCTTTCTATAAGGCTTATGAGCTAGGCAACCATCAGCTTCTGTTTCACTGCTACCTTTCATGTGTGCCATATGCTGCAAAGTGCCAGCTTCTTGACCAGTGGGCCTCCATTTGGCAAAAAGGAAGGTGCTCTGTGCTTGTGTTTTCCCTGTGTGACTTGAATAGAAATCTAATGACCTTTGACTTGAGTCTGGGAAAAAAGCCTTATTAAACAATCTCTGTTCTCTAGGATGTTGTACTGAATATGTTGACAGTCCACAGTTATTGAACACTGTGTGGTACCACTTCATGTGAGTGAACCGTTCTTGCTTATGCTTGGCAAACCTACTAAGCGTCTATGCACTGCTTTCCCCATTGTAAATGAGCTCTTCAAGTACTTCCATGTCTTTCTTTATGAAAGCAAGGAAGGGAGTTAGAGCCCTTCCTGTCACCATGGCTTCTCAAGTCATGAAAATTTGCCCACCTCCAGCCCAACTGGATATGTGGAGACCCAAAACCATGACCAATCGTGAAGAACACCTATGGTCCTGGACCAATCCCTTGTATTATAGACCAAGGGATGCTTACATAAATCTCATCTTATGTGTATTTGCATGAAACACAGATAGTAAATTTAGCAAATATATTGCAGTCCTCTCTCCTTCAAGGAGCATAGATGCTTTTCTACCCTGCTGCTGATTTCATGATCAATGTGCACATCATTCTGGATGTCTTCCAAGGCAGGATTGCAACAAGGTGATGCCAACCCCTTTCTTGGAGTCAAAGCAATGTCTCCAGGGAGACAACAGGGATGCTGTGTATTCATGAAAAACATCCAAACCCACAATTCCCACTATTTCCTGTGGGAAATAGTGAAATTGTAGCTATTTATCATGTCAGACAATTCTTGATACTTGCCTTAATTTTTGTGTTCTTACATCCATAAAATGTTTGTCAGATTGTTTTAGGGGGTAAAAATGACAATAGGACTGATAGAGGCAAATAAGAGCTGCCATCTGTTATGTTTTCTGTATAATATGCTCAAGCTGGAGAAGCAACATCAATATCCTGGGTTCCTAGTGAAGGTGGTCAGCTATCTGTGCCCTTAGCTTTGCTTCTGGACACGTCATAGGGCTCCTGACACATCTTACAAGGTAGATTGCATTTGCTTTTGTTGACTTAATAATTTGGACCAAGTCAGCCTGAAGTAGCTGTTTTTAATCCTATTATTGATTTTATCCCCACCCCTCCCTCCTTGTTTTCTTGTGTGATCTTCTTTGACCAGCCTATTCTTCTTCAATGTCCACAAGAACTGTTAGAATGGACTTATCACCTTGCCAGACCACAGACTCCAAAGTGAGTCTAAATAGCCTTGCCCCCACTGCCACTGTATAACCAGGAAATAGATGACAAAGACAGCCCCTGGCAGCATCTGCTCTGCTTTGATCTTTGTAGTTTCCCCTGCCTTTTCAAGGGTGTGGTCCTGCCAGCGATATGACTTGTTATCAACCTGTCAACTAAAATAATCTTTTCTGACAGGCATGGTGGCATAAACCTATCATTCTAGCACTTGGAAGGCTGAGGTAAGAGTATCACTATGAGTTCAAGGCTAGCCTAGGTTACATAGTGAGGTTCAGGCAAATATATGCTATATAGTTAGACTCTGTACCGCAAAACAAAATAAACAAAACAAAAATCATCTTTTGGGGGTCTTTGAGTTCCTGTCTCTCAGCCACAATTGACACCTCAGTTGCCTTTTTGGCAGCTCTCATTTCTCAAATGCAGTAGCTTGGTGTAGCAGATACCTCGTAATGAGGATTGTAAAACATGGAAATTTTCTTTCTTACAATTCTAAAGCAGTAGGGCTTTGCTCCTTAGCCCTCTCTCCTTGGTTTGTGGATTTTTGCCTTCTCCCTGTGTTTCCACATGGCCTTCCCTCTGTATGCATCTGTGTTCTAATCTTCCTTTCTTTAAACAGTCACATTGTATTGGGGTCAATCCCATTATATACATATTTTTTTTTGAGGCAAGCCCAACAAACTGGCCTTACTTTTTTTTATGAGATTGAGAAAAAGAGAGAAAGAAATGGTGTGCAAGAGTGTCCAGCCACTACAATTGAACTGCAAATGCATGGGCCACCTTGTGTATGTGTGACTTTTTGCATGCATCATTGTGCACCTGGCTTATGTAGAATCCGGGTAATCAAATATGGGTCCTTAGGGCTTTGCAGGCAACTACCTTAACCACTAAGCTATCTCTCCAGCCCAAAAATGTACAGGCACATTCTGAGGTACTAGAGCTAACTTCAACATATGACCTGGATGGTTGAGTTACACAGGGCACAATTCAGCCTACAGCATGAAGTTTTTACTAAAAAACTTACATGTTTTATTGTATTCCCTTCTTGTATAGAGTATTGAGGGGTACTTTGGAGGCAGATGGGAAATGGAACGTTCCAAAGCTAATATTAACTGCCTTTGGTAAAAGGGATTGAAAGGCAAATAGATTCAGACTTCTTGAACTCTCTCCCACCAAAGCACCCTCCCTCAAAGGGATCCTTATAGCTAAGTCACTCAAAGACATATCTGCTTTCCAGTGGAGGGTTTGTTTCTAAAACTCAAGAGAGAATACCAGTGCTAAGATGCTAGGCTATCTGGGTAGGTTAGAGAGGAGCTGGGTACCTACACCAATAAAAACTTTTTTTTTTTGAGGTAGGGTCTCGCTATGGTCCAGGCTAACCTACAATTCATCATATAATCTCTGGCTGGCCTCAAACTCATGGAGATTCCCCCACCTTTGCCTCCCAAGTACTGGGATTAAAGGTGTGCACCACCATGCCCAGCTACTAAACAAATCATGATGAGAATTTGAGAATTTTATTGAACATTTACTGAATATAAGATATTGTGCTGGGTATTTGTTTTCTAAAATGTAGGATTAAATAAAACCCCTACTATCCACTATTACATATTTCTTCCAAAACTATATTTTAATATAATAATCATATTAACACTCCATATAGAGGAAAACATTAAACAATAGTCCTTTGCATAAATTTTGCTTTATACATATTCTATTATTTTTAGCCAGGGACTTTATTTTAAGAGGTATCATTTGAATTTACCTTTGAAAGTGCATAGGAGATAGGCAGATATGGGTACAAGGAAAAATCTATAGAAAAAGTATGGATTGAGTCATGATTCACAGGAAAAGAGCACACACTTTGAATGTAGACACAGACACTCAGGATTCTGGCTATAGCATAGACTATCTATGGCCTCAAGAAACACACAGGAGTTCACAGGATAGGAACTTTCTGATGGGTAGTCTTGAGTAATGTGTTGTTAATTGTCTCTGGTGGTTGTGAGGATGTAATTAAAATGTCCTTAAAAAATTAAGAAAAACAGAGTACAAGTTAGTGACCAGAGTGAGTATGATCCTTGTGAAAGCAGTAGTTGTATATGGCCTGAAGTAGCCTTGGGCAGCCTCTCTTATCACCTCTACTTTGCATCTCTTATTCCCAGGAACATATCTAATCAAGTGCTGGAGGCTGGGCTAATGCCTCTTTATTTAATATGTTCTCTTTCCAAGTCCTGAGAGCTATAGGCTATTTAATAATATAAGCAACATTGAGAAATGGGTCTACATTTAAAAACTAATACCATGTCATATTAGAAGGGACTAGCCAAGCAGCCTACATGACCTGAGTGGGATGAACTATGGTATTCTGAGATTGTTAGATCCATCAGTGCCTGACATGGTATCTTAGGGGCTTCCAGCAAATGTCTATGTGCCTACCCAGCCTTAACCATCTACAAAGAGGTGTCCTGCTTGCTTCACCCACTGCATAGGTCTTGGAGTACAAGGGCTTATTATTGTGAGCCTGTACCTTAGCTGGCTCTTGTAAAGATTCAATAGGGTAGCCGGGCGTGGTGGCACATGCCTTTAATCCCAGCACTCGGGAGGCAGAGGTAGGAGGATCGCCAAGAGTTCGAGGCCACCCTGAGACTACATAGTTAATTCCAGGTTAGCCTGGACCAGAGTGAGACCCTACCTCGAAAAAAAAAAAAAAAAAAAAAAAAAAAAGATTCAATAGGGTAAGGTATAAAGCATTTACAATAGCATCACACACAAAGTAAGCTCTCATCATATGTTCATAATTACTATGAATAATGTCAACAGGGATCTAACTCTTATATCATCTATTCAAAAAATTATATTAAAGCTGGGCATGGTAGCGCACGCCTTTACTTCCAACACTCAGGAGGCAGAGGTAGGAGGATCGCCGAGAGTTCGAGGCCACCCTGAGATTACATAGTTAATTCCAGGTCAGCCTGGACCAGAGTGAGACCTTACCTCACAAAACCAAAAAAAAAAAAAAATTATAATAAACACCAAGGGAATACAGAATATGAGGTGACTCACTGCCTCCTCTTCCTTGAACAAGTCTAATACCAAATACTCCATTTTCATTTCAGGTGATCTGGGTGTCCACAGTGGAGAAGAACTGCAGCTTACCACCACCATCACCCATGTGGATGGACCCACTGAAATCTACAAGTTGACTCGCAAGGAAGCACAGGAATAGAAGACTGGGGGGGTGCTAGGCTTGGACTGTCCTCTTTCCACCCAGTCCATACCCCCTGGAGTGGGGAGCCTGTCACACAGAGCTCAATTCACATGCAAATGCCTTGTGGGCCTTAGCTGTAGTTTTTTGGACAGTGGATAGTATTAGCTAACTGGTCTTCTTACAGTAGTTTTTGGAGGACTGCTGATACTAATACATTGTACATGATAACAAAAACTCTGATATGATACAATATCTGTGATCATTGTTAGTGACATAGTGACATCTGTAGCAGGTTGTTAGTAAGTTTCGTGTTGAAGGGTGTACCTCTTGGGATGGTTTGGACCAATAGGATCTATATTAAGTTGAATTTGACCTTTTTTTTCTGTTTTAGATTCTGGGATAGATTTAAATATTCTTTACAGTCCAAGATATGCTGATGTCATAGGCTTTTTACCCTAGTCCATGAGTACTTTTCCCCTATTTATATCATCAAGTAGCTGGCTGAGTTAGTATTTAAGATGTCAGTACCCATGTGCCTCTATTTTTAATGGCTTAATATAAAAAAATGAATTTCATGAGAAATTATATCCCCCTAAGGGCATTTCAGCTTTGAAACCAAATCTGTGTATCCAGTACTAACTTGTCTGTTGGATGTAGGTTTTGAAAAATGTTTGCTAAACTATCCAAGTAGGATTTACGGTATTAAATGGCCTTTGGGTCCTAAAAGCTTTTTTAACCTTTTGTTTAAATGTGTTTTCTTCTGATAAGATGCTTCAAACTGCCTCTAAAACTGTCAGTCTAATCATTTAAATAAACCCCTACTGCCCCATCCAATACAGATCTAATGCCTGGAATCTAGGAGGGCCTGAGTAAAGGAGGAGAAGAAATAGCTTAATGAGAAAATTAAAATATTTTGCCAGCCAAAATATTTGAGAATATATCTATTCTTGTAATTGAGGTAATAACCTTCTGTGTTGGGTCATTAGGCTTCCTAGGCTGGCAAGAAATGCTCATGAGAATGGCAATAAAGATGGAGGGAAATTCAGACATTGTAGAAGCAAGATCCTCCCACACACACACACTCCTTATTCCCACCCTACCTCCCAGTAGCCTGCATTATTATATTAATGTCACTGGAGAGGCCACATAACATAGAAAAGAACACTGAGGTTAGAAGGTAGTTTGCTGTTGAAGATATGTCATTTACTCCTTGTGTGGTCTTGTTGAGGCCATCTGACCTGGCTATCCCTCATCTACAAAGCAGTTCTCATAAAGTATAAATGTGTTATAGGGTCATAGTGAAAATTAAGTCAATTCATGGTATAGAAATGTTTCATCAACTATAAGTTCATGTATATAGGTTCACCTTGCAATCTAACAACCATTTTATAAGTGCCTTGTTTCTGAGAAACAAGTTGTCTTTTTTTTTTGGTTTGACTAAGACCATGAAAAGCAATGACAGAAGAAACACTCAAGCTTTGGCTGTTCTCTCTAGGCTTTTTCCTAACTTGGTAAGTATTTAATGAATATATGATCCATTGCACTCAACATCGGAATCTAACCCTAACCCTAACCCTACAGCAATCTCTTTGGAAGGGTGAGGGAAAGTGCCTCTGTTCTCTGTGACTGGGCAAGGACTGAGAAAGCCTTAAGAAGTAAGATTTTCATAAAATAAAGGGCAGAGGGACCAGCCTTAGTGAGCATGGAGAAGGTTTGGGTGAGGGTGGTCATCATGCCTGAGGGGACAATATAAACCCCGTGCTCTTGTGAGTCAAAAAAAAGTGGGGTTTTCAATGTCATGGTAAGAGCTACAAGACTGCATCAGGGTTTAGTCTGAAAAGTGACATGGTTACTCAGGTAAACTGAGAAGAAAATGTTAGGTTGCTTTGAGAGGAGACAGAAGGAAGTGCAGGTTGTGGTTTTCAAACTTGAGACAATGACTGAATTTGAAAGCCTGAGTGCTAAGACATAGACATAAATGATGTGAGTGATTAGGATGCATACACAACTTGGTTAGCTCTGAGGCAATGAAAGGATATGTTCGTTTAAGACAAAAGAGAAAGAACAGGTGTGGAGAGGAGAAAACAGTTCAGAATGAGAGCACAGCCTAGCCCTCTGACTGCCCTGTCTTCATGCACATTAAACTCCACTAAGGAAGCTTCAGCAGCAAGGATGCAGGTGAAGCCCAGCCAGCTCCAGTCAGTGGAAAGTGAGTTGGAAACTCCTGAGTAGGTGAGGAAAGGATTATCAGGGACATCAAGTTAGAGAAATGAAATAGCCACAATACTAGTCTTATGTATACATCACTATAAAAAAAATCGAGCCAGGTGTGGTAGCGCACGCCTTTAATCCCAGCACTCGGGAAGCAGAGGTGGGAGGATCGCCGTGAGTTCAAGGCCACCCTGAGACTGCACAGTTTATTCTAGGTCAGTCTGGGGCCAGAGTGAGACCCTACCTCGAAAAAAAAAAAAAAAAAAAAAAAATTGAATTTGGGCTGGAGAGTTGGCTTAGCAATTAAGGCATTTGCCTGCGAAGCCTAAGGACCCGACCCATGTTTGACTCTCTAGATCCCATGTAAGCCAAACACACAAGGTGACGCAAGCATGCAAGCTCACACATGCACACAAGGTGGTGCATGCATTTGGAGTTTGATTGCAGTGGCTAGAGGCCCTGGTACACCAACTCTCTCTTGCACTCTCTTTCATAAAAAACAAACAAAAAATAATCAAATTTCATATAGCCCTAAAGGACAGTCTATAAAATTATTAAAAATTCTAGTTATCTGCTTATATAATAAAAAATTCAGGCTGGAGAGATGGCTTAGTGGTTAAAGCGCCTGCCTGCTAAGCCTAAGAACGCTGGTTCCAATCTCCAGGTCCCACGTTTAGCCAGATGCAAAATGATGCAAGGGCACAATGCCACACTTGTCCACAAGGGGGTGCACGCATCTGGATTTCGTTCACAGCAGCTGAGAGACTGCTGGCGCGCCCATCTCTGTCTCCCTCTCTGTCTCTCTGTGTCTCTCTCCAAAAATAAAAATAATAAAAAAATTTACCAATATATTTAAAAAACAAGTAAAATACAGTTGCTATTTCAAACAGAAATTTAAATCACTTTCATGTTAGCTATCACATTGGGTTTTCACTGTGTGTTAATCCTACATTTTCCCCTTCAGGGAAGAAAATATTCAGAGAAGAAATAGATAAACCACTGAATAATTCTGGTCCCTGACTTCAGGACATAGAGACCCAGTAGCATCCTTGGAAGTCACACCCTTGGTGTATAGTGAGTACTTTGAGAGTTAAAGAGAAATGTCACCAGGGAGGACATAAATCATCTGTATCCCCATTTCATGAGAAATGAGAAGATGACTGTGACCACTTGATCAGGGTGACTGTGCCTCACAGAGCCTGCCTTACAAAGAATTCTCCTCCTCTGTAATGCAGCTTAGGAAAAAGGACCCCAGGCCAGTGCCTATAGGTGTATTTAGTTCATGGTAAATGGGGACATGTGAGCCTTCTCTGCGGACAAGAAAAGTGAAATGATGAAGAGGGCCAAAGACTGCTTTGTGCCCTTAGCCAAGTTGCAGAGCCCCGCTGCATTTATTTCTAAATCTGTTCTCATTTTATTTTACCACATTTAGCAACATTAATATATTGAAAAGAATTCTGTATATGGGTATATATTCTAAACTTGGAGCTTGGCATACAAGCTGCAAGACTACAAATAAATTGGAGGTGCATACAGTACAGTAGCTTGATACTAAAGTGTGAATGTGTGTATAAAGAGAGACATTGGGGCAGGCAAAAAGAAAAATAAATTGAAGTTAAGTTGATTTCAGCAGTGAAAAGAAATTCTAAAAGAAATTCTAAAAGAAATCTAGGTTGCATTATAAGGAAAAATCTGCCATGTTTTCTCACTTTTATAGTGGGCATAGGAGGGGCAGGGCTCATCAGAAAAGTGCATGGCCAGCAATCTTTCACCCCATCAGCCAGTTCATCTCACCTTCAAAATTAACAGAAAGTTTTCTAACCCAGAATGGGTCAATTGCAGGTGTTTGCTGCCCTCTGCTAGTCAAAGTGAATAATTATTGAATAAATGATGAGTAGGATGAGGATGGGGGGCAGGTATAAGCCCTTGTTTATTGCTTTAAAACATGAGGAAAGTAGTTTGCTATCTTAAAGATTCTCCCCTCTTGTCTTTATTATTTTTTAAAATTATGAACTTCACTGTATGAACAAATTGTGTGTTGGTCCTATACCTCTCATGGTATCCCCTAACCCCATTCCACTGAGGATCTACTTACCATGGTTGGGTAGATGAGTGTGGCAGGCCTAGGTGTTCTGAGGTTAAGGCTCCGCCCCCTCCCTGGGCAGCCAATGGACTGGTTTCTGGCAGTGTCAGGGCTGGTGTCAGGGATGAGCCTCACACAAGGTGTTTCCAGCTGCTTCCTGCGCCTCCAGTCACAAACTTTTGAGCACTGGGGTTGTGGAACGAGGGCAAGTCAGCTGGTTTAACTCACGCAAGAACGGCTCCGGAGCCCCGCACTGCTGTTACAAACTGCAGAAAATGGCTGCAGGGCCTTGCTAGGGTCTGCCGGCTCCAGAGCACGCTTGTGGGACCAGAGCGCACACACAGCAGGTTTGCCTTCCTGTGAACAAGTATCTGAAATGCAGAGACTGCTGGTCAGCGTTGCTCACCTGGTCTTCATGCCAGCTCAGTGAGTTTTACTTTCTAGCTTGAGTAGTTCTGAGAATGTCAAGGTTCTTAGAAGACCAAAGGATGGGGCTGGAGAGACGGCTTAGCGTGTGAGGCGCTCACCTTTAAATCCAAAGAATCCCGGTTCGATTTTCCAGGATGTATTAGTCAGGGTTCTCTAGAGGAACAGAATGGACAGAATGAATCGTATTAAAAGGGGATTTATTGGATTAGCTTACACAGTCCAGCAATAGCAGGTTGCAGGTCCAAGAGTCAAGAAACCCGGTAGCTGCTCAGTGCACGAGGCTGGAGGCCTCAGCAGTCCCAATCCGGCACTGAAGGCCTGGAGGCTTCCTGGAGAGACGCTGCTCTTCAGTCCACCCTGGTCTTCAGTCCACACTGGAGAGCAGCAACACCAAGCAGCAGGTACCAAGCAGAAAACACCAAGCAGCTAGTAGCACCGGCAGTCAGGTGGGAGAGAGAGAGCCTTTCTTCCCAGAGCTCCTTTTTATCAACCAGCCCCCTCCTCCAAGAGGGGCCGCCCACTCTGGGGGAAGGCTTACCCCTGGGGGAAGGATTCTTCCTTTAGTTAATCCTTCCTAGAGGCAGCCTCAGAAACACACTTATGAGGAATGTCTGTGGATTCCTAAACAAATCAAGTTGACACAAACTTAACCATCACACAGGACATATGTAAGCCAAATGTACAAGGGGGTGCATGCATCTGGAGTTCATTTGCAGTGGCTGGAGGCCCTGGCGTGTGGGCCCATTCTCTCTCAAATAAATAAATAAGAAAATCAAAGGATGCTCTTGGTTTACTATGACTTACTCTGAGTATTGAAACCATATTTCAGTCAGAGTGCATTCAATGTTAAGGCTGTTAAAGGGCAGAGAAGACCCCCATCTTTACATCTAAGCTACCAGGGCTTTTTTAAAATGACTTTAAAACATAAAATGGTGCTAAATGGAGGAAGTGAAGGAAACTTGAGGATGGAAGAAATTGTCTCACACTGACAGATATTAGGAAGCAGGAATTCTCGGGCTACTTAAAATTTTTCTTAAAGTTCTGCTTGGGTTCTGATATTGTCACCATACCCAGGATAGGGTTAATGCCTAATTACCCCTTCCCAGACCTACTCCAGGACCATAAACTAAATTGCCTTGTCTTAGAAGCATATCAGGAGGCTAATGACAAAATGTGACTTATATTGAACATGTCACGGGCAGTGGGAATACATGTTTGCTAGCTGAAGGCCTTCCACTCAGGTGCAGCTGGGATTTTTAACACAGCTGAAAAGAATTTCAGGCTGAGTCAGAAGTAGAGTCAAAGAGACTGAGGAGGAGAAAGGATGGATCGTTGAGTCAGGAGAGGAATGCACCCAAGTTCCTCAGCAGCAGCTGCGTCAGTGACTGGTGCTTTTGGAGTTACATTGTTTAAAGGATTTGAGCTACTCAGTTCCTTATAAAAAGATTTTATAATGAAGTCATGGGGTTATTTATTATGGTACTGGACTGATTTGCATATGAGGAAACATATAACTAAAGCAAAAATGAATAACATGGGCCGGAGAGATGGCTTAGCGAGTAAGGTGCCTGCCTGCTAAGCCTAAGAACGCAGGTTCCAATCTCCAGCGGTTCCAATCTCCAGGTCCCACGTTTAGTCAGATGCCAAGTGACGCAAGGGCGCAATGCCACACTTGCCCACAAGGGGGCACACACATCTGGATTTTGTTCACAGCAGCTGAGAGACTGCTGGCACGCCCATCTCTATCTGTCTCCCTCTCTGTCTGTCCGTCTCTCTCTCTCTGTCTCTCCAAAAATAAATAAAATAATAAAAAAAAATTTTTAATGAATAACATTAAATTTTTTACAAATATTTTACTTCCAGTTATTTATTTGAAAGGGTGGAACAGATAAGAAAAATAGGGGTTCCAGGGCCACCAGTCACTGCAAACAAACCCCAGACACAGTGCCACCATGTGCATCTGACTCTTTGTGGGTGCTGGTGAATCAAACCTGGGTCCTTAAGCTTCATGGGCTATTGCCTTAACTGCTAAACCATCTCTCCAGCCCAATACATTTTTCTTAAAAAGACAAAATGTAAATTTGCTATACATAGATCACAAAGATGTAAAAGAATGTGGTAGGGCCAGGCATGGTTGCACATACCTTCAATCCAGCATTCAGGAAGCAGAAGTAGGAGGATCACTGTGAGTTCAAGGCCAGCCTGAGACTACATAGTGTATAGTGAATTCCAGGTGAACCTGGGCTACAGGGGAATCCTACCTAGAAAAACCAAAAAACTGTTGTAGGGAGGGCTTTTTCCTCCAGGTATAACCTGATGCCGGTAGAGAATGCTGACTGAGGTTTGATTCCCTAGTGCCAACGTAAAGCCCAATGCACAAAGTGGTGCAAACATCTGTAGTCTTTCTTCCTCCCTCTAGTAGGCCTGGCAAAGTAATTGAGCAGAGCTATGAGTCTGCTGCAGTGGGAAACCCTGTTTTGAAATTTGAGCCACTCCCATCTTTGCTATATCACATCCTGGATATTTAACAATGTTCTAATTGTCAGTAACTGCTTTTGGCAGGTGCCCCCTATTGTACAGACATAAAACTTAATCATATACATACATTACATACATACATACATACATACATACATACATACATACATACATACATACATACGGGCAATAACTGCATGGTTTAGAGCCATCACACACTAGGTCCCATGAATTATGGGACTTGTTGTCCTAATTGACTGTAGATTGAACTGCAGTTGATGGTTAGAACCATTATTAACTTGGACCCATTCTCACCATATTCCATATTAATACATTTTGCCAGCTTTATCTTCAAAGTAGTTTCATTATTTTATTAATCTCATTATTATTATTATTATTACTATTATTATTATTTATTTATTTTATTTTTTTAGTTTTTCGAAGTAGGGTCTCACTCTAGTTCAGGCTGACCTGGAATTCACTCTGTATTCTCAGGGTGGCCTCAAACGCACAGCGATCCTCCTATCTCTGCCTCCCGAGTGCTGGGATTAAAGGCGTGCACCACCACGCCTGGCACTCATTATATTTTTATAGTGATTATATGATTTGAAAATGGCCTGCCTTACTAGTTACTTTTTATTTTTATTTTTGGCCACTGTTACTCAGCTTTCGAGTACTGGAACAAAGTCACTAAGATGATCAACTTCAGAAGAGGAAGCCGTGATTTTTGGCTCATGGTAAGAGATTTCAGCCCTGTTGCTTTTGGGTCCCTGATAAGACAGATAGTAGGAGAGCCTAGTAGAAGTAGCTGCTCACCTCTTAGAATCCTGGAATCCAGAGAGAGGAGGAGAGGCCATTTCCCAGGATCCCCTTCAAGAACATTACTCACCTAAACTTCCTTCCTTTGAGTTCCACCTCCTAAATGCTCTTCTCCCTCCCAGTCATGTCACTGACTGTGGTACTAAGCCTTCAACCTTAGGAGAACATCCAAGATACAAACTATAGTAGATAACCTTCCACAAGTCACGACCTTCCATTAGTAGCTACCAAAATAACCCCATTTAAAAGTATTCCTGTGCTCAGTCCCAGGGAGCAAATCAAGGTAAAAAGGTTACCCTTTTCTGAACATTTGCATCTTTAATCTTCTTAGGAGTATGACCTGGTCTTGGGAATGCAGAAATGGCTCAGCAGTTAAGATGTTTGGTCTGCAAAGCCTAATGACTGAGGTTTGATTCCCTAGTACCAACGTAAAGCCCAATGCACAAAGTGGTGCAAACATCTGTAGTCTTTCTTCCTCCCTCTCTCTTTATTTCCTTTATCTTTTTCTTTCTTTCTTTCTTTCTTTCTTTGTTTCTTTCTTTCTTTCTTTCTGTTTCGAGGTAGAGTGTCACTTTAGCCCAAACTGACCTGGAATGTACTATGTAGTCTCAGGGTGACCTTGAACTCACAGTGATCCTCCTATCTCTGCCTCCCAAGTGCTGGGATTAAAGGCATCTGGCTACATCTGTACTTTGTTTGCAGCAGCTCTCCCTTGCAAATAAATAAATTTTAAAAATTAATAAAATGAATTGTATCTGAGTCAGAGTCAGGTATAGGCCCTTGGTTATGGCTTTAATCCATGAGGAAAGTTGTTTACTATCTTAAAGATTCTCCCCTCTTGTCTTTTTTATTATTTTTATTAATTATGAACTTCACTGTATGAACAAATTGTGTGTTGGTCATATACCTCTCATGGTATCCCCTATTCCCCATCTCCATTCCACTGAGGAATGTGTTGGTGGTATTCACCATGGACTTATCAGTGCATCTTAGATTTTTGAGGAAGTTCCCTTCTTTTTTTTTAATTTTTAAATTTTTGCTCTAATTCTTTTTTCTTTAAATATTTTATTTTTTTATTTATCGGGGTTGGGGGAGAGAGAGAGAGGAAGGGAGGGAGGGAGAGGGCATCCCAGTGCCTGTAGCCACTACAAGTGAACTCTAGACATAAGAGCCACTATATACATCTGACTTATGTGGGTTCTGGGGAACCAAACTTGGGTCCTTGGGCTTGGCAGGCAAGTGCCTTAACAGCTAAGCCATCTCTCCAGCCTATTATTTTTAATTTTTATTTATTTATTTGAGAGGAGAGGGAGAGAGAGAATGGCATACCATGTCCTCCTGCAGCTTCAAATGAAGTGCAGATGCATGCACCCCTTGTGCATGTGGCTTACATGGGTCCTGGAGAATTGAACCTGGGTACTTTGGCTTTGCAGGCAAGTGCCTTAACTGCTAAGCCACATCTCCAGCCCTCCCCTTTTATGAGAGAGAGAGAGAGAGAGAGAGACAGAGAGAGAAGGAGAGGAAGACAGAGAATGGGCATGCCAGCAGGGTCTCAGCTGCTGTGAATGAACTCCAGATGCATGCACGCCCTCGTGTCACTTTGCATCTGGCTAAACGTGGGACCTGGAGATTGGAACTGGCATTCTTAGGCTTAGCAGGCATGCAACTTAACTGCTAAGCCATCTCTCCAGCCCCTCCCTTGTTTAGAAAGAAGTAGAAACTCACTTTGTTGGCCAGGTTGGCCTCAAACTTGTGATCTTGCTGTAGCTGGGATTATAGGTGTACAAAACTGCACCTGCCCTCCTCCTGTGCTGTTAGTGATTTTGGGATAAGGTAGGAAGTGAAAGGTTAAGTAGATGCTGTGGTACAGTTTTCATATCATTTCTTATGGAGCAGACTTTTTTTTAAAGGATGACATTGGTGTCCTTCTCTATCACTCTTCTGCTTTCTTTTCCTGGGATAGAATTACTCACTGAACTGGAGAACTTTTCTCTTTTTAGTTAGACTAGCCGTGGTTTTCTAATATGGGTTAGGGATAAAACTCAGGGCCTCATATTTATATAGAAAGAGCTCTTGCCCACTGAGCTATCTTGCTAGCCTCTAAACTTTATTTGTTTTTATTTTAATTTTTTTATGAGAGCAACTGAGTCAGTTAGATAGAGAGAGAGAGAATTGGTGTGCCAAGGGCCTCTAGCCACTGTAATCAAACTCCAGACACCTGTGCCATGTTGTGCGCATGCATCACCTTGTGCATCTGGCTTATATGGGTTCTGGGGAGTTGAACATCCTCCTTAGCCCTTGCAGGCAAGATCTTAACTTCCAATCCATCTCTCCAGGCTTAAACTAAACTTTAAAAACTCATGTTTCTTCTTGAACAATTTTCCCTACTTTCTTTCCTAAGAATACATCTTTCTCTGAGGAGACTGAGTTACAGTTTTTATCCTTAATTTCTGGATGAACCAGGTGGTTTTCTGTGAGGCTCTGCACCTGCCTTTTGGTTTCTCTCCAGTTCTGCTGTGTCAGTAGCTACAGGAGCCTTGGTTTCCTTTCCTAGTTAGGTTCCACCAATCCTTCTGAGGGGGATTACAGCATGGTGTTCACTTCTCCAGAGAATTCTCCTCACCACCCCAGCTGGTAGCCATGGCCTGTTTAGACCACTTTGCAGGGTAAGGAAGTCTATGTCCCCTGGGGTTGAGCTCTCAGTTTCTTGCCGATGATCTCACATCTGACACTCATGTGCCACCCTCCCCCCATTCCCTCATGGTGGATGAACAATTTGGTGGGGGGGAGTGGACAGGTGAAAATAAAGGGGTGGGAAGATGCCCCGGCCAGCGGGGCTTCAACGGGAGCAAGGACCCTAGAGAACCTGAAATGAAAGGGACAAGAGACACAAGAAACAGACAGCAAGACAAAGTTCTGATCAAGCTGTGAGTTTTATTAATCCCAGGGTGCCTTTTATACAGCAGAACAGGGAAGTAGCTTAGGTATTCTATAATTATGTTTCAACAGGATAAGACCCCAGCCCCAAGGCTATAAGATGTTCCACAGGATAAGGCTCCAGCCCCAAAGCCATAAGATAACGACTTCCTCAATCTCTGTGCATGGGTTAATAGATAACTGCAGACCTTGTGACTTCCCAGAACAGACATCTTATCAATGGGGTCACTACTCAAGATGGAGGCACTTTTGGTTACCTAGTGCCCAATGGTTCCCGACAGGAAGATGGGTAGGTAGGAATCATTTGCTTATGAAATATTCGTCATGGGAAAATCTAATCCTGAATTTCCCTCCTTTCTTATAAAAATGCAATTTGCTATTTATTTATTTGAGAGAGAGAGAGAGACAGAGGCAGATAGAGAATGGGTGTGCCAGAACCTCCAGCCATTGCAAATGAACTCCAGATGCATGTACTACCTTGTGCATCTGGCTTACATGGGTACTGGGGAATCCATCTTGGGTCCTTAGCTTCGTAGGCAAGCGCCTTAACCACTAAGCCATCTCTCCAGCCCTCTTTTCATTTTAAAATAAATAAAATAAATAATAATGAACTTGTAGCCAAAAGCCAATTTTTACTTCCCTTCCATATGGAAAGTTATGTTTCAGTTTGTTGATTTTTCCCAGTTTTGTGATGTAATAGGACTATTCCACAATTTATTCATCCATTTTTTTCTTGGTAGAGACTTAAGTTGTTAAGAGATGTTTTTTCCTCTCTTTCAAGCCATTCTAAAGTAAATTCTCCTGGTTATCCTTACAAATATTGAGTAGAGTCTTTCAAGTGGAGGTGATGGGTAGATACTTCCAAAGCAGTGCTAGGTGAACAATTTGTAAGTCACTGTCCAAATGGTTGCCCTAGTTCACACTCTCACTCCTCCCACATGTGTTTCTGTTGCTGTATATCTTCCCCAATTATTGGGCAAATGTTTATGGTCTTCACCAGTCTTATAGATTTGTAACAATATCTTATTATCTTACTTCATCCTAACTTCCTTGATGTCTAGTAAGAGTGCACATTTATTGTCTACTTATTAGCCTTTTTTATTTTGTGAATTAGCTATTCATATCTTTTGCTGAATTATGTTATCTTTGTCTTACAATCCTTTGTTTTTGCATGTTTTATTACATTTATTTTATTATTTTATAGATTTTATTTCTCTTACCAACAGTGGTTGGTAAATAAAATTCCAATTGTGAGGCTAGGGAGATGGCTCATTGGGCAAGAGCACTTGCCACAGAAGCATGAGAGCTTGAATGGGGTATGATTCAGCTAGAGTTCTCTCTCCAGCACCCAGTAAAACAGCTGGGCATAGCCATGCATACCTGTGGCTGTGGAAAGCACAGACAGGAGAATTGCTGGGGCTCTCTACTCATCCAGGCTGACTGAAAAATTGGCAGCTCAAGGTTCTATGAGAACAAGTGGATGAGTGATAGAGGAAGGGTACCACACATTCTCCTCTGGTCTGTGTGCACACATGGAACACAAACACACACACAACCCACACCAACATACCCCAAACCACACACACTCACAAAAATGCAAATGGGTATTGACATAATCTAATAACCTTGCATCATTCTCTTATTCATCTAATGAGGCTCATTTTAACATCTCTAGAAAATTTTGATTCATCTATACCACCTACCAAAAAAGATCTATCAGCAAGGACTCACCCCCAGCAGTCAGTCTGGGGCTATACTATTCAATAACAACACCCAAGCCAAACTTTGGCTGCCCTTGAACAGATTATCCAGCTGACATACATAACTGCAGTGCCCTCTTCTGGAAACCTGCTGTCAGGACATCACTCTCCTGGGAGATTTTCATATCAAATATCCAGACTGGATAGCCTGGATAGACTGGTCAGCTTTACTGTTAGAAAACAAAATGATCACCAGGCAAAAGGCTCAGAGCCAGCTGAGTTAGACAATGAACTGCCTGCATGACCTGATTAGAGGATGGCATTTTTTTTTTACTTTTTAAAAAATATTTTAGTTTTATTTATTAGAGGGAGGGAGGGAGGGAGAGCGAGAGAGAAAGAGGCAGATAGACAGAGAAAGCATGGGCACTCCAGGGCCTCCAGCCATTGTAAACAAATTGCAAATGCAGATGTGTGTGCCCTCTTGTGCGCCTGGCTTACATGGGATCTGGGGAGTCGACCATGGATCCCTAACTTTTAAGCCATCTCTCCAGCCTGGAGGCTGTTACTTTTGAGTGAGGTTAACCAGGTTCTACATTTGTCCCCAGAGTATCACTAGGGAAAGGCCTTTGAGGAAGGGACAAAATCAGTCCTGTGAGGAATGGGAATATGTTCCTGACTCTTGTAAATGGAAGGAAAATCAGGATCCCTGAGAAGGTAAACTGCTCACACCATCCTTCTTCTAAGGCAGAACAACACTACATGGTTCCTGTGTGAAACAAGCTAATGACTTGGTCTCGGTCTCAGTTCTTTGGTTTCTGTCAAAACTGGGCTGGACCACTGCAGACCTCTGAGGAATCTACATGCTCTACAGAGCAGGCCAAGAGGCTACTGATGTATTCTTCTTTGTTTTTTTCACTTACTCTCCTCATCATCAATTTATGCACTCACTTCTTCATTAACATACTCATTCCTGGGCTGGAGAGATGGCTTAGTGGTTAAGGAACCTGCCTGCTAAGCCTAAGAACCCAGTTCCAATCTCCAGGTCCCACGTTTAGCCAGATGCAGTGACTCAAGGGCGCAATGCCGCACTTGCCCACAAGGGGGCGCACGCATCTAGATTTCATTCACAGCAGCTGAGAGACTGCTGGTGCACCCATTCTCTATCTGTCTCCCTCTCCCTCTCTCTCTGTCTGTCTCTCTCTGTGTCTCTCTCCAAAATATATATATATATATATATTCATTCCTAGCAGGGTGTGGTGGCGCACGCCTTTAATCCCAGCACTCGGGAGGAAGAGGTAGGAGGATTGCCATGAGTTCAAGGCCACCCTGAGATTACAGAGTGAATTCCAGGTCAGCCTGGGCTACAGTGAAACCCTACCTCAAAAACCCAAAAAAAAAAAAAAAAAAAAAAAAAGAATGCCAGTTCCAATCTCCAGATCCCACATTTAGCCAGACGCAAAGTGATGCAAGGGCACAATACCACACTTGCCCACAAGGGGGCGCACACATCTGGAGTTCATTCACAGTAGCTGAGAGGCTGCTTGCATGCCCATTCTCTGTTTCCCTCTCCCTCTCCCTCCCTCTCTCTCTGTCTCTCTCCTCCAAAAATTTTATTTTTATTTATTTGAGACAGAGAGAGGGAAAGAGAGAGTGAGAGTGAGAATGGGTGCACCAGGGCCTCTAGCCACTGCAAAGGAACTCCAGATGCATACACCCACTTGTGCATCTGGCTTACGTGGGACCTGGAGAATTGAACCGGGGTCCTTAGGCTTTGCAGGCATGCGCCTTAACCATTAAGCCATCTCTCCAGCCCTGTTTTTTTTTTTTTTTATTTGTTTTTTTGAGGTATGGTCTCGCTCCAGCCCAAGCTGACCAGGCTGGCCTCGAACTCACAGTGATCCTTCCATCTCTGCCTCCTGAGTGCTGGAATTAAAGGTGTGTGCCACAATGTCCAGCCCCCCAAAGCAGATTTTTATCTGCAGCTGTAATATTGAAGACATGTCCAAACTAAAGAGTGGAGAGGAGAGTGATCCCTAATGTAAACTGTGGACATTGGGTTAGAACAATGTGTCAATATAGGCTCATCATCATGGTTTGTATAGTGGTGAATATCCCTACCTGTCACACAGAAGACCAGGGTTCAATTCTCCACTGGGGAGCCAAAAAAGAAAAAAAAAATAAGCTCATCAAATGCAACAAAGGTAGATTCTGGCAGCAGATGTTGACAATGGCGATGTTTATGGGTAGAGAAGCAAGAAATATATAAGAAACCTCTATAGTGTTTTCTCAATTTTTCTGTGAACATAAAACTACTCTAAAGGTCTGGGATGTAGCTCAGCTGTAGAGTTCTTGCCTAGCATGCACAAAATCCTAGGTTCCACCTCCAGCACTGTATAAACCAGATGTGCTGACACATACCTGTAATTCCAGAACTTAGGATATGAAAGCAGGAGAATCAGCAATTTAAGGTCATCCTTGAGTATACAGAAAGTTTGAGGCCAGCCTGGACTCTATGAGACCCTGTCTTAAAAATGCTGCTCTAGCTGGGTATGGTGGCACACACCTTTAATCCCAGAACTTGGTTTTTTTTTTTTTTTTGTTTTTTTTTTTGTTTTTTTTGGGTTTTGCAAGGTAGGGTCTCACTCTGGTCCAGACTGACCTGGAATTAACTATGTAGTCTCAGGGTGGCCTCGAACTCTCGGCGATCCTCCTACCTCTGCCTCCCGAGTGCTGGGATTAAAGGCATGCGCCACCACGCCGGCTTTAATCCCAGAACTTGTGAGGCAGAGGTAGGCCATGAGTTCGAGGCTACTCTGAGACCACATAGTGAATTCCAAGTCAGCCTGGGCTAGAGCAAGATCCTAGCTTAAAAACTAAAAAAAAAAAAAAAAAAAAAAAAAGCTCCAAATAAAATATTCTTTTTTTTTTTATTTTTTGGAGAGAGACACAGAGAGAGACAGAGAGAGAGAGAGAGGAAGAGATATAGATAATGGGCACGCCAGCAGCCTCTCAGCTGCTGCGAACGAACTCCAGATGTGTGCACCCCTTTGTGGGCAAATGTGGCATTGCGCCTTTGTTTCTCTTTGCATCTGGCTAAACGTGGGACCTGGAGATTGGAATTGGCATTCTTAGGCTTAGGAGGCAGGTGCCTTAACTGCTAAACTATCTCTCCAGCCCAAAATATTCATTTTTTAATAATATATATATAGGCAGGAACTGGGAAGATGGCTTAGTGGTTAAAAGCACTTGCTGTACAAGCATGACACTGGAGTTTGGATCCCCAGAACCCTAAGTTGGACACAAGTAGCATACATGTGTCTGTAATTCCAATGCACCAACAACAATGGGAGGTAGATAATGGGAGGAGGAAGAATCTTGAATCTCACGGACCAGGCAGTTTGGCATTCACAGCTGCAAACAAGAGGGACTCTGTCTCAACCTAGATGTAAGACCAACACCCTGAGTCTGTCCACTGACCTACATATACATACCATGGCATGCTGCAGCCACACTCACACTCACTATATATATCTATATATGCCATCTCGCCAGTCAGAGCCTATTATTTTTAAAAAGTCTGCACACATCTCCAATGAGGATATACTTATAAATTTTAAAAAATAATGGTAGGGCTAGAGATGGCTTAGTGGTTAAGGTGCTAGCCTGCAAAGCCTAAGGACCCAGGTTTGATTCCCCAGTACCCACATAAGCCAGATACACAGTGGCATCTGGAGTTCTTTTGCAGTGGCTGAAGGCCCTGGCATACTCATTCTCTCTCCCCCTCTTTCTCTCTCTGCTTGAAAATAAATTAATTGGAATATTAAAAAAATAATGAAAGGGGTGGAGAGATGGCTTAGCAGTTAAAGCCCTGCTTGCAAAGCTTAAGGACTATGTTCAACTTTCCAGGTCCCATGTAAGCCAGACACACAGTGACAGAAGTGTGCAAGGTCTCACATACACACAAGGAGGAGCACAGATCTGGAGTTCAATTGCAGTGGATGGAGGCCCTGGTATGCCAATAGTCTCTGTCTCTCACTATTTCTCTCTCTCTCTCACATAAAAAAGGGTCAGTCTTGGGCTTGCATAAAAAATAATAAATCCTATTTGCTCTTTTAATTTATGCTTCTGATGTCAAGTTAAATAAATTCTTATCAATGTGGAAAGCTTTCCCAATTTCTCCTTTGCCCTTTTCAAGGTTTCAGTTTTCAATGTTTTACCATGTAGGAACTGTAGCTTTCTTATCATGAAGTACGCCTTTCTTCCCAGCACTGGGGAGGCTGAGGTAGGATCACTTCATCTGAGGACACCCTGAGACTACATAGTAAATTCCACGTTAGCCTGGACTAAAGAGAGATCCTACCTAGAAAAAATGAAAAAAAAAAAAAAAAAAAAAAAGAGCCATGCATGAGGGATCATGCCATGCTAGTATCCAAGAGGCTAAGATAAGGATCTCCATGAGCTTGAAGCTGGTCTGAGCTGCAGGTGGAGTCATCCTGGGCTAGAATAAGGCCCTGTCTTTTTTTTTTTTTTTTTTTTTTGGTTTATTTTATTTTTTTGGTTTTTCGAGGCAGGGTCTCACTCTAGCTCAGGCGGACCTGGAATTCACTATGTGGTGGCGCACGCCTTTAATCCCAGCACTCGGGAGGCAGAGGTAGGAGGATCGCCATGAGTTCGAGGCCACCCTGAGATGACATAGCTAGAGTGAGTAGAGTGAGACCCTGCTTCGAAAAACCAAAAAAAATAAATAAATAAAAAGGAATAGGCTCACCAGCAGACTCTCAGCAGCTGCGAATGAACTTTAGATGCGTGCACCCCCTTGTGGAATACTGTGGCATTGCACCCTTGTGTCACTTTATGTCTGGCTAAATGTGGGACCTGGAGAATCAAACAGGTGTTCTTAGGCTTAGCAGGCAGACGCCTTAACCAACAAGCCGTCTCTCCAGCCCCCCCCCCTTCAGTTATTCTTAAAGGGAGTCTGATGGGAATTAGTTTGCCATAGCAGGAAGAATGAATGTTGGGGACCCAGCCCGATCAACTCCATGTTGCTGTCTGCGAGCAATGAAAGCCATGTGTTTGCAGCACGTCCCTCCCTCCTGCTGTGCAGAGCATCAGAGCTTTGCCTGAGGGACTTGATCCTATAAGCCTTGATATCTCCCCAGACACCTTCTCAAGCCACTGGCTTTCCTGGTGTGAGCTGCATTTTCTTTTTTTTTTTCTTTTTATTTACTTATTATTTGACAGAGAAAGGGTGGGGAGAGAGATTGAGAATGAGCATGCAGGGCATCCAGCTGCTGCAAACAAACTCCAGATGCATGTGCCTCATTGTGCATCTGACTTAAGTGGGAAACCCTGTTTTTTTTTTTGTTTTGTTTTGTTTTTGTTTTGTTTTGTTTTTTCGAGGTAGGGTCTCACTCTGGTCCAGGCTGACCTGGAATTAGCTATGTAGTCTTAGGGTGGCCTCGAACTCATGGCAATCCTTCCTCTGCCTCCCGAGTGCTGGGATTAAAGGCATGCGCCACCACGCGGGCTGGAAACCCTGTTTTGAAATGTGAGCCACTCCCATTTTTGCTATATCATATCCTGTCTGTCTTTCACCTGTGTCTCTGTGTCTCACCGGGGAGTCTGTCTGCCTATCTTCCTGGCAGCCTTGAGTCCAGCCGTCTGTCCATTGGTCCGTCCGACGGGTGGATGTGGTGACATCACTCTCCCCCTCCCTGGTGGGCGAATGTTTGCAGGTCCAGTCAGGTCATCCCAGGTGAGTCAGAGAGGGGTGGGCAGGGGCTGGAGGATGACAGATAGGAGCTGCCGCCCGTGGTCCCGCCCATGCCCGCCCCATGACGTCACGCCCCCCCCAGCCTAAGTGAGCCTGTGTGGGTGAGTGAGAGTGTATGCAGGTGGAGCCAACTGCGTGCCTCCTGGCTATGCTCAGAGCTGGTTTCCTGCGCTCATTCCTCCAAGGTGCACATAGTAGGTATGCATGCCTCTGCCCTGCACACAGCCGGCGCAGATTGCGTGGACATGCCCACGGTGCACACAGTAGTCGCACACAGCGTGCAGACACGCATGGTGTGCACCATGAGTGCATACTGTATACAGATGCCTACTTTGCGCACAGTTGGTGCACACAGCGAGCGCAGACTGTGTGCAGATGTCCACAGTGTACACAGTCGGCGCATACTGCGTGCACATGTCCACAGTGTAGGCCATGGGCACATACTTCTGTAATGCAGACAGGTGGTGCCTACTGTGTGCACACCCCACAGTGTACACAGTTGGCACCTACTGCCTGCAGACTTCCACAGTGTACACAGTTGGCGCATACGTCATGCAGACGCCCACAGTGTATACAGGCGGCGCATACTGCGGGCACACATAAACAGTTCTTCCTGGGCATCTTCCTGCACGCTCTGGTCTCCCGAAGACTCTCGGTCATTTCCGTCTGCCCGGGACCCGTGGCCATCTTCGGCCATTTCCGGAACTCTTCGGGAACTTCCGTCCGTGCTCGGCCATCCCCAAAGACGCTGGGCCATTTCCGTCAGCTTGGGACCCATCGTCCATCTTCGGCCGTTTCCGGAAATCTTCGGAAACTTCCGTGAACACTCGGCCGTCCCCGAAGACGCTCGGCCGTTTCCGTCAGCCTGGGACCCGTCGGCCATCTTCGGCCATTTCCGGAGATCGTGGGAAACTTCCATCCATGCTCGGCCGTCCCGAAGACGCTCGGCCGTTTCCGTCAGCCTGGGACTTGTCAGACATCTTCGGCCGTTTCCGGAGATCTTCGGGTCTCTCCATCAACAGTCGGCCGTTCCCGAAGACGCTCGGTCGTTTCCGTCGGCCTGTGACCCGTCCTCCCTCTTCGGCTATTTCCGGAGATCTTCAAGAACTTCCCTCCATGCCCGGCCGTCCCCGAAGACTTTCAACCCTTTCCATTTCCCTCCGTCAACCTTGGCGCATGCGCCGTATTCCCTCATTCTTTTGGCGGGAGTACTGAGCACCTGGACAGATGATCCTGTTTCTCCCATGGAGGACTGAGCATAAGCACCCCGTGCCATTCCTCATGCCACCATGGAGTACTGAGCACCCCGACTTGTCCCAGGTCTCCCCGTGGAGGACTGAGCATGAGCACCCCGTGTCATTCCTCATGCCACGATGGAGTACTGAGCACCCCAACTAGTCCCGGGTCAACACCCGTGGAGGACTGAGCATAAGCACCCCGTGTCATGCCTCATGCCAACCGTGGAGTGCTGAGCATACCCCAACTAGTCCTGGGTCTTCCCATGGATGACTGAGCACAGAGCACCCCAAGACTTGAACCACTTTTCAGGGCAAGGACTGAGTATGAGCACCCTCCAGGTGACCACCTCCCATGGCCAAGGGTCATAGGCTGTGAGTTCGAATCCAGCCTGAGACGCATGGGACGTGTGGCCGTGCGTTTGCTTCCTCTGGAGACACGCAGCCGTGAGTTCAGATCCAGCAGGAGACTCGTAGCCATGAGTGCAAATCCAGCAGGAGGAGACGCATGGCTGTGAGTTTGAATCCAGCCGGAGACACACACAGCCATGAGCTCGAATCCAGCCAGAGACGCACAGCCGTGAGTTCGAATCCAGCCAGAGACACACGGCCATGAGTTCAAGTCCAGCCAGAGCTGCATGGCCGTGAGTTCGAATCCAGTCGGAAACGTGCGGCCGTGGCGGTCTCCCTTCTCTGTGACATGCATGCACGTGTGTGTGGGTGCCTAGACTTGGGTTCTGGCGAGGTGGCTCAGCGGTTAGGGCGCCTGCTCGCAGAGCTGGAGGACCCGGGTTCGATTCCCCAGGTCCCATGTGAACAAAGCGGTGTCCCGGTGTCGCTGGGAGGCTGTGGCCTGCGCCGGTGTCCTGTTCTCTCTCTCTTTCTCATCAATAAAGGGTGAAATGATACAGCGATCAAATAGAGATAAGTAATATAATAATAGATAAATGATATAATAATAGATGTGAATAATCAATTAATAAAACCAATAAATAAATACGCTAAATTAAATGAATATAATAAAATTTTAAAAAGAAAATAAACAATAAATAATTAAAGCAATAAATACAAATGTTAAATAAATAAATATAATAAACAAATCAGTATATATTTAAGTAAATGAATATAAATAAAACAATAAGTAAACATAATAAATAATAAGTAAATGTAATAAATAAGGATAAATATTAACAAATGAATATAAATCATAAAGAAACAATAATAAACATAATAAATAATAAGTAAATATAATAAATAAGGATAAATATTAAATGAATACAAACAATACATAAAATAATAAATAAATATAATAAACAAATAAGGGTGACTATCAAATAAATGAATAATAATAATAATAAAATAAAACAATAAATAAATATATTACATAAATATGAATATTAAAAAATGAATATAAACAATAAATATAATGAATAAATATAAATATTAAATAATTGAATAGAAATCATAAAGGAAACAAATAAATAAATAAATATAATATTCAAATAAGTATGAATATTAAACAAATGAATATAAATAATTAATAAATATGATTCAACATATAAGGATGAATATTAAATAAATGGCTATGAATGATAAGTAAATATAATAAACAAATATTAAGTACTAAATAAATGAATATAAATAATAAAACAATAAACTTAATAAATAATAAGTAAATATAATAAACAAAGCAGTATAAATATTAAATAAACCAATGTAAATAATAAATAAATAAATTAATATATAAATATGATAAAGAAATATAATAAAAAAATAAGGATAAGGATTAAACAAATGACCATAAATAATAAATAAATAAAACAATAAATACATATAATAAATAAATAACTATAATAAACAAATAAGGATAAATACTACATAATTGAATGTAAATAAATAAATAAAACAAATAAATGTCATAAACTAATAAGTATGAATATTGAATAAGTAAATATAAATCATAAATATACTAATCATAATCATAAATAAACTAATATGAGTGAATATTAAACAAGTATAAATAATAAATATCAATAATAAAGAAATAAATACAAATAATAATGAATAAATTTAAATAGTAAATAAAGCTAAATAATAATAAATCAATGTAAGTAATAAATGAATAAATAACTGTAACTATTAAAGAAAGAAAGATAAAGAAATCTTAAAAGGCTCATGTGGCTGGCATCCTAGCTCAAGGCCTGTCCAATAATAATAACAATAGTAATAATAACAATAAGGAAAACCAAATAATAATACTAACAGTTATAACAATGAAAACCAAATAATAGTCATAGTAATAATAATAATAAGGAAAACCTAATAATAGTACTAATAATAAGGAAAACCAAGTAGTGGTAGTGGTAGTAAGGAAAACCAAATAATAATAGCAATAATAATAATGATAAAAATAATAATATAATAATAATGAAAACTACTACTACTAATAATAATAAGAAGAATAATAACCAAATAATAGTAATAATGATGAAAACCAAATAATAATAGTAATAGTAACAATAATGATAATAAGGAAAACCAAATAATAATAATAAGAGCAATAATAAATCACTTGGGTGTGGTGGCGCTCACACCTTTCATCCCAGCAGCTCTGGGCAGGCAGAGGTAGAAGGGTCATGGCCGTGAGTTCAAGGCCAGCCTGAAATGCCAGAGTGAATTCTGGGTCAGCCTGGGCTAGAGCCAGACCCTACCTCGAAAACAAAAAAAAAAATTTATAAATATATATATATGTGTGTGTGTGTGTGTGTGTGTGTGTGTGTGTGCACGTTTATGTATATAAATTTACATATAACTTTAACCCTAATCCCATTATGATATATACATAAATTTACATATATTATATATATTTGTATATGTATATATTATGTAGTATATATAATATACAATAATCTATAACACAGAAAATAATATATTGTACATATTATATCTAAATATATATACTTATGTATATATGTATAAATTTAAACATATATTTATATATAAAATTACATATTTTACATATAAGTATATATATAAATTCAAATATATATTTATATATGTATATATTATGTATAATATATAATATATAAAATAAATATACATTATACATATTATATATGTAAATATATATATATATATATATATGTATATATCATGCACTAAACACCTCCTCCTGCTGTTGGCTACATGACACTGTACTTACTGTAGATTTACAGTTACATTTATTTCTTTGGTTTTTGGGTTTTTTTTTTTGGTTTTCGAGGTAGGGTCTGGCTCTAACCCAGGCTGAGCTGGAATTCACTCTGTCATTTCAGGCTGGCCTCGAACTCACAGCCACAACCCTCCTCCTTCTCTGCCTCCCTCCCCAGTGCTGCTGGGATGAAAGGCGTGAACGCCACCATAAATATATTTTATCTATTTATTATTATTATTTCATTATTAGTTATTATAATTATTATTTTATTATATTATTTATTGTTTTATTATTATTTTATTGTTTTTTATTTTATTTTATTATTTTTATTTTATTATTATTTATTACTGCAGACACATGGGTCCCCCCTTGTGTATTTTCTCTCTCTCTCATGTTTTGGGCTGACGACTTCTCTGAAGACTTGCTAGAATGGGTTCCTGTGATTGTGGTCCTGGAAACTCTGTGGTGTAAATAGGGTAAGCGGGCCTGGAGAGAAGATGGCTCAGTGGTTCAGCGCTGGCCTGTGAAGCCTGAGGACCTGGGTTCGAGGCTCAGTTCCACAGGACCTACGTCAAGCCAGACACACAAGGGGCCGCACGCATCTGGAGTGTGTGCAGTGGCTGGAGGCCCTGGCGTGCCCATTCTGTCTCTCCCTGTCTCTAATAAATAAAAAAAATAAAAAGTAATAATAAATAAATAAAATTTAAAAAATAAAATAAAAAATAATTAAAATAAAATAGGGGGCTGGAGAGATGGCTTAGAGGTTAAGGCACCTGCCTGCTAAGCCTAAGAACCCAATTCCAATCTCCAGGTCCCACGTTTAGCCAGATGCAAAGTGACGCAAGGGCGCAATGCTGCATTTGCCCACAAGGGGGCACACACATCTGGATTTCATTCACAGCAGCTGAGAGTCGGCTGGCGTGCCCATTCTCTATCTGTCTCCAACTCCCTCTCCCTCTCTCTCTGTGTGTCTCTCTCCAAAAATAAATAAAATAATTTTTAAAAATAAAAAAAAATAGAATCAGCAAGTAAGCTGGAGAGATGGCTTAGCGGCCAGCAAAGCCAAAGACCCCAGTTCAATTCCCCAGGTCCCATGTAAGCCAGATGCACAAGGGGCACATGCATCTGGAGTTCATTTGCTGTGGTTGGAGGCCCTGGCACGCGCATTCTCTCTCCCTCTCCGTCTTCTTCTGTCTCTCATAAATAAACAAATAAATAAATAAATAAATAAATAAATAAGTGATTCAGAATCATAAATAAATAATAGAATCCACAAGTGATACAGAATCATAAGGGACAGGGGACTGATAGCTATTTTCTAAGCGAGCTGCAATGGACACCCTGGAAGAATATCCATGAATTTCAGTCACTGTTCCTCCTTTCTTTTATTTGCCCCCCCCCACACACACAAATTATGCTGAACATTCTGTTTTCATCCTAGAGCAAGGAAATATTTATTTATTTTAATTTTTATTTATTGGAGTGAGACCCTACCTTGAAAAACCAGAAATAAATAATATAAAATAAAATAAATTTTATTTATTTTTTTATTAGAGAGAGAGTGAGAATGGGTGCACCAGGGCCTCCAGCCATTGCAAAGAAACTCCAGACGCATGTGCCACCTTGTGTATCTGGCTAACGTGGGACCTGGAGAATCCAACCGGGGTCCTTAGGCTTTTCAGGCAGCAGCTTAACCACTAAGCCACCTCTCCAGCATGGAAACTATGTATTAACTGGGTAAGAAATTCCACGCTGTGCCATCATCTTGGGCCATCATGAGTTGTAAGCAGCTGGGTGTATAGCTGTCTTGAGTGACTTCAGAGGCTGTTTCGACCACCGTTGTGATTAGGTGGGTCATGAAAGAAACAATAAAATAAAATAAAATAAAATAAAATAAAATAAAGTAATAAAACAGCAGGGCATGATGGTGCATGTCTTAAATCCCAGCACCTGGGAGGCAGAGGTAGGAGGATTGCTGAGATTTCAAGGCCACCCTGGGACTACATAGTAAATTCCAGGTCAGCCTGAACTAGAGTGAAACCCTACTTCAAAAAACTAATATTAATAATAAAATAAAATAAAATAAATGGATAATAAAATAATAAAATATAAAATAAAATAAATATAAAAAATAAAATAAAATAAAATAAATGGAAGACACACTATAAAGGAATGAAGAACCTGTGTCGTGGGCTGGAGAGATGGCCTAATGGTTAAAGGCCTTGGCCTGCAAAGCCACAGGACTCAGTTTCAGTTCCCCTGGACCCACTGTAAAGCCACATGTACAAGGAGATGCATGCACCTGGAGGGTTTTTTGTTTGTTTGTTTGTTTGTTTGTTTGTTTGTTTGTTTGTTTGCAGTGGCTGGGGACCCTGGTGCATTCATTCTCTCTCTTAAATAAATAGGAAAAATTGATTTTAAAAAAGAACCTAGAATGCAATTTCTTCCTTTTTCTTTTTTATTTATTTATTTATTTTTGTTTTTTTCGAGGTAGGGTCTGGCTCTAGCCCAGGCTGAGCTGTAATTCACTCTGTAGTCTGAGGGTGGCTTTGAACTCCAGGTCACCTCTGGCCCAGTGCTGGGATTGAGTGCGCCCCCACCATGAAAATGAAACAAAAAAAAAAAAAAAAAAAAAGGAAAGGGTGTGGGGTGTGCTTCCCACCTGTGGGGCATCCCAGCTGACTGAGTCTTGTGACATAACGATTTCAGACTTGCCGTGGACAGCACACAGGTTGTCCTCTTCCGAAAAGGCTGGTTTGCTAGGCCTTGCTCGCCACTTGCAAAGCACCGGTAGAGGTGTCCTGGAATCACAGACATGCTTTGAGGTGCCGAGGGATTTCCCACAACACATGCGGGGAAGGAAGGCTTGGAGTCCTGAGCTCACTGGAAGTCTGACGACGTCTGTCTTCACAGACGGCCACAGTATCAAGTCTGTCATGTGGAGACTGTACCACTCCTCCTATAGGAATCGCCTCCCTCTTGCAAACAGCTTTGTTTATTTATTTATTATTTATTTTTGGTTTTTGGGAGGTAGGGTCTCACTCTGGTCCAGGCTGACCTGGAATTCACTCTGTAGTCTCAGGGTGGCCTCAAACTCATGGCAATCTTCCTCCCTCTGCCTCACAAGAGCTGGGATTAAAGGTGTGCACCACCATACCAGGTTATTTATTTATTTATTTACTTATTTATTTTTATTTTTGGTTTTTCAAGATGAGAGGGTCTCTCTCTAGCCCAGGCCACCTAAGCCAGAATTACAAGGGGGCACATGCATCTAGAGTTTGTTTGTAGTGCCTGGAGGCCTTGGTGCACCCATTCTCTCTATTTCTCTTTCTTAAATAAATAATATATATTCCTATATATAGGAATATATCCCTATTGTAAACAGCTTTGTTTATATTATTTATTTACAGTTTATTTATATTGTGGCAAGAACTTTTCAGAATCTCTGAGGGTCGGTTACCACCCTGTGAGGTGGACAGGCTGACCTGGGACAGTGTGTGTGAAGAGCCTGGTACACATGAGATGCTAGTGATTGCATCTCCTCCCTCTGGAAGGGTGAGGAATGTGGGATTAAAGGTGCTGGCACATGAGCTTACCCAGTTAATTATTTATTTATTTTCTTTTTTGGTTTTTCAAGATGATAAGGTCTCACTCTAGCCCAGGCCACCTAAGCCAGATGCACAAGGGGCACAGGCATCTGGAGTTCATTTGTAGTGGCTGGAGGCCCTGGTGTGCCCATTCTCTCAGCCTCTCTTCTTTCTCTCTCTCTGATTGCAAATAAATAAGTAAAAATAAAATAAAAAATTTTACAAAAGAAAGAAGAAAGAAAGAACAAAAGAAAGAAAGAAAGAGGCACTGGTCCTATCTGAGCAACACAGACATGGCCATCCCACAGCGAAGCCACCCAGCCTCCCAGGCAGCCCCTCTGTACATTCCCAAGACTTGTCCTTTCCCAGGGACCACCACCTGGTGCTGCAGCCCCTGACTCATCTGGCCCGTTCCTCCTGGGAATCCTCTATAGGGCCACAGCACCCAGCTCCTCCCTTCCCCAGGCCCTGGCATCATGTCCAAAAGCCTGGATCAGTACTCACTCACTGACCCAAATTCACTCTGGTCCCAAGAGTAAACTGCTCATTTACTCTGGGACTATTTTCCAGCCTAGGCAGCTCACCACATGCTCTTGAGGGTGCTAGGTCAGAAGAGTGCTAGGGCCTCGGTCTCCTTTAGACTGTGTCAGGACAGTGGGCCAGAAGCACAAAGGAAGGGGCTCAGGAAATAGGATGGCAAGGGGAGTGAACAAAATTCAGACCAGACCACTTGTGTGTCTAGGTCACCAAAGTCAGATGTTTGTCCTTCCACCCCATCTCCCTAGTTTCCTTCATACGATCCCCAAGAGTCTGAGAGGCCATTTCATACCCTGGCCTTAGCAACACCATTGTGTGATTGTGATTCTAACTTAAAATTTTCTTCACTGTTTTCGGATGTATAATGATGAGCCATCAGGGGTGACTCCTCCTACCTCTGCCTTCCAAGTGCTGGGATTAAAGGCGTGCACCACCACACCTGGCAAAAGTTTATTTATTTATTTATTTATTTATTTATTTATTTATTTATTTATTTCAGAGAGAGAGAGAGAGAGAGAGAGAATGGAAGCACCAGGGCCTCCAGGCACTGCAAACAAACTCCAGATGTATGAACCCCCTTGTGCATCTGGCTTACATGAGTCCTGAGGAATCAAGCCTCAACCGGGGTCCTTAGGCCTCACAGGTAAGCGCTTAATTGCTAAGCCATCTGTCCAGTCCTTTATTTCTCTTTTTTTTTCTGATTTTATTTTTTGTCTATCATATATTTATGAGAGACAGAGGGGAAGAGAGAGAGAGTGGGTGCACCAGGGCCTCCAGCCACTGCAAATGAACTCCAGACACATGCACCCCCTTGGGCATCTGGCTTATGTGGGTCCTGGGGAATCAAGCCTTGAACTGGGGTCCTTAGGCTTCACAGACAAGCGCCTTAACTGCTAAGCCGCCTCTCCAGCCCTCTACTTCTCTTTCTGCTCAGCACTCTGAACCCTCACAGTTTCCTTATTTTTGTCCAACAGTTGGTCATCAATATGATTGAAGAGACTAAGAGGACCAAGCTGGACAATGACTTCAATAGCTGAATCATGTGAGAAGCCTGGGCCTGGTGGGGGACAGTCAGTGCTGCTGGCCAGTGTGGCCCACCTGGTCCCTCCCTCTAGTTGCTCCTTTCCAGAGATGCCTTAGGATCTGTGGAGCTGGGGCCTCATCAGATGGATGCCAGTGTAGCCACCTTTTTCTTTTTTTATTGACAACTTCTATACTTACATACAAAAAACGTATGATATTTCCCCCCCCTCCCCCAGCCATCTCTTTCTTCATGGCCTTAGCTAGCAGGGTGAGGGCTGCAGAGTGCTGAAGAAAGGGGGAGCAGGTGGGTCAGGATGCGGCACACAGGGGAAGCAGGAGCTTGTGCTCCAATTCTGCCTTGGTGCCTAATGAGTGTAAGCCACAGGTACACAGAGGTGAGGTGTCACCTCTCTTCAAAGAAGATGAACATCACCAGCAACCTTTGAGCACCTACAGCTCAATGTACTGCAGGGGCCAACCCTGACTTTCAGGTCTCCTGTGTCACACAACTCTTCTGATGACCAGAGCCTGAAGGGAATTCCCTCTGGGACTAGAGAACATTTGGGCCATTGGTGGGTGGACTACAGGTCTGGCAGTATGCACAGGTCTACAGCTGTACTTGGTTTAGTGGCTTTCTTTCTTTCTTTCTTTCTTTCTTTCTTTCTTTCTTTCTTTCTTTTTGGTTTTGGTTTTTTGAGGTAGGGTCTCACTCTATCTCAGGCTGACCTGGAAATAACTATGTCATCTCTGGGTGGCCTCAAACTCATGGCAATCCTCCTACCTCTGCCTCCCAAGTGCTGGGATTAAAGGCGTGCACCACCATGCCTGGTTAGTGGGTTTTCTTTTCTTTCTTTTCTTCTCCTCCTCCTCCTTCTTCTTCTTCTTCTTCTTTTTTTTTTTTTTTTTTCGAGGTAGGGTCTCACTCTGGTCCAGGCTGACCTGGAATTAACTATGTAGTCTCAGGGTGGCCTTGAACTCTCAGTGATCCTCCTACCTCTGCCTCCTGAGTGCTGGGATTTAAAGGCGTGCGCCACCACGCCCAGCTTTTTTTTTTTTTTTGAGATAGGGTCTCGCTCTATCCCAGGCTGACCTGGAGTCCACTCTGTAGTCTCAGGGTGGCCTTGAACTCATGGCGATCCTCCTACCTCTGCCTCCCATGGGCTGAGATTAAAGGTAGATGTGTGCCACCACATATGGCTTTCCATATAGTTTTCACTTAGAGTTTATAAATAAAACTTCAACCCAAGGAAGTAAGTCTCTCTATCTATCTATATCTATATCTATATCTATATAATTTTTTTTTGTCTAGCCTAGGCTGACCTGGAATTCACTCTGTAGTCTCAGGGTGTCCTTGAAGTCATGGTGATCCTCCTACCTCTGTCTCCTGAGTGCTGGGATTAAAGGCGTGTGCACCACCATGCCTGGCTAGGCTTAGTGGCTTTTCACTTAATCCTCAGTTCCACTTCCTTGTTGCCAGCTTCAGCTTCTCCCAAACTGACATGTTTATAGTCCTTCCAGCCTTAAGTCATATTCCCAGCCTATCGTCCCTGCAGAAAAGGCACCGTGGCCCACTTCTGACTCACTTGACCAGTGGGCAGTGAGTCTGGACCTCTTGGGCTGGGAGGGAGGAAGAAGCCCTGGACAGTAGGCAAAACCCTCAGCAGACACTGGAGGTTGGTGACAGGGACAGTAAGGGGAAGAGTCTTCCATGGGCAGATACTCCTCACTGCTGGGCCCATCTGAGCCTCCAAGCTGGAGAGATAGCAAAGAGCCCCCCGGGGGAAGGCCACCCATTTTGGGAGTCAGTGCCTTCTGTTCTCTGCCAGTTACTTTTTGTAGCTCCCGAGAGCCCACAGGGAGATAACCTCTATGTCACCTGGCCCACTCGCTAGCTTTGTGTGATGGTTGAGTTTGTGACAACTTGATCTGTTTAGGAATCCACAGACATTCCTCATAAGTGGATCTCTGAGGTTGCTTCCTGGAAGGATTAACTAAAGCAGGAATCCTTTCCCCAGGGTGAGCCCTTCCCCCAGAGTGGGTGGCCCCTCTTGGGTGAGGCCTTTGTCTATGGGCGGCCCCTCTTGGGTGAGGGCTTTGTCTAAATGAGCTCTGGGAAGGAAAGGATCTCCTCCCCCCACCTGGCTGCAGGTACTGCTTGCTGCTTAACATTGTGGACTGAAGAGCAGCGTGGACTGAAGAGCAATCTCTCCAGGACACCTCCAGGCCTTCAGTGCAGGATCAGGACTGCTGAGAAATCCAGCCTCGAGGACTGAGCAGCTATGGGGTTCCTTGACTCTCAGGCCTGCAACCTGCTATCGCTGGACTGCTGTAAGGTAATCTCAATAAATTCCCTTTTAAATACAATTCATTCTATAGGATCTGTTCCTCTACAGAATCCTGATTAATACACTTTGGATACATATGCCCTGGGATGGCATGTGCGTCAGATATGAAAAAGAGCCACATGGGCCGGGCGTGCTGGCACATGCCTTTAATCCCAGCACTTGGGAGGCAGAGGTAGGACGATCGCTGTGAGTTCAAGGCCACCCTGAGACTACATAGTGAATTCCAGGTCAGCCTGAGCTAGAGGACCTTACCTTGAAAAAAAAAAAAGAGCCACATGGGTGCCTGACTGAGCCATTCTGTCCCTGCTGCCCACCACCATGCCCGGCTAGGAATTGATTGATTTTATAAGTAAAATAATTATGATGTGTTGGCTGATTTCATTTGGAAGGGAAGCAGGACCATCATATGTATTAGCATTCACTGCATAGATAGATATAAAGTGCTTCCAGGTAGAACAAATTTGTTCAGTAGTGCTCAAAGGGACATTGGGTGTCTCAAAAGAGACTGGCGAGTTGACCTTTGGCATTTAGGTGGTAAAGCTATTAACCAAATAGAAATAAAATAGAAAAGGACAGATTTGATGAAGGTGATAACTGGAAACAGTTGGCAATAGACATGAAAAGATTTACCTATGGTTTATGAAAAGAATGTAAATGACAAATAACACTTAGGTGTTATGGTGATTGCTGATACCATGAGAACACTTGAGAGAATATGTGGCATGCAAAGGGAAGAGGATTTATCAAATACTGTTCTTTTGAGTGGCAAGCAGAGGAAAGTACTTTGGGCACACATAAAGATATTGCAAAGACAAACTAAATTGGAAGCTTTATGCAGTTAATCAATGTCAAAGGTGTCTAGGAAAAAAAACAAATAAAGCCACGTCGTTGTTTAAACTCTCATCAAAATACAGGAACAGGTGGACATCTGTAAAATGTTTTGTGATCACAAGTGAATTAGTTTACCTCAGACACAGCCACCTCTTTTATGACTTCTGTGCAACTCTGAAAAACAATCTCAGGCCTGTGACATTTCATGGACCAATTTTCTTGGTGGACTCTGCTCATTTCAACTTGCCTCTGTCTATTGATTGGTTAAGTTTCTAGTCCAAGCAGAAAAACTACAGGAATTCATGTTTGGATTAGATGTTTCAGTGCTTATGTTTCATGGAATATTATTTCAATAGGTGCTGGGCAACATGCTGTATGCAGTCAAAATTACTGCTTTGGCTGGTATTTATTATTTTTTATTTTTTTATTATTTCATTTATTTTTGGAGAGAGACACAGAGAGAGACAGATAGAGAGGGAGAGGGAGACAGATATAGCTGGGCATGCCAGCAGCCTCTCAGCTGCTGTGAACGAAATCCAGATGTGTGCGCCCCCTTGTGGTCAAGTGTGGCATTTCACCCTTGTGTCACTTTGCATCTGGCTAAACCTGGGACCTGGAGATTGGAACCGGGTTCTTAGGCTTAGCAGGCAGGCGCCTTAACCGCTAAGCCATCTCTCCAGCCCTTTGTATTTATTTTTATTGTTTGAATGCCAACAAAACTGTCAGTCATCACTCAGTGCATCACACAGTTTCTGTGGCAGCCTAATAGAGATGAAAGGGAGTGAGAGGAGGGGTCTCTACTGGCATCCACTATGGACCCTTACTCCTTTATTCCAATGTTCTTGTCCTTGTGTTTCAGTGAATCTGACATTTTTTTGTATGCCACCTCACTTTCTCTTTGGAGGTAATTCTATACAGATTAATAAATTAATTAACTGCATGGTGGTAAGCAAGTTGATGAGAATGTTTTCTGGTTTGTATAATGGAGCCTGTCGATATCTACTCTGGCTCTCTCACCTGTTCTCATGCACATCATATAAGACAAGTTTCTTCAGAGCTTTGTCAATCCTGAAAGTGTTATGTAGTTCCAAAGAATTATTTTCAATATTAGAAAATAGCTAAAATATGGACACATATGTTAACCTGATTTAACTTGGAAGAAAAAGAACATGAGAAATTTCTCCTTGTCTCCTCAAAATCCTAATTCCTTTTAAAGTCTGTTCCTTTCTTGAATCAAAACTTTGCCCTTCTTTAGTATATATATTCTAGATCAGGGTTCCAAAATGAGTTGGAAAACAAGGACCCTTGGTAGAAGGCCCAAGTGGACATGGGCTCACTTGAATATCTGACCCTGGTCAAAGCTTCTTGTAACCCTTCTTTCAATGGGATTGCATCATTTCCTGGTTCCCAGAAATTAACCAATTGCACATTCTGAGCTGGGAAACACCTCCTTCCTCAGAATCACTACACATCTGTCACTCATCAGTTACTGTCAGTGGATTTTGACTAAAGCATAGACTGTATGACAAGTTCTCTACCAAGTGGTGGCACTGTAGTGATGAACAAGGCCAGTTAAACTGTCACGGTGTTCCAGACAGACAAAGCAGGAGTTTTCACCCCTATGAATCTGAGTTGTCCTTTGCTTTTGGAAAAGCTGAATTTGCAAAGGCAGGGGATTTCAGAAGTCTTGGCATCATTCTGTAAATCTCCACCCCAGCCTTGCAGACAGGCATCCATCCTTCTGCTGAAGCAGTTCAAGACTGGGGCAAAGGGACAGAGGAAGCAGCAGTGGCATCTCTGTGAAGGGAAGACATGGGAAGGCTCAGGTGGTTCCACTCTACTGGGCTCACAAGCCCAAGAGTTTCTTTGCTGCTGAGACTGAAATTGTTGCGAGGTCAGGCAGGTGGAGAGGACCGCCACATTGGGAATAAGTCGAACATTTGATTTTGCATCTACATCAGTTCTGAAAGGATTAGAAAAGAAGGTGGAGGGACCCTCTAAAGAAAGCATCCCAGCATACTGGCAGCTCAGGGTAGAACAGCGTTCAAGTTGGCCTCAGAAATCAGCTGGAATGGTGCAACACATGTGTCCATTTGTGGGCAGTTCTGTTTTGAAAGAACTTATGAATACCAAGCCAGCCAAAAGCTGGGTTCATTTCCTGTCCATTGCATTGTCAGATGTAGCACAGAATTCTGTCTTGCAATCTGTGCAATTAGTTTTCTTTATCTCACGTAACAAAAGGGCACATATTTTAATATGACAAGTATTGAATAAAGCGCCATCAGTGGCTTGTGGTGGGAACACTTGTACTTTGAACTGTACAGTATGTCCTAGCTCCTCTTTGGTAAGTACCTCAATTTTAATGGAAAGATACACTGTAGGCTCAGCAAGGAGTACTTCCTTCCTCATCAATATTTTTCATCCATGTTATTCTATCTACTGCCAAGAATATATATGCGCAGAAACGAGTGATCCCGAGAATATAGCCATTCAAATTTATATATATTGACTCCTCAAGCCAAACAACTTTTGACATTCATTTTAACTCATTAATTATATGAGTGGAGTAGGATTATAGGTTGTATTTTTCAACTGTCACTCATTTGTATAGCACTTCATTAATCTGTATTACTTGTATTACACTTTTTTTTTCAATTTTTCTTTTTATCTGACTTTCTCATTGAATTCAATATAATTGTTTTTCTGTTATTTTAACTTGAAATGGTAAGCAAGAACATGATAACAAATGATTTCATAGTTTCCCAAATATATCCATTTCTAAAAACATGTTTGATGTTGTGCATTTAAGCTTATGTTACCTAGATTTTTTATAATAGTGTCAGTCCAATAATGTGAATAATAATAATTAGAACTTATAATTTATTTATTTATTTATTTATTTATTTATTTATTCATTCATTCATTTATTTATTTTGTTTTTTCCAGGTAGGGTCTCACATTAGTCCAGCTGACCTGGAATTCACTCTGTAGTCTCAGGGTGGCCTTGAACTCACAGCGATCCTCCTACCTCTGCCTCCTGAGTGCTGGGATTAAAGGCGTGCACCACCATGCCCAGCTAAATTATTTATTTTTTTGAAAAGACAACAAATGATAGGCATTTCATAGTGATGGTGGATTGTATCTGCTTTGGGTACATTGAAGACTATTTTAAATGTATAAGTTTCCCTTTCTCTTCAAATCTGTAATAATATTACCAGTTATATATGCCAAATCTCTAATTTTCTTTAAAATAATATCTATTAATTACCCTGTTAGAGAAATAACTCTATCTTAAGTGATGAAGAAGTGTTACTATAGAGTAGAATACAGCAAACACTGTGTGCACTCTAGGTGCACGGCTCTGAGAAAATGGTCCTTTTAATGTAGAAAACAGCTGTTTTCAGTAGACACAGAGTATAAGTAGCAAGGAAATGCATTCATTAACAACTTCAAAAGTATGATTGAAATTGAAGAATTTTTAGTATTTATTAAATATGCTTTAAAAATACAAATGCAAGTAATTGCTTTCTCCCTGAATTTTTTTTTCATCCTGCTCTTCAATCTGTGAAGAAATAGTCCAGAATTAGAGAAACCAAAGCTATGCTGACCAAGGTGATACATGTTTGTAATGCTAGCACTACAGAGGATGAGGCAGGGGGACTGCCCAGAGTTCAGCAAGGCCAGTCTTAGCTACATAGCAAGTATCACACCAGTCAAAGAAAGAAAGAAGCAAGACCTTGTCTCAAAATAAAACAGATAAACTAAAACAACAAAGAGTGCAGAAAGATAGTGGTTTTCTTTAAGTTTTTCTCTGATATAACTTATTCATTATTTTTATCTACAAGACTAACCTCTTGACACAGCTTGGACAGGTTTTATGAAATACTGATTCTATCTTGAATGTCTGAAACAAATATTGGACTAATATGGATGACCAGCCATATCACATTTAGTGCTGTCTTCCAGGTTTTAGGGATTTTTGTTTGTTTGTTTTGCATGTGTGTTTTTGAATCAGGCGTCACAGAAATTTGGAGTTCATAAGGAAAAATACATGTTCTGCTACTTAATTCATACCATTATTCAGAAGTAGATAAAACCATATATAGATGGCTGATGTTTTTTGCTTTTCTTCCTCCTATCTCTTTCAAGCTGTTGGAATTTAAGAATTTTGTTTTATTTTATTTTGTTTTGTTTTGTTTGTTTGTTTTTCGAGGTAGGGTCTCACTCTGTCCCAGGCTGACCTGGAATTAACTATGTAGTCTCAGGGTGGCCTTGAACTCAAGGCGATCCTCCTACCTCTGCCTCCTGAGTGCTAGGATTAAAGGTGTGGGCCACCACGCCTCGCTACATTTTATTTTTTTATTAAAATAAAACTCAGAGAGTGGTTAGAAAAAAAGCACAAAAAAAAGAAGAAGAAAAATCTCAATTTCTCTTCATTTTCTCCCTCTGCCTCATCATCTTAACTCTTCTGTTAAAGGTTGCTTTAAGAAAACTGGGAAGAGGGCCAGGCATGGTGGTGCGCGCCTTTAATCCCAGCACTCGGGGAGCAGAGAGGGAGGATTTCCATGAGTTTGATGCCACCCTGAGAATGCATAGTGATTTCCAGGTCAGACTTGGAAGAGAAGGTGCTTTCCTGAGGATAGGGTAAAAGAAATCAAAGCATTGGACATGGACTAGAGCTAAAAGAGACTGGGCTATGTATTTCCCAAATACTGCCTAGGGCAAACTCCTCAAGCTCACTGTGTGGATTCCCAAACCCAACCCGCTAGAGATGAGGGGGCCTAGAGAGAAAAGGGGGTTTGGCTCACACAAATTGGTATGATATGAAAAGTCAGCAAAAACCACTGGGTGGCAGCGTGGTGTTCAGCTCTGTAGTGGCTGCCCCTTCCCCAGTAGCTGGGGCTGAGCCCAGTCTGTCACCTCTTCTGAGTGGCTGGCAATAAGTGTCACCAAGCAAAATACCTCAGTGGGTGGGGGCTTTATGTCACTCAGGCTGGGGCAGGGGTCTGGTGAACTTCCAAGGGCTCCAGCCCAGGCTCCCACTGGCCGGCTAAGAGTCAGACACTCAGGGAAGATCCCAGTCCCACTTCTCCCCTTCCCAAAAGCGGAGCCAAGCCCAGCTACTTGAATGCAACTCCCTCATGCCAGGGCTCTTCCTCCACCACTGTTCACTGCCAAAGCTCTGTCCAGAGGGCAAGCGAGGGCCCAGCTTTGGGTACCAGGGCAGGACCTTAGGCCTCTACAGGTGTTAGGCGGAGTGACCCTCGGGGCATTTGGGGGTTGGGTTGGGGGGGGGGAGTCCCTCTGGAGACAATCAGTAGCTGGGCTCCTTGAAGGAGGGGACTGACCTTCCAGGGTGAGAGCTGCCCTGAGGCTATTGTGCTCTTAGGGAGGGAGGAGGGAGGGGACCTGTGGAGATGAATTCTTGTCCGGTGACTGCGCCTCACACAGAGCAGCAGGAAAGGCAAGGGGAGGATGCGAGGATATTACCTGTTTGATCGCTGCTGGCCAGCTTTTGCTATCCTCAGGCCTAGAAGTTGCAGGACTAGTGGAAGAGGACTGAGAGGGGCCAGGGCCAGAGCTCGCTCCCCCGTGTAGCCTCTTCCTGCACCCCCCTCGCCCGCACCCGTGGCCTCTCTCCCGAGGGACCCCCCCTCCCGCGTGCCCATGCTCTCGCTCCCCCTCCCTCCTCAGGCAATCTCTGCGCCGCACAGGGCAGGGGATGCCTCCAACTCCCACAGGAGAGGCTTGGACTTGCACAGTGTCCTCGGGGCTCAGGGCCCGAGCATGCCTGAGGGCAGCATGGTCTCCTCAGCCTGCCAGTCAGTGTAGCCTGCTCTCCCCGCCCGGGGCTGTGGTGTCGGCTCGGACCCAGACTGCCAGCCACCTGTGGACGCCAGACCACGGCCCTCCTAGGCGGAAACCCGAGCGCACAGAAGCCTGAGCCCAGCGCTGGCCAAGAAGATCCCAGGCGGGTGGTGATGCAGAGGAGGGGCCCGAGGTGAACCTACCGAGGGGCCCCAAAAGAAGGGGTGCTGTGGGCGTCGTGGTGGCCATGGCGGCGGCTGTCCCCACTCGCTCCTCGTCAGAAGAGACAAGCCAAGAGCACGAGAAATCCAACGCCTGCCGGTGTGTCCGCAGCCCGAGCAAAGGCAGGACCAGCTGTGACATAAACAAGGTAAATGTCTCTTCCACGTCCAACTCTGGCTCCAAGAAGAGGAGCAGAAGGAGACGAGGTGGGAAGGGGCTTTTGTCTTTTGACATGTCCCCCCTTAGAGTGGAGGACAGTGGAGGGGTTGGGGCGGCCATGTCAGGGGAGTTTGAAGTCCAGCTTGTGCAGAAGGAGGTCGCCTAGCCAGTGTGTGTGGTGCAAAGGCATGGCTTTCTTGCCTCTGTCACTGTGAAGGGCTTGCTGCGGTGCAACTGCCCTGGGACAGGCGCAGAGACCCAAAGCATATCCTGAACTCTTCTGTTAAAAGTTGCTTTAAGATAACTAAGAAGAGGGCCAGGTGTGGTGGCACAAGCCTTTAAACCCAGCACTCGGGTGCAGAGGTTGGAGGACTGCCATCAATTTGAGGCCACCCTTAGACTGTGACTGCATAGTGATTTCCAGGTCAGCCTGGGCTAGAGTGAGACGCTACCTCAGAAAAAAAAAAAAAAAAAAAAAAAGATAAGAAGAGCTGGAAATGGCTCAGTGGTTAAAGGCCTTTGCTTATAAAGCCTGTTGGCCTAAGTTTGTTCCCCAATACCCAGGTAAAGCCAGATGCACATAGTGACACATATATCTAAAGTTTATTTGTAGAGTGAGAGACCCTGGCATGCCCATGCACACACTCTCTTTCTCTCTACTCACAAATAATTTTAAAAATATTCCAAAATGACAACAAAGAAGGTTTAGAATATTGTAAAATAATGAAGTTCTAGAAATAATTCTGAATTTCATTTATCATTATTTTCCATTAGATATTACTATGACCAAGCCTGGTTTCAGACCTACATTTGTTTTATAGTTGTCAAGTAATGCATAGTAATATATCTTTAAACCAAACCATAAGGAAACATTTAGTTTTAAGCTTTCAGATTTTTTTAATGATGAGCTTATATAATGGGATTGTGATTTATTACTTCTCAAAAACAATTATCATGTTTCATTGTACAGTTTTCTGTCAGTCTAAGAATGTTTTGAGCACCTGCTGTGAGCAAGGCATCTTCAAAAAAAATATGACATATACACGACATACTCAAGATATTACACTTATTTCCTGTACATTGCATTGTCAGATATTAGCACAGAATACTGGCTTGAAATCTGTGCAATTAGTTTCCTTTATCTCATGTAATAAAAGGGCCCAGCTTTAATATGGGCTAAAGATAAGCATAATGTTTGGCCAAGCAGAGATCAGTTACCTGCTCAGAATATGGAAATTGAGGAGGAAATGAAGCAAGGAGGCAAAGATTTAACTGTTTTGTCATGAAGTTTTTCTGAGAAATCCTGTATTTACCATTTGTTCCATTTGCATCCTTGTGCTCTGAGAAGAAGTATAAATACCCTAAACTAAATAAATTTGGGGCCTAGGTATTGACAGACAGCCCTCCCAAGTTCATCTTTTGTCTCTCTTGTCTTTCTTTTTCCTTAATCCTCACTCCCCACTCAGGGACTGTTTGAATCTGCCAGTGGGCTCTGGCAGATTATTTAAATGAAGATATTGGACCAATAATGTCTCTTCTAAGAGTATAGGCATCACTTCCCAACTGACTGATATCTCTGACCTTGGCAGTGTACATTTGGTCAACTAACTAGGGAAGCAGTTTAAAAGCTTAGTTTTTGAGTGGAGATATGGCTTAGTGGTTAAGGTACTTGCCTACAAAGTCAAAGGTCTGAGGATGTATTCCCTAGTACCCATGGAAGCTGGATGCACAAGGTGCCACGTGCATCTAAAGTTCATTTGCTGCAGCTGAAGACCCTGACATGCCCATTATCTCTCTCTCTCTCTCAAATAAATAAATTTAAGAAAAAATTTATTTAAAATAGCTTATTTTTATAAAGGATGATGCTATTTAATGTGCAAAACAATTCCTGGTGGCAGATCACCCAAGAAGCATCAGTATTCCTCTTTCTGATTCTATAAACTACGGTACTGAGTCTAGTGTCCTCCATTATACCTGGAGTGTTTGAGAATATGTACTTATAGCCCCAGTTTAATGACTGTAATGGAAACCATGAGTCAAGTACACTAGAAGGCAGAATGAGGCTTTAGTTTTTATGTGGCTACATGTCTATGTATATACTTGTCCAGTCCATACTATCTTTAGGGAGCCAGATTCTCCTGTGGAACACTTGGAAAACTATGAAATCAAGAAGTGTAACCTTTTTACTTTCTATGATTTCAGCTCTGTTTAACCTCATCCCTGTGGGTCTTCAAGTGGTGGCTATTGAAGGAGTTCAAACCAAGCTGTATTTGGCAGTGAACAATGGGGGACACTGGTACAACTTGGTAAGTCTGTGTGCATGCTTTCACTATCCTGTTTTTCATCTGCTATGAAATAAAAAGTGCTGTCTATGTTTTCAGCTCAGATTTTGGGGAAGAGATGAATCTTGATTTGTATGGAAATAGATTGGTTTGGAAAAGGCAAGATTAATTAATCATTTGAATTTAACATATCTAATATAAAATTAAAAATTCACTGAAATTTTTCACATACTGCCATTGGGTTATACGTATCATAAAATGGTTTTCTGGCTTTGTGGTTGTAGGAAACAAAGCTATTTCTTTTTTTTCTTTTCTTTTTTTTTTTTTTTTTTTTTTTTTTTTTTTTTTTTTTTTTTTTTTTTTTTTGGTTTTTCGAGGTAGGGTTTCACTCTGGTCCAGGCTGACCTGGAATTAACTATGTAGTCTCAGGGTGGCCTCAAACTCATGGCGATCCTCCTACCTCTGCCTCCCGAGTGCTGGGATTAAAGGCATGCTCCACCACGCCCGGCTCTATTTCTTAACTATATAAACGAATATTTTCCACCTTTATCCCTAAAAGAACTAATGAGATCTCTCTCTCTCTCAAATGAGCTCTAAGACACAAATACCAGTACTAGAAGTGCTTTTAAGGATTTGTTGCTCATCTGTTCAATTAGCACGGTTGCATCTGTCTCTACTTATTTTCAAGTTTTCAAATTATTTTAATTGTAAAAAAATTATGGAATACAGTGTCATAAATCAGTGAGTGTACAGTGTGTAATGATCAAATCAGGGAAATAAACCTTTCCATCTTTATAAAGACTTTGTAAATTTTTTTTTTTTTTTTTGTTTTTCGAGGTAGGGTTTCACTCTGATCCAGGCTGACCTGGAATTAACTATGTAGTCTCAGGGTGGCCTCGAACTCACGGCTATCCTCCTACCTCTGCCTCCCGAGTGCTGGGATTAAAGGCGTGCGCCACCACGCCCGGCTCAATAATTTTTGATTAATATAACCATTTCTCATGTACTTTGTGCTATTTCAGTACATTTATACAATATCCATTAATTGTGTCAGGATAATTAATATTTCTTGTCTTTAAGACAATTTTCTGGAGCTTTTAAGCTCCTATTAATTCATGATATATCCACACTACTTTTTTTCAAGAACAAGTTAAACTATTTTTTTTTTTTTTTTTGGTTTTGCGAGGTAGGGTCTCACTCTGGTCCAGGCTGACCTGGAATTCACTATGTAGTCTCAGGGTGGCCTCAAACTCTCGGCGATCCTCCTACCTCTGCCTCGCGAGTGCTGGGATTAAAGGCGTGCGCCACCACGCCCGGCTTAAACTATTTCTTAATAAAAACTCCCAGGAACGTTTTATCAGGTGGATTTATTAAAAATATAGGCCACAAATGAGTAAATAACATGGGGCCAAATTAATCATTTTAAAGCATATTAACATTTAATTATAAGCAAAGTGGTAAAGTTAAGATTCTATTTATGTATGTTTTTGAGGTATGGTCTTGCTATAGCCCAGGCTGACATGAAATTCACTATTTAGTCTCAAACTGGCCTCTAACTCACAGCAATCCTCCTACCTCTTTGTGAGTAAAGGTGTACACCACCATGTTGAGTGATTTCATTTTATTTTTAAAATTTTGCCTGATTAATTGCAAATGTATAACATTGTAAGGCCTGGCTGCTAGATAGCACTGCTCAGTAGAGATTTCCACAATCCTGATGATATTCCGTATTTACAGTTCCCAGGGATTTTTGTTTTGTTTTGTTTTGTTTTGTTTTGTTTTGTTTTTCAAGGTAAGGCCTCCCTCTAGCCCAGCCTGACCTGGAATTCATTATGTATTTTCAGGGTGGTCTCAAACTTGTAATCTTCATAGCTCTTCTTGAATGTCTATGTGAGCTCATTTCTAAGAAACGCTTCTCAGGGGACTCTGCACTGCAGATTGGTGGGTTTCCTATCTGTGAAGAGCAAGCCAAAAGGTGGCAAAATATGGAACATTCTATATTTATTTCCTAGTAAGGAAAAACAATTATGTTTTCATAAAGTAGGAAAGATTTCAGATGATCCCGGGGTTCCTTTAGGGGAAATATTTAAATATGTTTGTTCTAGGTATTAAGTCAGAATCTTCTTCAGGATGAATTTCCAATGCATCCTATTATTTGGTATTGATTATGTCTTCAAGTCCCTTCAATATAGTTATCACCACCCTCCCACGTGGTGAGCACACCCTATTAGGACAGTGTTCCATCTTAATAACTTGAGCAACTGATGTTGCTAACACTACAATGATTAATGAAACCTCGTGAATTCATCAAGAAGAGAAGGCAATAAAATATACATCATTCTCTAATAAATCTATGAAACTTCAGAAAATGCTATGCACTATGCAAAGAGATAAATAGGACAGGACAAATATCTAATGGCCTTCCTTACAGCCCTTGCAATGGAAGTGGCTAAAAGAAGATCAATAAAAGAATTGATTGATCTTATAAGTAAAATAATTATGATGTGTTGGCTGAATTTACTGGGAATGGAACCAGGACAATCATATGTATCAGCATTCACTGCATAGATAGGTATAAAGTGCTTCCAGCTATAACAAATTTGTGCAATCGTGCTCAAAGGGACATTGGGTGTCTCAAAAGAGACAGGCGACTTGACCTTTGGCATTTAGGTGGTAAAGCTATTAACCAAATAGAAATAAAATAGAAAAGGGCAGATTTGATGAAGGTAATGACTGGAAACAGTTGGCAATAGACATGAAAAGATTTACCTATGGTTTATGAAAAGAAAGTAAATGACAAATAACACTTAGGTGTTATCTCATGGTGATTGCTGATACCATGAGAACACTTTAGAGAATATGTGGCATGCAAAGGGAAGAGGATTTATCAAATACTGTCCTTTTGAGGTGGCAAGAAAGGAAAGTACTTTTGGCACACATAAAGATGTTGCAAATACAAACTAAATCAGAAGCTTTATGCAGTTAATAGATGTCAAAATATAGGAACAGGTGGACATCTGTAAAATGTTTTGTGATCACAAGGGAATTAGTTGCCCTCAGAAACAGCCACTTCTTTCATGACTTCTATGTAACTCTGAAAAACAATCTCAGGTGTGTGACATTTCATGGACTAATTTTCTTTGTGGACTCTGCTCATTTCAACTTACCTCTGTCTATTGATTGGTTAAGTTTCTAGTCCAAGGAAGATAATTATAAGAATTCATGTTTGGATTAGATGTTTTAGTGCTTATGTTTCATGGAATATTATTTCAATAGGTGCTGGGCAACATGCTGTATGCAGTCAAAATTACTGCTTTGGCTGGCATTGTGTATTTATTTTATTTTTTGAATGCCAACAAAACTGTCAGTCAACACTCAGTGGATCACACAGTTTCTGTGGCCGCCTAATAGAGATGAAATGGAGTGAGAGGAGGGGTCAGAAACCTTGGTTGGAAACTCTACTGGCATCCTCTACGGACCCTTACTCCTTTATTCCAACGTTCTTGTTCTTGTGTTTCAGTGACTCTGAATTAAAAAAAAATTTTTTTTTGTAAGCCACCTCACTTTCTCTTTGGAGGTAATTCTATACAGATTAATAAATTAATTAACTGCATGGTGAGAATGTTTTCTGGTTTGTATAATGGAGCCTGTCGATACCTACTCTGGCTCTCTCACCTGTTCTCATGCACACCATATAAGACAAGTCTCTTAAGAGCTTTGTCAATCCTGAAAGTGTAGTGTAGTTTCAAAGAATTATTTTCAATATTAGAAAATAGCTAAAATATGAACACGTATAATGTTAACATTATTTAACTTTCACCTTCCCTCTTATAAAGAGGTAGTCCCCTGCTATAGAGTTTAATGCTGGAGTATTACTTCTGCCCACTTGTAATCAAAACCTGGCACAGGTCCTGTCTGCTCCAATATGTACTATCCATGTATGTCCTTCTTTGAAATGACATGTATTTCATTTCCTTGTTTCACATGCTTCCTCTCAGATTTCCAAAGAAATAGTTAGCAAATTCGTTAATTCAAAATGACATCAGTTCCTGGCTCTATTTAAACATGGGAACACAAAGAGGAGGTCTTTCTCCTTCCCTTAGGACACTGCTTGATGGTAATGGCAGAGAACTAGGCTAGACATTTATCTAATAGGTATCAAGAATGTAAATCATATGTATAGTGGGCTGCTGGAAGCACAAAGGCTAAAGTGACTACAAGTGAGAGAATGTTTCCCAGAGACCTAATACCTGAAAATGATTGTGAGGACTTTCTGTGTGGGAGGGAGTAGAATTCTAGTTGGTAGTAGCTGACAAGGTTAAGAAATATCTTCACAATAGGAAATTTGAAAAGATATTAAGAAGTCGAATCTGCAGTACTAAGTTATCCCTTGGCTACAGTATAGGAATAAACAGAATGTTTCAGGAGTATTCGGTTTTTTTTGCAGGGGGCTTGTTTGAACTTAAGAATGCATCATGAAAAGAGTAAGATACAAGAGACAATCCTCAGTGTGTTGAGATGAGTCCAGGTTTGGATTTTTAGTTTAAGTTCCTGTGGGATATCTGGGTAAAACTATTCAAAACTTATTCATATATGGAAAGAAAGTTAGTGGATAGATGAATGGAGATTTTACATATATATATCTTAGACTGACAGAGGAGATAATATATGGTAGATAGATAGAAAGAATCTGGAGTGTGTTCATGTCAGCGCACTGATAAAGAGCCCTGTGCATTCCCCTCAGGCCCAGTGACCAAGAAGAATTATCAAGTTAGTGATAAATCAAAGCCTAAGGCAAGGAACCTACAATATAAGCGGACTGGGAGTATAGGGAATTGGAATTCTCATCTGAATTTTAATACCATGCTAAGAGATGAAATAAAAACTTACCTGGACTAGTGAAATCCATGGCATGCTGGCAGACAAAGATTGCAAAGTGACAACGATCAATGACTAGTCTGTTCATGTGGGTTTTTTTTTTTTTTTTGTTTTTTTTTTTTTGGTTTTTCGAGGTAAGGTCTCACTCTGGCCCAGGCTGACCTGGAATTAACTATGTAGTCTCAGGGTGGCCTTCAACTCACAGCGATCCTCCTACCTCTGCCTCCCGAGTGCTGGGATTAAAGGTGTGCGCCACCACGCCCGGCTTTTTTCATGTGGGATTTTTGAGGAAAATGACTTATGCCAAAGCCAAGTCCCTCATCAAATATATGGAGCATACAAAAAAAAGAAAGCACATTTTGAGTTAGCAGTGGTGCCTCCTCCCACCAAAATAAATAAAACAGAGTATTATTATAGAAATAAAGTAAAGGGAGCCAGGCGTGGTGGCGCACACCTTTAATCCCAGCACTCGGGAGGCAGAGGTAGGAGGATCGCCGTGAGTTCGAGGCCACCCTGAGACTACATAGTTAATTCCAGGTCAGCCTGGGCCAGAGTGAGAAAAACCAAAAAAAAAAAAAAAATGCATAAACACGTAGTTCATCTGAGTAAATATTTAATGGATTTTGCTTTCTGTGCCTAGTAGGATACTCAGTCTCTGTTACTATACTAGATGCATGCGTCATTAGCTGTGTGACCTTAAATAACTTTTTTTTTTTTTTTTTTTTTTTTTTTTTGGTTGGTTTTTTAGAGGTAGGGTCTCACTCTTTTAATCTCAGTCTCAGGGTGGCCTGTCTCAATTTTCTGCCTCCCAGTGCTGGGATTGGGGATAACAAAAGTTCCTTTTAATCTCACTGTGTCTCATTTTCTTCCTCCATGGCATGGGATAACAAAAGTTCACGATGTTGTTATGAGACTTGAGTGTGTACTTATAGCAGTTGTTGGCTCAATGAATATATAAGTTGATATCATTTTAACATTTGACAATATGATTATTATTATGCCTGTTAGTTGTTGTTGATTCTGGAATAGATACTACCTTTCAATTATTTTTTTGTTTGTTTGTTTTGTTTTTTGTTTTTTGAGGTAGGGTCTCACTCTGGCCCAGGCTGACCTGGAATTCACTATGTAGTCTCAGGGTGGCCTCGAACTCTCGGCAATCCTCCTACCTCTGCCTCCCAAGTGCTGGGATTAAAGGCGTGCGCCACCACGCCCGGCTTCTTTCAATTTTTTAAACTGTGTAGGGAAACTACAGTTGAGGTGGAAAAGGTTATATTTTCCTTTTTGAAATTTTGTTTGTGTTAGAAAAGAGCCGGGAAATGGCAGCACTAGAGAGGTCTTATAGGTATTATCATTTTCAATTTCAATGCAGCCCTTAGGAAAATGGAAAGAGTGGATCTAGTTGACTCACAGGATCCAAGTAAATCCACGTTGTTGTTTAAACTCTCATCAAGATACAGGAACAGGTGGACATCTGTAAAATGTTTTGTGATCACAAGTGAATTAGTTTACCTCAGACACAGCCACCTCTTTTATGACTTCTATGCAACTCTGGAAAACAATCTCAGGCCTATGACATTTCATGGACCAATTATCTTTGTGGACTCTGCTCATTTCAACTCGCCTCTGTCTATTGATTGGTTAAGTTTCTAGTCCAAGCAGAAAAACTACAGGAATTCATGTTTGGATTAGATGTTTCAGTGCTTATATTTCATGGAATATTATTTCAATAGATGCTGGGCAACATGCTGTATGCAGTCAAAATTACTGCTTTGGCTGGCATTGTGTATTTATTTTTAGTGTTTGAATGCCAACAAAACTGTCAGTCATCACTCAATGCATCACAGTGTTTCCATGGCAGCCTAATAGAGATGAAAGGGAGTGAGAGGAGGGGGTCAGAAACCTTGGTTGGAAACTCGCTCCTCCATCAGAAGAGACAAGCCAAGAGCACGAAAAATCCAAAGCCTGACAGTGTGTCCACAGCCTGAGCAAAGGCAAGACCAGCTGAGACAAACCAAGGTAAACTTCTCTTCAGGGTCCAACTCTGGCTCAAAGAAGAGGCACCAAAGGAGAGGAGGTGGGAAGGGGCTTTTGACATTCCCCCAGTTAGATTGGAGGCTAGTGGAGGGGTTGGGGTGGGCAAGTCAAGGGAATTTGAAGCCCAGCTTGTGCAGATGAGGCCACCTAGCTGGTGTGCATGCTAAGGCAATGGCTCTGGTTGTGGGCAAGACCGAGGCTAGGGTGAGCCTAAGCAGGGATCCTCTGGCGGAGGAGGGTCCCTGGCCGCCAGCTGACTCCCCCCCCACACCGCCTCCGGTGCCCACCTCTCCCGTTCTATTCCCGACGCCCCCCAGAGCCGGCTGAGCCTCCCCTTGGTGCCAGTTTCCCTGCGGGCGGTCGCCAGCCACCCTGCGCCCCTGCTGGGCTCCTGTGTGGCGGTCCGGGGCAGCCCGGCTCCCCCGGGACTCGTTGGAGCTGCAGTGGCTGCTGCTCCAGGCGGGTGGGCGGTGCACTTCCATCCCTGTAGATCCTTTCTTCTTCTTCCCCTAGGACCTTCAACCCAGAGTCTTTTATTATTGTTATTTTAATGGAGATACCACTTGTTTTGGGAAAGCAGTAGTATTAGCACATCATCTTCCTGGAAGGACATTAGACTAAAAGTATTTGTCTTAACTTTTCCAGAGTGATCTGAGAACAAGAAATAATTGGGTCAGCACCGGACCCGTCGGCCATTTCCGGGCATTTCCGGAGTTCTTCGGGAACGGCCGTTAACACTCGGCCGTCCCCGAAGACTCTCTGCCATTTCCGTCGTCCCCGGACCTGTCGTCCATCTTCGGCCATTTCCGGAGTTCTTCGGGAACGTCCGTGAACACTCGGCCGTCCCGAAGTCACCCCTCGTCGGCCATTTCCGTCACGTCCCCCTGGACCCGTCGGCCATTGGACCCCTCGGCATTTCCGGAGTTCTTCGGGAACGTCCGTGAACACTCGGCAGTCCCCGAAGACTCTCGGTCGTTTCCGTCATCCCTGGACCCCTCGGCCATTTTCCGGAGTTCTTCGGGAACGTCCGTGAACACTCGGCCGTCCCCGAAGGCCGTTTCCGTCAGCCCCTGGACCCGTCGGCCATTTCCGAGTTCTTCGGGAACGTCCGTGAACACTCGGCCGTCCCCGAAGAGGCTCGTCCGTTTCCGTCAGCCCCTGGACCCGTCGGCCATTCTTCCGGAACGTCCGTGAACACTCGGCCGTCCCCGAAGACTCGCTGTTTCCGTTTCCCGGACCTGTCGAACATCTTCGGGTTTCTTCGGGAACACCGTGAACACTCGGCCGTCCCCGAAGACTCTCGGCCCGTCGGCCCATGGACCGGTCGGCCATTTCCGGAGTTCTTCGGGAACGTCCGTGAACACTCGGCCGTCCCCGAAGACTCTCGGCCGTTTCCGTCAGCCCCTGGACCCGTCGGCCATTTCCGGGCATTTCCGGAGTTCTTCGGGAACGTCCGTGAACACTCGGCCGTCCCCGAAGACTCTCGGCCGTTTCCGTCAGCCCCTGGACCCGTCGGCCATTTCCGGGCATTTTCTTCGGAACGTCCTTCGGCCGTCCCCGAAGAACGTCCGTCGGCCCCTGGACCCGTCGGCCATTTCCGGGCATTTCCGGAGTTCTTCGGGAACGTCCGTGAACACTCGGCCGTCCCCGAAGACTCTCGGCTGTTTCCGTCGGCCCCGGACCTGTCGTCCATCTTCGGGCATTTCCGGAGGTCTTCGGAAACGCCCGTGAACACTCGGCCGTCCCCGAAGACTCTCGGCCGTTTCCGTAACCCCTGGACCGGTCGGCCATTTCCGGGCATTTCCGGAGTTCTTCGGGAACGTCCGTGAACACTCGGCCGTCCCCGAAGACTCTCGGCCGTTTCCGTCGGCCCCTGGACCGGTCGGCCATTTCCGGGCATTTCCGGAGTTCTTCGGGAACGTCCGTGAACACTCGGCCGTCCCCGAAGACTCTCTGCCGTTTCCGTCGGCCCCGGACCTGTCGTCCATCTTCGGGCATTTCCGGAGGTCTTCGGAAACGCCCGTGAACACTCGGCCGTCCCCGAAGACTCTCGGCCGTTTCCGTCGGCTCCGGACCGGTCGTCCATCTTCGGGCATTTCCGGTCTTCGGAAACATTTCGGCCGTCCCCGAAGACTCTCGGCCGTTTCCGTCAACCCCTGGACCGGGAGTCGGGCATTTCGGTTCTTCGGGAACGTCCGTGAACACTCGGCCGTCCCCGAAGACTCTCTGCCGTTTCCGTCGGCCCCGACCCCGTCGTCCATCTTCGGGCCATTTTCCGAGTTCTTCGGGAAGGTCCGTGAACACTCGTCCCCGAAGACTCTCGGCCGTTTCCGTCAGTCCCGGACCCGTCGGAAACGCCCGTGAAGACTCGGCCGTCCCCGAAGACATCTTCGGCCATTTTTCCGGGAACGTCCGTGAAATTCGCCCTTCCCTGGACCGTCCGTTTCGGCCATCCCGTCGGGCATTTCCGGAGTTCTTCGGGAACGTCCGTGAACACTCGGCCGTCCCCGAAGACTCTCGGCCGTTTCCGTCAGCCCCGGACCCGTCGTCCATCTTCGGCCATTTCCGGAGATCTTCGGGAACGGCCGTGAACACTCGGCCGTCCCCGAAGACTCTCGGCCGTTTCCGTCACCCCTGGACCCGTCGGCCATTTCCGGGCATTTCCGGAGTTCTTCGGGAACGTCCGTGAACACTCGGCCGTCCCCGAAGACTCTCGGCCGTTTCCGTCGGCCCCGGACCCGTCGTCCATCTTCGGCCATTTCCGGAGTTCTTCGGGAACGTCCGTGAACACTCGGCCGTCCCCGAAGACTCTCGGCCGTTTCCGTCATCCCCGGACCCGTCGGCCATTTCCGGGCATTTCCGGAGTTCTTCGGGAACGTCCGTCCGTGAACACTCGGCCGTCCCCGGACCGGTCGTCCATCTTTTGGGCATTTCCGGAGGTCTTCGGAAACGTCCGTGAACACTCGGCCGTCCCCGAAGAGGCTCGTCCGTTTCCGTCAGCTCCGGACCGTCGTCGTCCATCTTCGGCCATTTCCGGAGTTCTTCGGGGTCCGTGAACTCGGCCGTCCGTCTCGTCCGTTTCCGTCAGCCCCGGACCCGTCGGCCATTTCCGGGCATTTCCGGAGTTCTTCGGGAACGTCCGTGAACACTCGGCCGTCCCCGAAGAGGCTCGTCCGTTTCCGTCAGCCCCGGACCCGTCGTCCATCTTCGGCCATTTCCGGAGGTCTTCGGGAACGTCCGTGAACACTCGGCCGTCCCCGAAGACTCTCGTCCGTTTCCGTCAGCCCCGGACCTGTCGTCCATCTTCGGCCATTTCCGGAGTTCTTCGGGAACGTCCGTGAACACTCGGCCGTTCCCCGAAGTCTCTCGTCCGTTTCCGTCAGCACCGGACCCGTCGGCCATTTCCGGGCATTTCCGGAGTTCTTCGGGAACGTCCGTGAACACTCGGCCGTCCCCGAAGACTCTCGGCCGTTTCCGTCGGCCCCTGACCCGTCGTCCATCTTCGGCCATTTCCGGAGTTCTTCGGGAACGTCCGTGAACACTCGGCCGTCCCCGAAGACTCTCGGCCGTTTCCGTCACCCCTGGACCCGTCGGCCATTTCCGGGCATTTCCGGAGTTCTTCGGGAACGTCCGTGAACACTCGGCCGTCCCCGAAGACTCTCGGCCGTTTCCGTCAGCCCCGGACCCGTCGTCCATCTTCGGCCATTTCCGGAGATCTTCGGGAACGGCCGTGAACACTCGGCCGTCCCCGAAGACTCTAGGCCGTTTCCATCGGCCCCGGACCTGTCGTCCATCTTCGGGTATTTCCGGAGTTCTTGGGGAACGTCCGTGAACACTCGGCCGTCCCCCAAGAGGCTCTGCCGTTCCTGTCAGCCACGGAACGGTTGAACATCTTTGGGCATTTCCGGAGATCTTCGGAAACGTCCGTGAACACTCGGCCGTCCCCGAAGAGGCTCGTCCGTTTCCGTCAGCCCCGGACCCGTCGTCCATCTTCGGCCATTTCCGGAGGTCTTCGGGACTTCCGTGAAAATTCGCCCTTCCCCGAAGTCTCTCGTCCGTTTCCGTCAGCACCGGACCCGTCGGCCATTTCCGGGCATTTCCGGAGTTCTTCGGGAACGTCCGTGAACACTCGGCCGTCCCCGAAGACTCTCGGCCGTTTCCGTCGGCCCCTGACCCGTCGTCCATCTTCGGCCATTTCCGGAGTTCTTCGGGAACGTCCGTGAACACTCGGCCGTCCCCGAAGACTCTCGGCCGTTTCCGTCAGCCCCGGACCCGTCGGCCATTTCCGGGCATTTCCGGAGTTCTTCGGGAACGTCCGTGAACACTCGGCCGTCCCCGAAGATTCTCGGCCGTTTCCGTCGGCCCCGGACCCGTCCATCCGGGCATTTCCGGAGATCTTCGGAAACGTCCGTGAACACTCGGCCGTCCCTTCGGACCCGTCGTCCATCTTCGGCCATTTCCGGAGGTCTTCGGGAACGTCCGTGAACACTCGGCCTTCCCCGAAGACTCTCGGCCGTTTCCGTCAGCCCCGGACCCGTCGGCCATTTCCGGGCATTTCCGGAGTTCTTCGGGAACGTCCGTGAACACTCGGCCGTCCCCGAAGCCGTTTCCATCGGCCGTTTCCGTCGGCCCCGGACCCGTCGTCCATCTTCGGCCATTTCCGGAGTTCTTCGGGAACGTCCGTGAACACTCGGCCGTCCCCGAAGACTCTCGGCCGTTTCCGTCGGCCCCTGACCCGTCGTCCATCTTCGGCCATTTCCGGAGATCTTCGGGAACGCCCGTGAACACTCGGCCGTCCCCGAAGACTCTCGGCCGTTTCCGTCGGCCCCTGGACCCGTCGGCCATTTCCGGGCATTTCCGGAGTTCTTCGGGAACGTCCGTGAACACTCGGCCGTCCCCGAAGACTCTCGGCCGTTTCCGTCGGCCCCGGACCCGTCGTCCATCTTCGGCCATTTCCGGAGTTCTTCGGGAACGTCCGTGAACACTCGGCCGTCCCCGAAGACTCTAGGCCGTTTCCATCGGCCCCGGACCTGTCGTCCATCTTCGGGTATTTCCGGAGTTCTTGGGGAACGTCCGTGAACACTCGGCCGTCCCCCAAGAGGCTCTGCCGTTCCTGTCAGGCACGGAACGGTTGAACATCTTTGGGCATTTCCGGAGATCTTCGGAAACGTCCGTGAACACTCGGCCGTCCCCGAAGACTCTCGGCCGTTTCCGTCTGCCCCTGACCCGTCGTCCATCTTCGGCCATTTCCGGAGATCTTCCCGAAGGTACGGCCGTTTCCGTCACCCGGCCGTCCCCGAAGACTCTTCGGCCGTTTCCGTCGCCCCTGGACCGGGTCGGGCCATTTTCCATCGGCATTTCCGGTCCAGTTCTTCGGGTACGCCCGTGAACACTCGGCCGTCCCCGAAGACTCTCGGCCGTTTCCGTCGGCCCTGGACCGGTCGTCCATCTTCGGGCATTTCCGGAGTTCTTCGGGAACGTCCGTGAACACTCGGCCGTCCCCGAAGACTCTCGGCCGTTTCCGTCACCCCTGGACCCGTCGTCCATTTCCGGGCATTTCCGGAGTTCTTCGGGAACGTCCGTGAACACTCGGCCGTCCCCGAAGACTCTCGGCCGTTTCCGTCGGCCCCTGGACCCGTCGGCCATTTCCGGGCATTTCCGGAGATCTTCGGGAACGTCCGTGAACACTCGGCCGTCCCCGAAGACTCTCGGCCGTTTCCGTCACCCCTGGACCCGTCGTCCATCTTCGGGCATTTCCGGAGATCTTCGGGAACGTCCGTGAACACTCGGCCGTCCCCGAAGACTCTCGGCCGTTTCCGTCGGCCCCGGACCCGTCGTCCATCTTCGGGCATTTCCGGAGATCTTCGGGAACGGCCGTGAACACTCGGCCGTCCCCGAAGACTCTCGGCCGTTTCCGTCGGCCCCGGACCTGTCGTCCATCTTCGGGCATTTCCGGAGATCTTCGGGAACGGCCGTGAACACTCGGCCGTCCCCCAAGAGGCTCTGCCGTTCCTGTCAGCCACGGAACGGTTGAACATCTTCGGGCATTTATCAACACTCTGCCTTGCTCGGAGACGCTCGGCCGTTTCCGTCACCCCGGACCCGTCTGTCATTTCCGGAGATGGTCGAGAACTTCTCTCCACACTGGGCCGTGTTTCCCCATTCTCTCTTTTTTTAATTATTATTTTTTTTATTGACAGCTTCTATACTTCCATACAAAGAAATATTTCCCTCCCCTTCCCCCCTCCCCATCCTTTTAGGGGGACTAATGCGCCGCGGACAGATGATCCCGTTTCTCCCATGGAGGACTGAGCATAAGCACCCCGTGCTATTCCTCATGCCACCATGGAGTACTGAGCACCCCGAAGAGTCTGGGTTAACACCCGTGGAGGACTGAGCGTGAGCACCCGCTTTCATGGTTCATGCCACCGTGGACTGCTGAGCACCCCGACAGCTGGTCCCGGGTCTCCCCATGGAGGACTGAGCATAGAGCACCCCAAGACTTGAACCACTTTTCAGGGCAAGGACTGAGTATGAGCACCCTCCAGGTGGCCACCTCCCATGGCCATGGGTCATAGGCTGTGAGTTCAAACCCAGCCTGAGATGCATGGCCGTGTGTTTGCTTCCTCTGGAGACGTGCGGGCGAGAGTTCAAATCCAGCCAGACACACAGCAATGAGTTCAAATCCAGCCGGCAGCACACAGTCATGAGTTCGAATCCAGCCAGAGACCCACAGACATGAGTTCAAGTCCAGCCAGAGCTGCATGGCCATGAGTTCGAATGCAGCCAAAGACACACAGCCAGTGTCTTCAAATTAGGCCGCAGACAAACGGTCGTGAGTTCGAATCCAGCGACCCACAGACATGAGTTCAAGTCCAGCCAGAGAGGCATGGCTGTGAGTTAGAATCCAGCTGGAGCCGTCTGGCTGTGGCAGCCTCCCTTCGCTGTGACATGCATGCACACGTGTGTGCGCCTGTGTGCGTGCGTGGACTTGGGGCCTGGCGGGGTGGCTCAGCAGTTAGGGCGCCTGATCTCTGAGCCTGACGACCCGGGTTTGAATCCCCAGGTCCCACGTGCAGAAAGTGGTGTCCCCGTGTCCTCTTCTCTCTCTCTCTCTCATCAATAAAGGGTGAAATGACACAACGAACAAATAGAGGTAAATAATAGATATGATAATAGATATGATAATAGATAAATAAGATAATAATAGATGTGAATAATCAATAAAACCAATAAAATAAACCAATAAAATACGATAAATTAAAAGAATATAATAAATTTTTTAATAATATAAATAAGTAATAATTAAAGCAATAAATACAAATGATAAGTAAATAAATTTAATGAACAAATCAGTATAAATACTAAACGAATATAAATAATACAATAAATAAACATAATAAATAATAATATAATATATAAGGATAAATATTAAACATATGAATATAAATCATAAAGAGACAAACATAATAAATAAGAAGTAAATATAATAAATAAGTATAAATATTAAATGAATACAAACAATAAATAAAATGAATAGATTTAGCCGGGCGTGGTGGCGTATGCCTTTGATCCCAGCACTCGGGAGGCAGAGGTAGGAGGATCGCCGAGAGCTCAAAGCCACCCTGAGACTACATAGTTAATTCCAGGTCAGCCTGGACCAGAGTGAGACCCTACCTCAATAAATAAATAAATAAATAGATTTAATAAACAAATAAGGGTGCCTATCAAATAAATGAATATAAATAGTAAATAAATAGAACAGTACATAAACAATAAATAAATATGAATATTAAATGAATACAAACAAAAAAACAAATAAGTAAATATAATATAAGTATAAATATTAAACTGTTGAATAGAAATCATAAATGAAACAATAAAGAAAAAATGAATATATGTAATATGCAAATAAGTATGAATATTAACCAAATGAATATTAATAATCAATCGATAATTATAATTCAACACATAAAGATAGATATTAAAAAAATGGCTATGAATGATAAGTCAATATAGTCCACAAATAAGTATTAAATGAATATAAATAATAAAACAAAAAACTTAATAAATAATAAGTAAATATAATAAAAACACAAAGCAGTATAAATATTAAATAAGCCAATGTAAATAAAAAAATAAATGAATG
>JAEOAD010002807.1:0-245000 GCA_036365145.1 Orientallactaga sibirica
GTGTATGTATACACACACACATATATATGATGTATATATATGTGTATATATATGTCTATATATGTATATTTATGATGTACATATACAATGTACATATGTGTGTGTATATATATATTTATGTATGTATACACGTATATGTATATATATGATGTACATTTATGTGTATATATGTCTATATATGTATATTTATGATGTACATATACCATGTACATATGTGTGTATATGTATGTATGTATACACGTATATGTATATGTCTATATATGTATATTTATGATGTACATATACAATGTACGTGTGTGTGTATGTATGTATGTATACACGTATATGTATATATACGATGTACATATATGTGTATATAAGTGTCTATATATGTATATTTATGATGTACATATACCATGTACATATGTGTGTGTATATATATATGTATGTATGTATGTATACATGTATATGTATATATATGATGTACATATATGTGTATATATATGTCTATATATGTATATTTATGATGTACATATACAATGTACATATGTGTGTATATATGTATGTATACACGTATATGTATATATATGATGTACATATGTGTATATATATGTCTATGTATGTATATTTATGATGTACATATACAACGTACATATGTGTCTGTGTGTATACATATGTATGTATGTATACACGATATATATGTATATATATGATGTACATATATGTGTATATATATGTCCATATATGTATATTTATGATGTACATATACAATGTACATATGTGTGTATATATGTATGTGCACACGCATATGAATATATGATGTACATATATGTGTATATATGTCTATGTATGTATATTTATGATGTACATATACAATGTACATATGTGTGTATATATGTATATGTATATATGTATATATATGATGTACATAAATGTATATATGTATATATATGTATATTTATGATGTACATATACAATGTACATGTGTATATATATGTGTATGTATTTATGATGTACATATATGTGTATGTATATGTCTATATATATATATTTATGATGTACATATACAATGTACATGTGTGATATATGTATGTATACACATATATGTATATATATGATGTACATATACGTGTATGTATATGTCTATATATGTATATTTATGATGTACATATACAATGTACATATGTGTGTATATATATGTATGTATGTATACACGTATATGTATATATATGATGATAGCACACACATACACACACACACACACACGCATATGTGATGCATAGCCTACACAGTTGTGGAATGTTCTACATTTCATTAAACAACTCATCCATTCCTGCCCCTAAAGGTCGGTTCCTCCCTCTGTCTGATTTCCCAGGAAAGATCTGAGGGCTCTGGAACCCCAATATTTCTGGAACTGTGGCGTGTATGTCATGCTTTGGCTCTCACTGTTATTTATTTATTTAAAAATAAAATTTATTTATGTATTTGAAAGCTGGGCGTGGTGGCCCACACCTTTCATCCCAGCACTTGGGAGGCAGAGGTAGGAGGATCATCATGAGTTCGAGGCCACCCTGAGACGACAGAGTGAATTCCAGGTCAGCCTGGGCTAGAGTGAGACCCTACCTCGAAAAAACAATATAAATAAATAAATGAATAAATAAATAAATAAATAAATGAAGCCGGGCGTGGTGGCGCACGCCTTTCATCCCAGCACTCGGGAGGCAGAGGTAGGAGGATCGTGGCCGTGAGTTCGAGGCCACCCTGAGACTACAGAGTTAATTCCAGGTCAGCCTGGGCTAGAGCGAGACCCTACCTCAGAAAAACAAACAACATCAGGGCTGGAGACATGGCTTAGTGGTGAAGGTGGTTGCCTGCAAAACCAAAGGACCCAGGTTCAGTTCCCCAGGACCCACTTTAGCCAGATGCACAGGGGGGCGCACCTTTCTTTTTTCTCTCTCTCTCTCTCTCCCTTTCTCAAATAAATTAATTGAAAAATTAAAATAAATTATTTTTAAAAAACCCAGCCAGGTGTGGTGGCGCACGCCTTTAATCCCAGCAGCACTCGGAAGGCAGAGGTAGGAGGATCGTGGCCGTGAGTTCGAGGCCACCCTGAGACTACGTAGTTAATTCCAGGTCAGCCTGGGCTAGAGCGAGACCCTACCTCAGAAAAACAAACAACATCAGGGCTGGAGACATGGCTTAGTGGTGAAGGTGGTTGCCTGCAAAGCCAAAGGACCCAGGTTCAGTTCCCCAGGACCCACTTTAGCCAGATGCACAGGGGGGGTGCACCCTTCTTTTTCTCTCTCTCTCTCTCTCCTCCATCTCTCAAATACATAAATAAATAAAAATAAATTATTTTAAAAAACCAAAAAATATTAATCACTCTAAGTGAAGAAAATTATTTTAGGTTAAAATATGAATGGGATTTTAATTAGAATTTTTATGAGTTTACATTACAGAAATGATATTTTTAAAATAATTCTTTTCCTTTAGTGATATGGTGTGCCCCTTATTGAATAAATTGACTTTCAAAAGATGGAGCTTCCCTTCAGGTCTGTAAGCCAAAATAAACATTTCCCCCCCCACACACAATATATATATTTATTTATTTATTTATGTATTTGAGAGAAATACATAAATCCGGCCACTGCAAATGGACTCCAGTTGGGCTTTATGTGGGTCCTGAGGACTCAAACTCAGACTCACAGGGTTTACAAGCAAGTGCCTTAGAGCCGCTGAGCCATCTCCCTAGCCCCAGATTTTTTTTAAATAAGATTTTTAAATTATTTAAAGACAGAGACAATGGGCCTCTAATTGCGGCAAACAAAGTCCAGGTGCGTGCACCACCATCCTGTGCATCTGGCTTTACACAGGTACTGGGGATTCGAACTCGGGTCCTTAGGCTCGGAAGGCATGTGCCGTCACCACTGAGCCATCTGCCCAGCCCCTCCACTGACTACTTCTTGTTCTCGTTCGTTCGTTCTCGTTCTCGTTCTCGTTCTCCTTCTCCTTCTCCTTCTCCTTCTCCTTCTCCTTCTCGTTCTCCTTCTCCTTCTCCTTCTCCTTCTCGTTCTCCTTCTCCTTCTCCTTCTCCTTCTCCTTCTCGTTCTCCTTCTCCTTCTCCTTCTCCTTCTCCTTCTCCTCCTTCTCCTTCTCGTTCTCCTTCTCCTTCTCCTTCTCCTTCTTCTCCTTCTCCTTCTCCTTCTCCTTCTCCTTCTTCTCCTTCTTCTTCTTCTCTTCTCCTTCTTCTCCTTCTCCTTCTCCTTCTCCTTCTTCTTCTTCTCCTTCTTCTCCTTCTTCTCCTTCTTCTCCTTCTTCTCCTTCTTCTCCTTCTTCTCCTTCTTCTCCTTCTCCTCCTTCTCCTCCTTCTCCTTCTCCTTCTCCTCCTTCTCCTTCTCCTCCTTCTCCTCCTTCTCCTTCTCCTTCTCCTTCTTCTTCTTCTTCTTCTTCTTCTTCTTCTTCTTCTTCTCCTTGTTCTTCTTCTTCTTCTTCTTCTTCTTCTCCTTCTCCTTCTCCTTCTCCTTCTCCTTCTCCTTCTCCTTCTCCTTCTCCTTCTCCTTCTCCTTCTCCTTCTCCTTCTCCTTCTTCTCCTTCTCCTTCTTCTTCTTCTTCTTCTCCTTCTTCTTCTTCTTCTTCTTCTTCTTCTCCTTGTTCTTCTTCTTCTTCTTCTTCTTCTTCTTGTTCTTCTTCTTCTTCTTCTTCTTCTTCTTCTTCTTCTTCTTCTTCTTCTTCTTCTTCTTCTTCTTCTTCTTCTTCTTCTTCTTCTTCTTCTTCTTCTTCTTCTTCTTCTTCTTCTTCTTATTATTATTATTATTATTATTATTATTATTATTTTGTTTCTGAGCTGGGTCTGGCTGTAACCGAGTCTTTCCCCGGAACTCACTCTGAAGTCTCAGGCTGGCCTTGAACTCACGGCGATCCTCCTACCTGCTGGGGTTCAAGGCGTGCGCCACCACGCCCAGCTCCGCTGACTTTTTTTGTTATTTTTTTAAAGATTTTATTTTTATTTAATTATTTATTCATTAGAGACGGGGTGGGGGAGAGAGAGTACGTGAGAATGGGCGCCCCAGGGCTTCTAGCTACTGCAAACAAACTCCAGACATGTATGGCACAATAAAGGCCTGGACCTTAGCCCAAAAGCCATACCAGGCCATCCCCCTCGGGTTTTCTCACCTAGGTGGCGATTAGCCCATGACGGGTAAGACTCCATGAGATGGGGCAACCTAAGACAGGCACCGTCACGTATGATGATCCCTTGGGGCCTGGGTTCAACAATGGCTTTCCAAAAACCATACCAGGCCGTCCCCCCTGGGTTTTCTCACCAGGATGGTGGCCAGCCCATGACGGGTAAGTCTCCATGAGATGGGGCAACCTAAGACGGGCACCGTCACGTATGATGATCCCTTGGGGCCTGGGTTCAACTATGGCTTTCCAAAAACCATACCAGGTCATCCCCCTCGGGTTTTCTCACCAGGATGGCGGCCAGCCCATGACGGGTAAGTTTCCATGAGATGGGGCAACCGAAAACAGGCACCGTCACGTATGATGATCCCTTGGGGCCTGGGTTCAACCATGGCTTTCCAAAAACCATACCAGGCCATCCCCCTCGGGTTTTCTCACCAGGATGGCGATTGGCCCATGACGGGTAAGACTCCATGAGATGGGGCAACCTAAGACAGGCACCGTCACTTATGATGATCCCTTGGGGCCTGGGTTCAACAATGGCTTTCCAAAAACCATACCAGGCCGTCCCCCTCGGGTTTTCTCACCAGGATGGTGGCCAGTCCATGACGGGTAAGACTCCATGAGATGGGGCAACCTAAGACAGTCACTGTCACGTACGATGATCCCTTGGGGCCTGGGTTCAACCATGGCTTTCCAAAAACCATACCAAGCCACACCCCTCGGGTTTTCTCACCTGGATGGCGGCTAGCCCATGACGGGTAAGACTCCATGAGATGGGGCAACCTAAGACTGGCACCGTCACGTATGATGATCCCTTGGGGCCTGGGTTCAACAATGGCTTTCCAAAAACCATACCAGGCCATCCCCCTCGGGTTTTCTCACCAGGATGGTGGCCAGCCCATGATGGGTAAGATTCCATGAGATGGGGCAACCTAAGACAGGCACCGTCACGTATGATGATCCCTTGGGGCCTGGGGTCAACTATGGCTTTCCAAAAACCATACCAGGCCGTCCCCCTCGGGTTTTCTCACCAGGATGGTGGCCAGCCCATGACGGGTAAGACTCCATGAGATGGGGCAACCTAAGACAGGCACCGTCACGTATGATGATCCCTTGGGGCCTGGGTTCAACCATGGCTTTCCAAAAACCATACCAGGCCGTCCCCCTCGGGTTTTCTCACCAGGATGGTGGCCAGCCCATGACGGGTAAGACTCCATGAGATGGGGCAACCTAAGATGGGCACCGTCACGTATGATGATCCCTTGGGGCCTGGGTTTAACCATGGCTTTCCAAAAACCATACCAGGCCATCCCCCTCGGGTTTTCTCACCAGGATGGCGGCCAGCCCATGACGGGTAAGACTCCATGAGAAGGGGCAACCTAAGACAGGCACCGTCACGTATGATGATCCCATGGGGCCTGGGTTCAACAATGGCTTTCCAAAAACCATACCAGGCCGTCCCCCTCGGGTTTTCTCACCTAGGTGGCATTTGGCCCATGACGGGTAAGTTTCCATGAGATGGGGCAACCTAAGACAGGCACCGTCACGTATGATGATCCCTTCGGGCCTGGGTTCAACCATGGCTTTCCAAAAACCATACCAGGCCGTCCCCCTCGAGTTTTCTCACCTAGGTGGCGTGTAGCCCATGACGGGTAAGACTCCATGAGATGGGGCAACCAAAGACAGGCACCGTCACGTATGATGATCCCTTGGGGCCTGGGTTCAACAATGGCTTTCCAAAAACCATACCAGGCCATCCCCCTTGGGTTTTCTCACCAGGATGGCGGCCAGCCCATGACGGGTAAGACTCCATGAGATGGGGCAACCTAAGACAGGCACCGTCACGTATGATGATCCCTTGGGGCCTGGGTTCAACAATGGCTTTCCAAAAACCATACCAGGCCGTCCCCCTCGGGTTTTCACACCAGGATGGCGGCCAGCCCATGACGGGTAAGACTCCATGAGATGGGGCAACCTAAGACAGGCACCGTCACGTATGATGATCCCTTGGGGCCTGGGTTCAACCATGGCTTTCCAAAAGCCATACCAGGCCGTCCCCCTCGGGTTTTCTCACCAGGATGGCGGCTAGCCCATGACGGGTAAGACTCCATGAGATGGGGCAACTAAGACAGGCACCATCACGTATGATGATCCCTTGGGGCCTGGGTTCAACCATGGCTTTCCAAAAACCATAGCAGGCCATCCCCCTCGGGTTTTCTCACCAGGATGGCGATTGGCCCATGACGGGTAAGACTCCATGAGATGGGGCAACCTAAGACAGGCACTGTCACGTATGATGATCCCTTGGGGCCTGGGTTCAACAATGGCTTTCCAAAAACCATACCAGGCCATCCCCCTCGGGTTTTCTCACCAGGATGGTGGCCAGCCCATGACGGGTAAGACTCCATGAGATGGGGCAAACTAAGACAGGCACCGTCACGTATGATGATCCCTTGGGGCCTGGGTTCAACTATGGCTTTCCAAAAACCATACCAGGCCATCCCCCTCGGGTTTTCTCACCTAGGTGGCGAGTAGCCCATGATGGGTAAGTTTCCATGAGATGGGGCAACCTAAGACAGGCACCGTCACGTATGATGATCCCTTGGGGCCTGGGTTCAACCATGGCTTTCCAAAAACCATACCAGGCCATCCCCCTCGGGTTTTCTCACCTAGGTGGCATTTGGCCCATGACGGGTAAGTTTCCATGAGATGGGGCAACCTAAGACAGGCACCGTCACGTATGATGATCCCTTGGGGCCTGGGTTCAACCATGGCTTTCCAAAAAACATACCAGGCCGTCCCCCTCGGGTTTTCTCACCAGGATGGCGGCCAGCCCATGACGGGTAATCCTCCATGAGATGGGGCAACCTAAGACAGGCACCGTCACGTACGATGACCCCTTGGGGCCTGGGTTCAACCATGGCTTTCCAAAAACCATACCAGGCCGTCCCCCTCGAGTTTTCTCACCAGGATGGCGGCCAGCCCATGACGGGTAAGACTCCATGAGATGGGGCAACCTAAGACAGGGACCTTCACGTATGATGATCCCTTAGGGCCTGGGTTCAACTATGGCTTGGCAATAAACCATACCTCTCAGGGTTGCCAATAATAAAAACAAAAAGGAGGAGATGTATGGCACAATACAGGCCTGGTCCTAGCCAGACCACATGGCAAAAGACAACAGGAAGTGGCTTCTGTGAACATGGCGTTCTGCGCAGGCTTGATGTGACAACAGTTACAGCCCCATGCTCGCGAGAAGCCTACTACGAGATGTCCTGTCCAGAGACAAGCTGTCATTGGTCACCAAAAGGGGACCACCCCATACAAGGATTAGCAGCCCCTTAAACCCTATGTGCATTGTGCTAAATAAACGAGTTTGTGGATTCTCGCTCCCGCTTTCACCCAACTCCCGGAGTCTGTGTCGTGACTCCACGCTGCTCACCCCAACTCGGCAGAGACCCTATCGTCCCTCCTAAGCTGGCCTTGGGGGGGGGACCCCAACACAGACACATGTACCACCTCGTGCATCTGGCTTATGAGGGACCTGGAGAAGGGAACCAGGGTCCTTAGGCTTCGCTCAGCCATCTCTCCGGCCCCTGCACTGACATTTTTAATAGCATCTCGAGTCCTTGGAAAGATTCTCGGCCCCTATAAGACCAGCTTCTGTCTATGAAGCTATTACGGCGGAAATAATCGTGTTTGACCATGAGGAAGCTTCAGGAACTTGGTAATTCAAAACCAAGGCTACGGCGTCAGCTACAGATTTCCCTTGAGCAAAAGAAAAACGGAGGGCTGGAGGGATGGTTCAGCGGTTCGGGCGCTTGCCTGCGAAGCCTAGGGACCCAGGTTCGATTCCCCAGCGCCCACGTAAGCCAGATGCACAAGGTGGTGCATGCATCTGGAGTTTGTTTGCAGTAGCTAGAAGCCCTGGGGTGTCCATATTCTCTCTCTCCTCTTCCTGCTCTCTCTCTCTCTCTCTCACTCAAATAAATAGAAATAATTTTTTTTTGAGAAAGTAAGAAAGCCTTTCTTTTCTTTTTTTGTTTTGTTTTTTCTTTCTATTTATTTATTTGCAAGCACAGAGAGAGAGAGGAGACAGAAAGAGGGAGAACGGGCACGCCAGAGCCTCCAGCCACTGTGAACGGACTCCAGACACATGCGCCCCCTTGTGCATCTGGCTTACGTGGGTCCTGGGGAATCGAACCTGGGTCCTTTGGCTTTGCAGGCAAGCGCCTTAACTCCTAAGCCATCCCTCCAGCCCCAGAAAATATATTTATTTATTTATTTTTAGGAGACAGAAAGAGAGAGAGAATGGGCACGCCAGGGCCTCCAGCCACTGCCAACGAACTCCAGGCGCGTGCGCCCCCTTGTGCATCTGGCTAACGTGGGTCCTGGGGAATCGAACCTGGGTCCTTTGGCTTTGCAGGCAAACTCCTTAACTGCTCAGCCATCTCTCTAGCCCCAGAAAATATTTTTATTTATTTATTTTTAGGAGACAGAAAGAGAGAGAGAATGGGCACGCCAGGGCCTCCAGCCACTGCCAACGAACTCCAGATGCGTGAGCCCCCTCATGCATCTGGCTTACGTGGGTCCTGGGGAATCGAACCTGGGTCCTTTGGCTTTGCAGGCAAACTCCTTAACTGCTCAGCCATCTCTCCAGCCCCAGAAAATATTTTTATTTATTTATTTTTAGGAGACAGAAAGAGAGAGAGAATGGGCACTCTAGGGCCTCCAGCCACTGCCAATGAACTCCAGGCGTGTGAGCCCCCTCGTGCATCTGGCTAACGTGGGTCCTGGGGAATCGAACCTGGGTCCTTTGGCTTCGCAGGCAAGCGCCTAAACTGCTAAGCCATCTCTCCAGCCCCAGAAAATATATATATATATTTATTTATTTATTTTTAGGAGACAGAAAGAGAGAGAGAATGGGCACGCCAGGGCCTCCAGCCACTGCCAACGAACTCCAGGCGCGTGCGCCCCCTTGTGCATCTGGCTTACGTGGGTCCTGGGGAATCGAACCTGGGTCCTTTGGCTTCGCAGGCAAGCGCCTAAACTGCTAAGCCATCCCTCCAGCCCCAGAAAATATTTTTATTTATTTATTTATTTTTAGGAGACAGAAAGAGAGAGAGAATGGGCATGCCAGGGCCTCCAGCCACTGCCAACGAACTCCAGGCGCGTGGGCCCCCTCGTGCATCTGGCTAATGTGGGTCCTTGGGAATTGAACCTGGGTCCTTTGGCTTTGCAGGCAAGTGCCTTAACTGCTAAGCCATCCCTCCAGCCCCAGACAATATTTTTATTTATTTATTTTTAGGAGACAGAAAGAGAGAGAGAATGGGCACGCCAGGGCCTCCAGCCACTGCCAACGAACTCCAGGCGCATGCACCCCCTTGTGCATCTGGCTTACGTGGGTCCTGGGGAATCGAACCTGGGTCCTTAGGCTTAGCAGGAAAACTCCTTAACTGCTAAGCCATCTCTCCAGCCCCAGAAAATATTTTTATTTATTTATTTTTAGGGGACAGAAAGAGAGAGAGAATGGGCACGCCAGGGCCTCCAGCCACTGCCAACGCACTCCAGACGCGTGAGCCCCCTCATGCATCTGGCTAACGTGGGTCCTGGGGAATCGAACCTGGGTCCTTTGGCTTTGCAGGCAAGCTCCTTAACTCCTCAGCCACCTCTCCAGCCCCAGACAATATTTTTATTTATTTATTTTTAGGAGACAGAAAGAGAGAGAGAATGGGCACGCCAGGGCCTCCAGCCACTGCCAATGAACTCCAGGCGTGTTAGCCCCTCGTGCATCTGGCTAACGTGGGTCCTGGGGAATCGAACCTGGGTCCTTTGGCTTCGCAGGCAAGCGCCTTAACTGCTAAGTCATCCCTCCAGCCCCAGACAATATTTTTATTTATTTATTTTTAGGAGACAGAAAGAGAGAGAGAATGGGCACACCAGGGCCTCCAGCCACTGCTGAACTCCAAGCACGTGCACCCCCTCGTGCATCTGGCTTACGTGGGTCCTGGGAATCGAACCTGGGTCCTTTGGCCGCAGGCAAGCGCCTTAACTGCTAAGCCATCTCTCCAGCCCCAGAAAAATATTTATTTATTTATTTATTTATTTTTAGGAGACAGAAAGAGAGAGAGAATGGGCACGCCAGGGCCTCCAGCCACTGCCAACGAACTCCAGGCGCGTGCGCCCCCTCGTGCATCTGGCTAACGTGGGTCCTGGGGAATCGAACCTGGGTCCTTTGGCTTCGCAGGCAAGCGCCTTAACTGCTAAGCCATCTCTCCAGCCCCAGAAAATATATTTATTTATTTATTTTTAGGAGACAGAAAGAGAGAGAGAATGGGCACGCCAGGGCCTCCAGCCACTGCCAACGCACTCCAGACGTGTGAGCCCCCTCGTGCATCTGGCTAACGTGGGTCCTGGGGAATCGAACCTGGGTCCTTTGGCTTTGCAGGCAAACTCCTTAACTGCTAAGCCATCCCTCCAGCCCCAGACAATATTTGTATTTATTTATTTTCAGGAGACAGAAAGAGAGAGAGAATGGGTATGCCAGGGCCTCCATCCACTGCCAATGAACTCCAGGCGCGTGAGCCTCCTCATGCATCTGGCTTACGTGGGTCCTGGGGAATCAAACCTGGGTCCTTTGGCTTCACAGGCAACCAGCCTTAACTCCTAAGCCATCCCTCCAGCCCAGAAAATATTTTTATTTATTTATTTTTAGGAGACAGAAAGAGAGAGAGAATGGGCACTCTAGGGCCTCCAGCCACTGCCAATGAACTCAGGCGCGTGAGCCCCTCGTGCATCTGGCTAAGGTGGGTCCTGGGAATCGAACCTGGGTCCTTTGGCTTCACAGGCAATCAGCCTTAACTCCTAAGCCGTCCCTCCAGCCCCAGACAATATTTGTATTTATTTATTTTTAGGAGACAGAAAGAGAGAGAGAATGGGCACGCCAGGGCCTCCAGCCACTGCCAACGCACTCCAGACACGTGAGCCCCCACATGCATCTGGCTAACGTGGGTCCTGGGGAATCGAACCTGGGTCCTTTGGCTTTGCAGGCAAGCGCCTTAACTCCTAAGCCATCCCTCCAGCCCCAGGCAATATTTTTATTTATTTATTTTTAGGAGACAGAAAGAGAGAGAGAATGGGCACGCCAGGGCCTCCAGCCACTGCCAACGCACTCCAGGCGCGTGAGCCCCCTCAAGCATCTGGCTAACGTGGGTCCTGGGGAATCGAACCTGGGTCCTTTGGCTTCACAGGCAAGCGCCTTAACTGCTAAGCCATCTCTCCAGCCCCAGAAAATATATTTATTTATTTATTTATTTTTAGGAGACAGAAAGAGAGAAGAATGGGCGCGCCAGGGCCTCCAGCCACTGCCAACGAACTCCAGACGCATGCGCCCCCTTGTGCATCTGGCTTACGTGGGTCCTGGGGAATCGAACCTGGGTCCTTTGGCTTTGCAGGCAAGCTCCTTTACTCCTCAGCCATCTCTCCAGCCCCAGACAATATTTTTATTTATTTATTTTTAGGAGACAGAAAGAGAGAGAGAATGGGCACGCCAGGGCCTCCAGCCACTGTGAACGGACTCCAGATGTATGCGCCCCCTCGTGCATCTGGCTAACGTGGGTCCTGGGGAATCGAACCTGGGTCCTTTGGCTTTGCAGGCAAACGCCTTAACTTTCCAGCTCCAGAAAGCCTTTCTTAAAAATAAAAAAGAAAGAAAACACCCTCTGCATCCTCTTTTTGGGGTAAAAAAATAAAGGACATGGTTTGTAGTAAGAAGCAGCTTACATTACCGGTGGGTGAATTCACTGCAGGATGGAAACTGGGGTGATAGCAACTCTCTCTCTCTCTCTCTCTAGGCATCAGTAGGAGGCTTTTCCACACACTGCCTCTGGCCTCTTTCTTTAGCATCTGTAAGGCAGGGCTATTTTCATCTTCAGTGAGAAAGAATTAGGTCAAGGCAAAGGCCCAGGGAAACAGCAAGGCTCCTGAGTCCACTCCACTTACATAATCCCCCAGCTCACCTAACCCTGAGCTCAGCAGGACTCCCAGGTACGTTCAGACACATGGGTGGGTGGGTGGGTGGGGGGCTCTCCCATTCACTTTTAACTCCCATGCAGCTTCTGAGCTCAGTTCAGGCACCGAGCTCGCTCAGTGTGCACGAAAAGTTCTCAGCTTCTGCCTTGGTTGAAGGAAGGCTTGGGTAGCCCCACCACGGATCCTTGAAAATGCCCCCAAAAGCCAGAGACAGGAAGCCGTTTCCTAACTCAAGTTCAGAAAGCTTCTGGGGTTGGGAAGGGGCTGGAGAGATGGCTGAGCAGTTAAGGCTGTTTTCCTGTCACTTTGCCATGCCTTGACTCCTAAGCCATTCCTCCAGCCCCAGAAAATATTTGTATTTATTTATTTTTAGGAGAGAGACAGAGAGAGAGAATGGGCACGCCAGGGCCTCCAGCCACTGCAAACGAACTCCAGACGCATGCACCCCCTTGTGCATCTGGCTTTACGTGGGTCCTGGGGAATTGAACCTGGGTCCCTAGGCTTCGCAGGCAAGCGCTGAGCCATCCCTCCAGCCCTCCGTTTTGAACCTGGGTCCTTTGCCTTTGAAGGCAAGCGACTTAATTGCTAAGCCATCTCTCCAGCCCATTTATTTATTTTTAAGTTTTGACAATTCCATGTGTGATGTGTGTGTGTGTGTGTGTGTGTGTATAATATAGCTTCTCCTTATTTCCTAATTTTTACCCTCTCTCACCCCCATTCCCGTCCCCCTAACATCTATCTCCTTCCTTACCAACCCCCATCTCAGTTTCATACCTTTAAAAAAAATATTTATTTGAGAGAGAGAGAGAGAGAATGGGCGCGCCAGAGCTATCAGCCACTGCAAACGAACTTCAGATGCATGTGTCACCTTGTGCATCTGGCTTACGTGGGTCCTGAGGAATTGAACCTGCGTCCTTTGCCTTTGAAGGCAAGAGACTTAATCGCTAAGCCATCTCTCCAGTCCAGTTTATTTATTTTTAAGTTTTGACAATTCCATATACCTATATATCTATATATATGATGGAGTTTCAGCTTATTTCCTAATTTTTACCCTCTCTCACCCCCATTCCTTTCCCCCTAACCTCTATCTCCCTCTTTACCAACTGCCCATCTCAGTTTCATACCTTTAAAAAAATTATTTATTTATTTAAGAGAGAGAGAGAGAGAATGGGTGTGCCAGAGCTGTCAGCCACTGCAAACGAACTTCAGATGCACGTGCCACCTTGTGCATCTGGCTTACGTGGGTCCTGAGGAATTGAACCTGGGTCCTTTGCCTTTGAAGGCAAGAGACTTAATCGCTAAGCCATCTCTCCAGCCCAGTTTATTTATTTTTAAGTTTTGACAATTCCATGTGTGTGTGTGTGTGTGTGTGTGTATGTGTGTCTGTCTGTATGTATATATATATATATTATAGTTTCACATGATACAGCTTCACCTTATTTCCTAATTTTTACCCTCTCTCACCCCCATTTGACAATTCCATGTGTGTGTGTGTGTGTGTGTGTGATGTGTGTGTGTGTGTGTATAATATAGCTTCTCCTTATTTCCTAATTTTTACCCTCTCTCACCCCCATTCCCCTCCCCCTAACATCTATGTCCTTCCTCACCAACTCCCCATCTCAGTTTCATACCTTTAAAAAAATTATTTATTTATTTAAGAGAGAGAGAGAGGGAGAGAATGGGCGCGCCAGAGCTGTCAGCCACTGCAAACGAACTCCAGATGCACGTGCCACCTTGTGCATCTGGCTTACGTGGGTCCTGGGGAATCGAACCTGGGTCCTTTGCCCTTGAAGGCAAGCAACTTAATCGCTAAGCCATCTCTCCAGCCCAATTTATTTATTTTTAAGTTTTGACAATTCCATATGTGTGTGTGTGTGTGTGTGTATAATATAGCTTCTCCTTATTTCCTAATTTTTACCCTCTCTCACCCCCATTCCCCTCCCCCTAACATCTATCTCCCTCCTTAGCAACTGCCCATCTCAGTTTCATACCTTTAAAAAAATTATTTATTTATTTAAGAGAGAGAGAGAGAGGGAGAGAATGGTCGTGCCAGAGCTGTCAGCCACTGCAAACGAACTCCAGATGCATGTGCCACCTTGTGCATCTGGCTTACGTGGGTCCTGAGGAATTGAACCTGGGTCCTCTGCCTTTCAAGGCAAGTGTCTTAATTGCTAAGCCATCTGTCCAGCCCAGTTTATTTATTTTTAAGTTTTGACAATTCCATGTGTGATGTGTGTGTGTGTGTATAATAGAGTTTCACCTTATTTCCTAATTATTAACCTCTCTCACCCCCATTCCCCTCCCCCTAACATCTATGTCCTTCCTCACCAACTCCCCATCTCAGTTTCATACCTTTAAAAAAATTATTTATTTATTTAAGAGAGAGAGAGAGGGAGAGAATGGGTGTGCCAGAGCTGTTAGCCACTGCAAACGAACTCCAGATGCACGTGCCACCTTGTGCATCTGGCTTACGTGGGTCCTGAGGAATTGAACCTGGGTCCTTTGCCTTTCAAGGCAAGCGTCTTAATTGCTAAGCCATCTGTCCAGCCTAGTTTATTTATTTTTAAGTTTTGACAATTCCGTGTGTGTGTGTGTGTGTATAATATAGCTTCACCTTATTTCCTAATTTTTACCCTCTCTCACCCCCATTCCCCTCCCCCTAACATCTATCTCCTTCCTCACCAACTCCCCATCTCAGTTTCATACCTTAAAAAAAAATTATTCATTTATTTAAGAGAGAGAGAGGGAGAGAATGGGCATACCAGAGCTGTCAGCCACTGCAAATGAACTCCAGATGCACGTGCCACCTTGTGCATCTGGCTTACGTGGGTCCTGAGGAATTGAACCTGGGTCCTTTGCCCTTGAAGACAAGAGACTTAATCGCTAAGCCATCTCTCCAGCCCAATTTATTTATTTTTAAGTTTTGACAATTCCATATGTGGGTGTGTGCGTGCGTGTGTGTGTGTGTGTGTGTGTAATATAGCTTCACCTTATTTCCTAATTTTTACCCTCTCTCACCCCCATTCCCCTCCCCCTAACATCTATCTCCTTCCTCACCAACTCCCCATCTCAGTTTCATACCTTAAAAAAAAATTATTCATTTATTTAAGAGAGAGAGAGGGAGAGAATGGGCATACCAGAGCTGTCAGCCACTGCAAATGAACTCCAGATGCACGTGCCACCTTGTGCATCTGGCTTACGTGGGTCCTGAGGAATTGAACCTGGGTCCTTTGCCCTTGAAGACAAGAGACTTAATCGCTAAGCCATCTCTCCAGCCCAATTTATTTATTTTTAAGTTTTGACAATTCCATATGTGGGTGTGTGCGTGCGTGTGTGTGTGTGTGTGTGTGTAATATAGCTTCACCTTATTTCCTAATTTTTACCCTCTCTCACCCCCATTCCCCTCCCCCTAACATCTATCTCCTTCCTCACCAACTCCCCATCTCAGTTTCATACCTTTAAAAAAATTATTTATTTATTTAAGAGAGAGAGAGAGAGAGAGAATGGGTGTGCCAGAGCTGTCAGCCACTGCAAACGAACTTCAGATGCATGTGCCACCTTGTGCATCTGGCTTATGTGGGTCCTGGGGAATTGAACCTGCCTCCTCTGCCTTTGAAGGCAAGAGACTTAATTGCTAAGCCATCTCTCCAGCCCATTTTATTTATTTTTAAGTTTCGACAATTCCATGTGTGATGTGTGTGTGTGTGTGTGTGTGTGTGTGTGTGTGTGTGTATAATATAGTTTCACCTTATTTCCTAATTTTTACCCTCTCTCACCCCCATTCCCCTCCCCCTAACATCTATCTCCCTCCTTACCAACTCCCCATCTCAGTTTCATACCTTTAAAAAAATTATTTATTTATTTAAGAGAGAGAGAGAGAGGGAGAGAATGGTCATGCCAGAGCTGTCAGCCACTGCAAACGAACTCCAGATGCATGTGCCACCTTGTGCATCTGGCTTACGTGGGTCCTGAGGAATTGAACCTGGGTCCTCTGCCTTTCAAGGCAAGTGTCTTAATTGCTAAGCCATCTGTCCAGCCCAATTTATTTATTTTTAAGTTTTGACAATTCCATGTGTGATGTGTGTGTGTGTGTGTATATAGCTTCACCTTATTTCCTAATTTTTACCCTCTCTCACCCCCATTCCCCTCCCCCTAACATCTATCTCCTTCCTCACCAACTCCCCATCTCAGTTTCATACCTTTAAAAAGAATTATTTATTTATTTAAGAGAGAGAGAATGGGTGTGCCAGAGCTGTTAGCCACTGCAAACGAACTCCAGATGCACGTGCCACCTTGTGCATCTGGCTTACGTGGGTCCTGAGGAATTGAACCTGGGTCCTTTGCCTTTGAAGGCAAGCGACTTAATCGCTAAGCCATCTCTCCAGCCCAGTTTATTTATTTTTAAGTTTTGACAATTCCATGTGTGTGTGTGTGTGTGTGTGTGTGTGTGTGTGTGTCTGTCTGTACGTATATATATATATATATATATATATATATATATTATAGTTTCACATGATATAGCTTCACCTTATTTCCTAATTTTTACCCTCTCTCACCCCCATTTCACATCCATGTGTGTGTGTGTGTGTGTGTGTGTGTGTGTGTGTATAATATAGCTTCACCTTATTTCCTAATTTTTACCCTCTCTCACCCCCATTCCCCTCCCCTTAACATCTATCTCCTTCCTCACCAACTCCCCATCTCAGTTTCATACCTTTAAAAAAATTATTTATTTATTTAAGAGAGAGAGAGAGAGAGAGAGAATGGGTGTGCCAGAGCTGTTAGCCACTGCAAACGACCTCCAGATGCATGTGCCACCTTGTGCATCTGGCTTACGTGGGTCCTGAGGAATTGAACCTGCGTCCTTTGCCTTTGAAGGCAAGAGACTTAATTGCTAAGCCATATCTCCAGCCCAGTTTATTTATTTTTAAGTTTTGACAATTCCATATACCTATATATCTATATATATGATGTAGTTTCACCTTATTTCCTAATTTTTACCCTCTCTCACCCCCATTCCCTTCCCCCTAACATCTATCTCCTTCCTCACCAACTCCCCATCTCAGTTTCATACCTTAAAAAAAATTATTTATTTATTTAAGAGAGAGAGAGGGAGAGAATGGGCATACCAGAGCTGTCAGCCACTGCAAACGAACTCCAGATGCACGTGCCACCTTGTGCATCTGGCTCACGTGGGTCCTGAGGAATTGAACCAGGGTCCTTTGCCTTTGAAGGCAAGCGACTTAATCGCTAAGCCATCTCTCCAGCCCAATTTATTTATTTTTAAGTTTTGAATTTGAGGAATTGAACCTGGGTCCTTTGCCTTTGAAGGCAAGCGACTTAATATATATATATTATATAGCTTCACCTTATTTCCTAATTTTTACCCTCTCTCACCCCCATTTGACAATTCCATGTGTGTGTGTGTGTGTGTGTGTGTGTGTGTGTGTGTGTATAATATAGCTTCTCCTTATTTCCTAATTTTTACCCCTCTCTCACCCCATTCCCTCCCCTAACATCTATCTCCTTCCTCACCAACTCCCCATCTCAGTTTCATACCTTAAAAAAATTATTTATTTATTTAAGAGAGAGAGAGGGAGAGAATGGGCATGCCAGAGCTGTCAGCCACTGCAAACGACCTCCAGATGCATGTGCCACCTTGTGCATCTGGCTTACGTGGGTCCTGAGGAATTGAACCTGGGTCCTTTGCCTTTCAAGGCAAGTGTCTTAATTTGCTAAGCCATCTGTCCAGCCCTAGTTTATTGATTTTTAAGTTTTGACAATTCCGTGTGTGTGTGTGTGTGTGTGTGTGTGTGTGTGTGTGTGTGTATAATATAGCTTCTCCTTATTTCCTAATTTTTACCCTCTCACCCCATTCCCCTCCCCTAACATCTATCTCCTTCCTCACCAACTCCCCATCTCAGTTTCATACCTTTAAAAAATTATTTATTTAGAGAGTGTAGGTGTGCCTGGGCTGTCAGCCACTGCAAAGAACTTCAGATGCACGTGCCACCTTGTGAGACCTTAGTCCTGAGTTTGAACCTGGGTCCTCTGCCTTTGAAGGCTGTCTAAGCCATCTCTGCCCAATTTATTTATTTTAAGTTTTGATAATTCCATATATGTGTGTATATATATATATATATATATAATATAGTTTCACCTTATTTCAGATGCATTCCCTAACCCGTGCCTATCTCCTCCTTCACAGTTTCATACCTTTAAAAAAATTATTTGCATCTGGCTGTCAGGGTCCTGGAGAGAATTGAACCAGAAGGTGCCACCTCTGCCTTTGAAGGCAAGGAATTGAACCTGGGTCCTTTGCCTTTGAAGGCATGACTTAATTGCTAAGCCATCTCTCCAGCCCATGTTTATTTATTTTTAAGTTTTGATAATTCCATATACCTTTATAAAAATCATTTATTTATTTTTGATATAGCTTCACCCATATATAATATAGTTTCACCTTATTTCCATAGCTTCTCCTTTTACCCTCTCTCACCCCTCACCCCCATTCCTCCCCTAACATCTATCTCCTCCCTCACCAACTCCCCATCTCAGTTTCATACCTTTAAAAAAAATTTATTTATTTAAGAGAGAGAGGGAGAGAGACTTATACCAGAGCTGTCAGCCAATGGGTTTCAGATCACCCATTTTCCACCTTGTGCCATCTGGCAATTTGATGTGTGTGTGTGTGTGTGTGTGTGTGTGTGTGTATAATATAGTTTCTCCTTATTTCCTAATTTTACCTCTCTCTCTCACCCATTCCCCTCCCCTAACATCTATCTCTCCTCACCAACCCCATCTCAGTTTCATACCTTTAAAAAAAATTTATTTATTTAGAGAGAGAGAGAGAGAGAATGGGCATGCCAGAGCTGTCAGCCACTGCAAAACGAACTCCAGATGCATGTGCCACCTTGTGCATCTGTCCTGAGGAATTGAACCTGGGTCCTCTGCCTTTGAACTTGTGCATCTTAATTGCTAAGCCATCTGTCCAGCCCAATTTATTTATTTTTTAAGTTTTGACAATTCCCTGTGTGCCATAGCTTCACCTTATTTACTAATTTTACCCTCTCTCACCCCCATTCCTCCCCTAACATCTAATCTTTCATACCTTTAAAAAAATTATTTATTTATTTTTTTTTTGCAGCGTGGGTCCTGAGGAATTGAACCTGGGTCCTTTGCCTTTGAAGGCAAATTTCCAGCCCAGTTTATTTATTTTTAAGTTTTGACAATTCCATGTGTTGTGTGTGTGTGTGTGTGTGTGTGTGTGTATAATATAGCTTATATATATATATATATTATAGTTTTCACATGATAGCTTCACCTTATTTCCTAATTTTTACCCTCTCTCACCCCCACAATCCATGTGTGTGTGTGTGTGTTTGTGTGTAACATCTTCACCTTATTTCCCTCTCTCACCAACTATCTCCTTCCTCACCAACTCCCCATCTCAGTTTCATACCTTTAAAAAAATTATTTATTTATTTAGAGAGAGAGAGAGAGAATGGGTGTGCCAGAGCTGTCAGCCACTGCAAACGACCTCCCAGATGCATGTGCCACCTTGTGCATCTGGTGAATTGAGACTTGGTGCTAATATCTGTCAGCCCAGTTTATTTATTTTTAAGTTTTGACAATTCCATGTGTGATGTGTGTGTGTGTATGATATAGTTTCACCTTATTTCCTAATTTTTACCCTCTCTCACCCCCATTCCCCTCCCCTAACATCTATCTCCTCCTCACCAACTCCCCATCTCAGTTTCATACCTTTAAAAAAATTATTTATTTATTTAAGAGAGAGAGAGAATGGGTGTGCCAGAGCTGTAGCCACTGCAAATGAACTCCAGATGCATGTGCCACCTTGTGCATCTGGCTTAAGTGGGTCCTGAGAATTGGAATTGAACCTGGGTCCTCAGCAATTTATTTAAGGCAAGTGCCAATTCCAGCCCATTTTATTTATTTTTTAAGTTTTGACAATTCCATCTTATTTCCTAATTTTTACCCTCTCTCACCCCATTCCTTTCCCCTAACATCTATCTCCTTCCTCACCAACTCCCCATCTCAGTTTCATACCCATGCCAGAGCTTAAAAAAACGACCTCCAGATGCATTTACCTAGTTTGAACCTGGGTCCTTTGATTTTTTCAAGGCAAGTGTTTAATTGCTAAGCCATCTGTCCAGCCTAGTTTATTGATTTTTAAGTTTTGACAATTGTGTGTGTGTGTGTGTGTGTGTGTGTGTGTGTATATAATATAGCTTCTCCTTATTTCCTAATTTTTACCCTCTCTCACCCCCATTCCCCTCCCCCTAACATCTATCTCCTTCCTCACCAACTCCCCATCTCAGTTTCATACCTTTAAAAAAATTATTTATTTAAGAGAGAGAGAGAGAGAGAATGGGCGTGCCTGGGCTGTCAGCCACTGCAAACGAACTTCAGATGCACGTGCCACCTTGTGCATCTGGCTTACGTGGGTCCTGAGGAATTGAACCTGGGTCCTCTGCCTTTGAAGGCAAGTGACTTAATTGCTAAGCCATCTCTCCAGCCCAATTTATTTATTTTTAAGTTTTGATAATTCCATATATGTGTGTATATGTATATACATATATAATATAGTTTCACCTTATTTACATAATTTACCCTCTCTCACCCCCATTCCCCTCCCCCTAACATCTATCTCCTCCTTTACCAACCCCCATCACAGTTTCATACCTTTAAAAAAAAATTATTTAAGATATCTATATACAGAGAGAGAGAGAGAATGGACGCGCCAGAGCTGTCAGCCACTGCCAACGAACTCCAGATGCACGTGCCACCTTGTGCATCTGGCTTACGTGGGTCCTGAGGAATTGAACCTGCGTCCTTTGCCTTTGAAGGCAAGAGACTTAATCGCTAAGCCATCTCTCCAGCCCAGTTTATTTATTTTTAAGTTTTGACAATTCCATGTGTGATGTGTGTGTGTGTGTGTATAATATAGCTTCACCTTATTTCCTAATTTTTACCCTCTCTCACCCCCATTCCCCTCCCCCTAACATCTATCTCCTCCCTCACCAACTCCCCATCTCAGTTTCATACCTTTAAAAAAATCATTTATTTATTTAAGAGAGAGAGAGAGAGAGAATGGGCGCGCCAGAGCTGTTAGCCACTGCAAACGAACTCCAGATGCATGTGCCACCTTGTGCATCTGGCTTACGTGGGTCCTGAGGAATTGAACCTGCCTCCTCTGCCTTTGAAGGCAAGAGACTTAATTGCTAAGCCATCTCTCCAGCCCATTTTATTTATTTTTAAGTTTCGACAATTCCATGTGTGATGTGTGTGTGTGTGTGTGTGTGTGTGTGTGTATAATATAGTTTCACCTTATTTCCTAATTTTTACCCTCTCTCACCCCCATTCCTTTCCCCCTAACATCTATCTCCCTCCTTACCAGCCCCCATCTCAGTTTCATACCTTTAAAAAAAATTATTTATTTATTTAAGAGAGAGAGAGGGAGAGAATGTGCCAGAGCTGCCAGAGCTGTCAGCCACTGCAATCTGGAACTCCAGATGCATGTGCCACCTTGTGCATCTCACTCCAGGTCCTGAGGATTTGAACCTGGGTCCTCTGCCTTTCAAGGCAAGTGCCTTAATTGCTAAGCCATCTGTCCAGCCCAATTTATTTATTTTTAAGTTTTGACAATTCCATGTGTGATGTGTGTGTGTGTGTATATAGCTTCATCTTATTTCCTAATTTTTACCCTCTCTCACCCCCATTCCCCTCCCCCTAACATCTATCTCCTCCCTCACCAACTCCCCATCTCAGTTTCATACCTTTAAAAAGAATTATTTATTTATTTAAGAGAGAGAGAATGGGTGTGCCAGAGCTGTCAGCCACTGCAAACGAACTCCAGATGCATGTGCCACCTTGTGCATCTGGCTTACGTGGGTCCTGAGGAATTGAACCTGCCTCCTCTGCCTTTGAAGGCAAGAGACTTAATTGCTAAGCCATCTCTCCAGCCCATTTTATTTATTTTTTTTTGACAATTCCATGACAATTCCATGTGTGATGTGTGTGTGTGTGTGTGTGTGTGTGTGTGTATAATATAGTTTCACCTTATTTCCTAATTTTTACCCTCTCTCACCCCCATTCCTTTCCCCCTAACATCTATCTCCCTCCTTACCAGCCCCCATCTCAGTTTCATACCTTTAAAAAAATTATTTATTTATTTAAGAGAGAGAGAGAGAGGGAGAGAATGGTCGTGCCAGAGCTGTCAGCCACTGCAAACGAACTCCAGATGCATGTGCCACCTTGTGCATCTGGCTTACGTGGGTCCTGAGGAATTGAACCTGGGTCCTCTGCCTTTCAAGGCAAGTGCCTTAATTGCTAAGCCATCTGTCCAGCCCAATTTATTTATTTTTAAGTTTTGACAATTCCATGTGTGATGTGTGTGTGTGTGTATATAGCTTCATCTTATTTCCTAATTTTTACCCTCTCTCACCCCCATTCCCCTCCCCCTAACATCTATCTCCTCCCTCACCAACTCCCCATCTCAGTTTCATACCTTTAAAAAGAATTATTTATTTATTTAAGAGAGAGAGAATGGGTGTGCCAGAGCTGTCAGCCACTGCAAATGAACTCCAGATGCACGTGCCACCTTGTGCATCTGGCTTACGTGGGTCCTGAGGAATTGAACCTGGGTCCTCTGCCTTTGAAGGCAAGTGACTTAAACAATGAACCATCTCTCCAGCCCTCCGTCCCCTTTATTTTCATTCATTGAGTTCAACAAAGGTTTCTGGAATAATCCATGGGTGGGAGGTGACTGACTGTGTCACGGGCATGTTACCAGTGGGTACACGACAGATGAACTTGACTCCCCCTTCCCCCAGATAGCCATTAGCTTCTCCTGCCGGGCATGGCCGATCCCAGCACTCGGGAGGCAGAGGTAGGATTGTTGCCGTGAGTTCGAGGCCAGCCTGAGCCTACATGAGTGAATACCAGGTCAGCCTGGGCTAGGGCAAGACCCTACCTCAGAAGACCAAAGGAAAATAAAATCATAAATAAATAAAAACAAGGGAAAAAAATTTTTTTAAACCCTGTATGTCCATTTGCATTCCCCCCCCCGCTGGGCCACACAAAACCAGAATGTTCTTGTATCCATAATTTGGTTTTAATTACACAGACAGAAATAGGATGAAGAGTTAGCTGGCAATAAAGCTTGGGGCTTCGGATAAATTTGCATCACCTTGTTGTGGTTTTTTAAATATATTTGACATTCGAAATAACTTCATCTCCATCATAAGGTTATGGCCAAACTATCTTTTAAATGTATTCAGACAAGACAATTTTTGTTTTTTTATTGGGCAATCAGGATATAATTGACTAGTTAATTATGGCACTAAATGTATGTGGGTCTTAATATTTTTTGTGTGTGGGGGGGGTAGTGGAATCTGGTCTCCTACGCCTAATTGCTGAAAATAAATTACAGCTATATAATTCTCTTTCTAAATTTGTTGATCTAGTTTGGACCTTGCCTGTCTCCCAGTGGATCTGCCGACGAGCCACTTATCAGGAACCTGCGGTAGAAATGACTTCTCTCTCTCTCTATTCAAATAAATAAATACATGCTGGGCGTGGTGGCGCACGCCTTTAATCCCAGCACTCGGGAGGCAGAGGTAGGAGGATCGCCGTGCGTTCAAGGCCACCCTGAGACTACATAGTGAATTCCAGGTCAGCCTGGGCTAGAGTGAGACCCTACCTCGCAAAACCAAAAATGAAAAAATAGAATAAATAAAATGGCCGGAGAGATGGCTTAGTGGTTAAGGCGTTTGCCTGGGAAGCCTAAGGACCCTGGTTCGATTCCCCAGGACCCATGTAAGCCAGATGCACAAGGGGGCGCATGCGTCTGGAGTTCGTTTGCAGTGGCTGGAAGCCCTGGCACACCCATTCTCTCTCTCTCTCCCTATCAAATAAATAAGTAGAAATTTAAAAAATATTTTAAAAAAAGAGAAGAAATGCCTCCTCAGTCTCTCTGCCCTTCGTCATGGCCGTAATTGCACAGGTTCCCCAAATTCCGTAGAGCTGAGTATTTCCGGAAGCATATGAGTTTTATGGATCAATATAAATGTGTCACAGAGTTCATCTGAGAACATTCCTTTTTGTTTTGTTGGCTTTTTTTTTTTTTTTTTTTTTTTCCCGAGGTAGGGTCTGGCTCTAGCCCAGGCTGACCTGGAATTCACTCTGTCGTCTCAGGCTGGCCTCGAACTCACGGCCACGATCCTCCTACCTCTGCCTCCCGAGTGCTGGGATGAAAGGCGTGAGCATCACCACGCCCGGCCTATTATTGGTTTTTCAAGGTAGGGTTTCCCTCCAGGCCAGGCTAACTTGGAATTCACGCTGTGGTCTCAGGGTGGCCTTGAACTCACGGTGATTCTCCTACCTCTGCCTCCCGAGTGCTCGGATTACAGGCGTGCGCCACCACGCCCAGCAGAGAGCAATCTTTCCCATCTATTCTTATATATCTGTTGTCAATTATCTACCTGTCGATCAATCATCTGTAACCCGGGCACCTGTTACTGATGTATATCTATCACATATCTATCATGTATTGATCTGCCTCCTTAACTATATATGATCTTTGTGCATCTGGCTGTACGTGGGCCCTGGGGAATTGAACCGGGGTCTAATGCTGCATTTTTTAGAACTATTTTATTTAGTTATTTGAGAGAGAGAGAGAAAGTGAGAGGGAGAGAATGGGCACTCCCGGGCCTCCAGCCACTGCAAACAAATTCCAGATGCCTGCGCCACCTTGTGCATCTGGGTCCTGGGGAATTGAACAGGGGTTCTTCAGCTTTGGAGGCAAACGCCTTAACCGCTAAGCCATCCCTCCAGCCCAAGTTAATTTTTAAAAAATATTTTATTTATTCTATTATTTGAGAGAGAGAGAGAGAGAGAGAGAGAGGGAGAGAGGGAGGGAGAGAATGGGCACGCCAGGGCCTCCAGCCACTGCAAACAGACTCCAGATGCCTGCGCCACCTTGTGCATCTGGCTTTACCAGGGTCCTGGGGAATCGAACATGGGTGCTTCGGCTTTGCAGGCAAACACCTTAACAACTAAGCCATCCCTCCAGCCCAAGTTAATTTTTAAAAACATTTTATTTATTCAATTATTTGAGAGAGAGAGAAAAAATGGGCGTGCCAGGGCCTCCAGCCACTGCAAACAAACTCCAGATGCCTGCGCCACCATGTGCATCTGGCTTTTACCAGGGTCCTGGGGAATCAAACATGTGTCCTTCGGCTTTTCAGGCAAATGCCTTAGCTGCTAAGCCATCCCTCAAGCCCAAGTTAATTTTTAAAAATATTTTATTTATTCTATTATTTGTGAGAAAGAGAGAGAGAGAGAATAGGCACCCCAGGGCCTCCAGCTACTGCAAACAAAGTCCAGATGCCTGCGCCACCTTGTGCATCTGGCTTTACCAGGGTCCTGGGGAATCGAACATGGGTGCTTTGGCTTTGCAGGCAAACGCCTTAACCGCTAAGCCATCCCTCCAGCCCAAGTTAATTTTTAAAAATATTTTATTTATTCAATTATTTGAGAGAGAGAGAGACAGAGAGAGAGAGAGAAAATGGGCAGGCCAGGGCCTCCAGCCACTGCAAACAAACTCCAGATGCCTGCGCCACCTTGTGCATCTGGCTTTACCAGGGTCCTGGGGAATCAAACACGGCTCCTTGGGCTTTTCAGGCAAACACCTTAACCGCTAAGCCATCCCTCCAGCCCAAGTTAATTTTTAAAAATATTTTATTTATTCAATTATTTTGAGAGAGAGAGAGAGAATGGGCACGCCAGGGCCTCCAGCCACTGCAAACAAAGTCCAGATGCCTGCAACACCTTGTGCATCTGGCTTTACCAGGGTCCTGGGGAATCAAACATGGGTGCTTCAGCTTTGCAGGCAAACACCTTAACAACTAAGCCATCCCTCCAGCCCAAGTTAATTTTTAAAAATATTTTATTTATTCAATTATTTGAAAGAGAGAGACAGTTATTTGAGAGAGAGAGAAATGGGCAGGCCAGGGCCTCCAGCCACTGCAAACAAACTCCAGATGCCTGCGCCACCTTGTGCATCTGGCTTTACCAGGGTCCTGGGGAATCAAACACGGCTCCTTGGGCTTTTCAGGCAAACACCTTAACCGCTAAGCCATCCCTCCAGCCCAAGTTAATTTTTAAAAATATTTTATTTATTCAATTATTTGAGAGAGAGAGAGAGAGAGAATGGGCACGCCAGGGCCTCCAGCCACTGCAAACAAAGTCCAGATGCCTGCAACACCTTGTGCATCTGGCTTTACCAGGGTCCTGGGGAATCAAACATGGGTGCTTCAGCTTTGCAGGCAAACACCTTAACAACTAAGCCATCCCTCCAGCCCAAGTTAATTTTAAAAAATATTTTATTTATTCAATTATTTGAGAAAGAGAGAGACAGAGACAGAGAGAAAGAGAGAGAATGGGCACGGCATGGCCTCCAGCCACTGCAAACAAACTCCAGATGCCTGCGCCACCTTGTGCATCTGGCTTTACCAGGGTCCTGGGGAATCGAACCCGGGTCTTTAGGCTTCGAAGCCAAACATCTTTCTGACCCTGAATTTTTTATTTCATTTTTATTTGAGCGACAGAGAGTGAATAGGCACTCCAGGGCCTCCAGCCACTGCAAACAGACTCCAGACGCATGCACCACCCTGTGCATCTGGCTTTATCAGGGTCCTGGGGAATTGAACACGGGTCCTTCAGCTTTGCAGGCAAACACCTTAACCGCTAAGCCATCCCTCCAGCCCAAGTTTATTTTTTTAATATTTTATTTATTCAATTATTTGAGAGAGAGAGAGAGAATGGACATGCCAGGGCCTCCAGCCACTGCAAACAGACTCCAGATGCATGCGCCACCTTGTGCATCTGGCTTTACCAGGGTCCTGGGGAATTGAACCCAGGTCCTCAGGCTTCAAAGGCAAGCACCTTAATTGCTGAGCCATCTCTGTGGCCCTGCATTTTTTAAAAAAATTTTTTTTTAATTTTTTTGGAGAGAGACCCGGGGGGGGGGTGAGAGGGAGACAGACAGAGATGGGCGCGCCAGCAGTCTCTCAGCTGCTGTGAATGAAATCCAGATGTGTGCGCCCCCTTTTGGGCAAGTGCAGCATTGCGCCCTTGCGTCACTTTGCATCTGGCTAAACGTGGGACCTGGAGATTGGAACCGCTGGAGATTGGAACCAGTGTTCTTAGGCTTGGGAGGCAGGTGCCTTAACCCCTAAGCCATCTCTCCAGCCCTGGCCCTGCATTTTTAATTTCATTTTTATTTGAAAGACAGAGAGTGAATGGACGCTCCAGGGCCTCCAGCCACTGCAAACAGACTGCAGACGCATGCACCACCCTGTGCATCTGGCTTTACCAGGGTCCTGGGGCATCGAACCTGGGTCCTTTGGCTTTGCAGGCAAGCGACTTAACCTCAGAGCCATCTCTCCAGGCCCCAGCTGATTATTATTATTTTTTTTGTATACAACCCATGGAGAGTTCAAAGCCTTGAAGGAGTCCATAGTTAAAATCTCTGGGCCCCACGTATAGGTCGTTGGTATTTAAGAAGAATTATGTATGAGGGTGACAGAAGGAAAAAAAAAAAAGATTTGCAGTACCCAGGCCATTCTTTTTCTTTTTCTTTCTTTTTTTTTTTTTTTTTTTTTTTTTTTTTGAGGTAGGGTTTCGCTCTTGCCCAGGCTGACCTGGAATTCACTCTGTCGTCTCAGGCTGGCCTTGAACTCACGGCGATCCTCCTGCCTCTGCCTCCTGAGTGCTGGGATGAAAGGCCCCCCATTCTTCAGTTCATTCTTCAGCTGTTTCAGGAGTTCCAAGCTGCTCAGGGCAAAGTGGTTGGTACCTTGCCTGGGAATTCTGCACTCGTGTTTGCAAGAAAACTCCCTCTGCGGCTTCTGGTTCCACACATGATTGCGACTGAGCAATGAAGGCACGGGGCCCTTTCGCAAACCCTGAGGGGTGCCAGGGACAGGTTATCCGCCATCAAGTTGGCAAAAATGGAGTGTGAGTTCCCACAGCTGGCTTCCAATCGTGTCCCTGGCTGGGTTTCCCGAGATGCCCTCACAATCTGTTGTATGCTGTGGAAGACTTAGATCTCGTGTTGTCTGGCAGGCTTCGTGCTCTTGGAAAGGAAAGGAGGTGCCTGTGAGAAATACTGTGTTCTGTTTTTTTATTTTTATTTTTATTTAAGGTTTCACCTTAATGAACTCGTATTAAGAGGACCAAAGCAAGCTGGACGTGGTGGCGCACGCCTTTCATCCCAGCACTCGGGAGGCAGAGGTAGGAGGATCGTGGCCGTGAGTTCAAGGCCACCCTGATAATACGTAGTGAGTTCCAGGTCAGCCTGGGCTAGAGTGAGACCCAACCTCGAAAAATACAGCTGGAAGGCTGGAGAAGATGGCTTAGCGGTGAAGGTGCTTGCCTGCAAAGCCTGAGGACCCAGGTTCGATTCCCCAGCACCCACGTAAGCCAGATGCACAAGGTGGCACATGCATTTGGAGTTCGTTTGCAGTGGCTGGAGGCCCTGGCGTGCCCATTCTCTCTCTCAAATAAATAAAATAAAAACAAACACATTACATACAAAGTACAATTTTTAAAATACAGCTGGGCATGGTGGTGCACATGCTGTTAATCCCAGCACTCGGGAAGCAGAGGTAGGAAGATCGTGGCTGTGAGTTCGAGGCCACCCTGAGACGACATAGTGAATTCCAGGTCAGCCTGGGCTAGAGCGAGACCCTACCTCAAAACCAAAAAAAAAAAGAAAGAAAAACGAGGACCAAAGCAGGGCTGGAGAGACGGCTCAGCAGTTAAGGCACTTACCTCCAGAGCCCAAGAACCCAAGTTCGATTCCCCAGTTCCCACATAAAGTCATACACAAAGTGGCATGCATGCACCCGGAGTCTGTTAGCAGTGGCTGGACGCCCTGGTGCTGCGTCCATTCTCTCTGTCTGCCTCTCTTCTATCTCTTTCTCTCTCTGCTTGCAAATAAATAATTTCTTTTTCCTCTTGGTTTTTCAAAGTAAGGTCTTGCTCTAGCCCAGGCTGACCCAGAATTCACTCTGTCGTCTCAGGCTGGCCTCGAACTCACAGTGATCCTCCTACCTCTGCCTCCCGAGTGCTGGGATTAAAGGTGTGCGTCACCATGCCTGGCTTAAAAAGTTTTTTTTTTAATTAAAAAAAAAAAAAAGAGGAGCTGGAGGGATGGCTTGGCAGTTAAGGCACTTGCCTTCAAAGCCAAAGGACCCAGGTTCGATTCCCCAGGACCCACATAAGCCAGATGCACAAGGTGGCACATGTGTCTGGAGTTTGTTTGCAGTGGCTGGAGGCCCTGGTGTGCACCCATTCTCTCCCTCCGTCTATTTCTCCGCCTCTTTCTCTCAAATAAAATTAATTAATTAATTAAAAAAATAAATAAAAAGAGGACCAGTGCTTGCACTTTGCCTGGTGTTATGGTTTACATGGATGATTACCCCCCCACCCCACAACAAAGGTGTGTGCACGGAAAAAGTCATATTGCAAAGAAGAGACAAAATTCGTCGTTTCTGGCTGTAAATTATGGTACATATCTGGGGGTGGGGGAGGGATGCTGAACTCTTTGGTAAATCCTTATGTAAGTTATTTTCTTAAAAAAATTTATTTGAGCCGGGCGTGGTGGTGCACGCCTTTAATCCCAGCACTCGGGAGGCAGAGGTAGGAGGATCATCGATCTATCCACCCTGAGACTATCTATGAATTCAGGTCAGCCTGGACCAGAGTGAGACCCTACCTCTAAAAACCTAAAAAAAAACCAAAAACAAACAAACAAAAAAATTTATTTATCAATCATCTAGAGGCTATTTATTAAGAGAGAGATTAATAGGTGCATCAGGGCCTCCAGCTGCTCAATATAACTCCAGATCTGTCGTCCCCTTGTGCATCTATACGTGGGTCCTGGGGATCTACCTGGGTCTTCTGGCTTTGCCAGGCAATCATCTTTAATCCGCTAAGACATCTCTCCATCCATCATCTACTATCTACTTTTTAAAATATTTTATTTATTTATTTATTTATATGAGGAAGAGAGAGAGAATGGGCGCATGCCAGGGCCTCCAGCCGCTGCAAGGAACAAACTCCACATGTGTGTGTGATCTTGTGCATCTGGCTGTATGTGGGTACTGGGGATTCGAACGTGGGTCCTTGGGTTTCACAGGCAGACTCCATTGATCTACCTACCTGTTTCTTTCTTTCTATCTATCTATCTATCTATCTATCTATCTATCTATCTATCTATCTCTGTCCATCTATTTATTATATCAATCATCTACCTCTATCTATTATTTATCTTTCATTATCTGTCAATCATGTATCAATCATCAATATATATCTGTATTAATATATATCTATATTATCTCCTTTGATCTACCTACCTGTCTCTATCTATCTCAATCAATCTATCTATCTATCTATCTATCTATCTATCTATCTGTATATCTATTCATTATATCAATCATCTACCTCTATTATCTATTTATTAACTATCTTTCATTATCCATCAATCATCTATCAATCATCTCTCAATATATCTATCTGTATATATATATCTATATTATCTCCTTTGATCTACCTGTTTCTTTCTATCATCTATCTATCCATCCATCCATCACTATCTATCTATCTATCAATCTATCTATCCATCCATCCATCATCTATCTATCAATCTATCAATCTATCTCTGTCCATCTATTCATTATATCAATCATCTACCTCTATTATCTATTTATTAACTATCTTTCATTATCCATCAATCATCTATCAATTATCTCTCAATATATCTATCTGTATTAATATATATCTATATTATCTCCTTTGATCTACCTGTTTCTATCATCTATCTATCCATCCATCATCTATCTATCAATCAATCTATCTATCCATCTATCCATCCATCTATCTATCAATCTATCAATCTATCTATCTCTGTCCATCTATTTATTATATCAATCATCTACCTCTATTATCTATTTATTAACTATCTTTCATTATCCATCAATCATCTATTAATCATCTCTCAATATATCTATCTGTATTAATATATATCTATATTATCTCCTATATCTATATTATCTACCTGTTTCTTTCTATCATCTATCCATCCATCCATCCATCCATCTATCCATCATCTATCTATCATCTATCTATCAATCAATCTATCCATCCATCCATCATCTATTTATCTATCTGTGTATCTATCTCTGTCCATCTATTTATTATATCATTCATCTACCTCTATTATCAATCATCCATTAACTATCTTTCATTATCCATCAATCATCTATCAATCATCTCTCAATATATCTATCTGTATTAATATATATATATATTATCTCTTTTGATCTACCTGTTTCTTTCTATCATCTATCTATCCATCCATCCATCACCTATCTATCAATCAATCTATCTATCCATCCATCCATCATCTATCAATCTATCAATCTATCTCTGTCCATCTATTCATTATATCAATCATCTACCTCTATTATCTATTTATTAACTATCTTAAAAATTATCCATCAATCATCTATCAATTATCTCTCAATATATCTATCTGTTTTAAAAAATATCTATATTATCTCCTTTGATCTACCTGTTTCTATCATCTATCTATCCATCCATCATCTATCAATCAATCTATCTATCCATCTATCCGTCATCTATCAATCTATCAATCTATCAATCTCTGTCCATCTATTTATTATATCAATCATCTACCTCTATTATCTATTTATTAACTATCTTTCATTATCCTGTCCAATCATCTATCAATCATCTCTCAATATATCTATCTGTATTAATATATATCTATATTATCTCCTATATCTATATTATCTACCTATTTCTTTCTATCATCTATCTATCTATCCATCCATCCATCTATCCATCATCTATCTATCATCTATCTATCAATCAATCTATCCATCCATCCATCATAAATTTATCTATCTTTTTATCTATTTCTGTCCAGGATTTTTATTATATCAATCATCTACCTCTATTATCTATTAACTATCTTTCATTATCCATCAATCATCTATCAATCATCTCTCAATATATCTATCTGTATTAATATATATCTATATTATCTCCTTTGATCTACCTGTTTCTTTCTAACATCTATCCATCCATCCATCCATCCATCCATCAGAAAATCTATCTAAAATCTTAATATCAATCAATCTATCCATCCATCCATCATCTATCTATCAATCTATCTGTCTATCTCTGTCCATCTATTTATTATACCAATCATCTACCTCTATTATCTATTTATTAACTATCTTTCATTATCCATCAATCACCTATCAATCATCTCTCAATATATCTATCTGTATTAATATATATCTATATTATCTCCTTTGATCTACCTACCTGTTTCTTTCTATTATCCATCTATCTATCTATCTATCTATCTATCTATCTATCTATCTATCTCTGTCCATCTATTTATTATACCAATCATCTACCTCTATCTATTATGTATTTATTATCTATCTTTCATTATCCGTCAATCACGTATCAATCATCCATCCATGTATCTATCTGTCCGTAATATAATTTTTTTGTTTATCCATCTATCAATAATGTAATTATCGGGCTGGAGATTTTTGCCACAGCGAGAAGGCACCTGCCAAACCAAGCTGAAGAATGGCCACGCTTTGAATCTCCAGGTCCCACGCCAAGCCAGACCCAAAAGAGTCCCCAGGACCCACAAGTAAAGCCAGACTCACAAGGGGGCGCACGCGTCTGGAGTTCGTCCACAGTGGCTGAAAAGGCCTTGGCACCCATTCTCTCTCTGCCTCATCCTCTCTCTGTGTCTCTTTCTCTCTCTGTCTCTCTCAAATAAAAGAAAATTAAAAATAAAAATTTAAAAAAATGGAAAAAATATATAATTATCAACCATCTGCGTACTTCTTTTTTTTTTTAAATATTCTATTATTTATTTATTTATGAGCCTTCACACGCATGAGCCACCTCGTGCGCCTGGCTTTCCTTTCTGCGGGTTCCTTGGGGGGGAAATCGAACCTGGGTCCTTGGGCCTCGCAGGCGAGCACCTTAACCACTAAGCCACCTCTCCTTTCTTCTATCTAATTTACATTAGTGTGTGGTTGCTGGGATTGACCCCTTCCGGGCTATCTCTCTGTTTGCTGGTGGGGAAAAAAAAAACAGGTCATAGGCCCTGTCCTGTCTGTCAAGGGCCTGGTGGGGGGAAGTGATGTCATAGAAGGGATGTGGAGACCCCGCCCCTTCCTGTCTGTCTGCTTCCTGACTAGCATGAGGGGAGCAGCTTTGCTCCACCACGTGGCCCCTGCCATGGTGTACATGGCCTCACCGAAGGCCCAGAGCTGTGGGGACATGCAACCGACCTTTCCACCGTTCAGGTGACACCTCAGAAACCGTGAGCTGATGCACATAAACCTGTCCATACTTTTTTAAGCTGTTTTATTCCAGGATTTTTCCCACAGCGATTACAAGTTGACAAACTAGGGGCTAGGGGGATGGCTTAGCTGTGAAGGTGCTTGACTGCTTAAGCCAAAGGACCCAGGTTCGAGTCCCCAGGACCCACGTAAGCCAGACGCACAAGGGGGGGCGCACGCGTCTGGAGTTCGTCCACAGTGGCTGAAAAGGCCTTGGCACCCATTCTCTCTCTGCCTCATCCTCTCTCTGTGTCTCTTTCTTTCTCTCTGTCTCTCTCAAGTAAAAGAAAATTAAAAATAAAAATTAAAAAAAAACAGAAAAATATATAATTATCAACCATCTGCGTACTTCTTTTTTTTAAAAAAAAAATTCTATTATTTATTTATTTATGAGCCTTCACACGCATGAGCCGCCTCGTGCGCCTGGCTTTCCTTTCTGCGGGTTCCTTGGGGGGGAATCGAACCTGGGTCCTTGGGCCTCGCAGGCGAGCACCTTAACCACTGAGCCACCTCTCCCTTCTTCTATCTAATTTACATTAGTGTGTGGTTGCTGGGATTGACCCCTTCCGGGCTATCTCTCTGTTTGCTGGTGGGGAAAAAAAAAACAGGTCATAGGCCCTGTCCTGTCTGTCAAGGGCCTGGTGGCAGGAAGTGATGTCATAGAAGGGATGTGGAGACCCCGCCCCTTCCTGTCTGTCTGCTTCCTGACTAGCAACAGGGGAGCAGCTTTGCTCCACCACGTGGCCCCTGCCATGGTGTACATGGCCTCACCGAAGGCCCAGAGCTGTGGGGACATGCGACCGACCTTTCCACCGTTCAGGTGACACTTCAGAAACCGTGAGCTGACACACATAAACCTGTCCATACTTTTTAAGCTGTTTTATTCAAGGATTTTTGCCACAGCGAGTACAAGTTGACAAACTAGAGGCTAGGGGGATGGCTTAGCTGTGAAGGTGCTTGATTGCCTAAGCCAAAGGACCCAGGTTCGAGTCCCCAGGACCCACGTAAGCCAGACGCACAAGGGGCGACACGCGTCTGGAGTTAGATCCACAGTGGCTGAAAAGGCCTTGGCACCCATTCTCTCTCTGCCTCATCTCTCTCTGTGTCTCTTTCTTTCTCTCTGTCTCTCTCAAATAAAAGAAAATTAAAAATAAAAATTAAAAAAAACAGAAAAAATATATAATTATCAACCATCTGCGTGCATTCTTTTTTTTTTTTAAAAAAAAATTCTATTATTTATTTATTTATTTACAGAGCCTTCTCCAGACGCATGAGCCGCCTCGTGCGCCTGGCTTTTCCTTTCTGCGGGTTCCTTGGGGGAATTGAACCTGGGTCCTTGGGCCTTGCAGGCGAGCACCTTAACCACTGAGCCACCTCTCCTTCTTCTATCTAATTTACATTAGTGTGTGGTTGCTGGGATTGACCCCTTCGGGCTATTTCTCTGTTTGCTGGTGGGGAAAAAAACAGGTCATAGGCCCTGTCCTGTCTGTCAAGGGCCTGGTGGGAGGAAGTGATGTCATAGAAGGGATGTGGAGACCCCGCCCCCCTTCCTGTCTGTCTGCTTCCTGACTAGCATGAGGGGAGCAGCTTTGCTCCACCACGTGGCCCCTGTCATGGTGCACTGCCTCACCGAAGGCCCAGAGCTGTGGGGACATGCGACCGACCTTTCCACCATTCAGGTGACACTTCAGAAACCGTGAGCCGACACACATAAACCTGTCCATACTTTTTAAAGCTGTTTTATTCAAGGATTTTTGCCACAGTACAAGTTGACAAACTAAGGGCTAGGGGGATGGCTTAGCTGTGAAGGTGCTTGACTGCCTAAGCCAAAGGACCCAGGTTCGAGTCCCCAGGACCCACGTAAGCCAGATGCACAAGGGGGGTGCATGCGTCTGGAGTTCTTCCACAGTGGCTGAAAAGGCCTTGGCACCCATTCTCTCTCTGCCTCATCCTCTCTCTGTGTCTCTTTCTCTCTGTCTCTCTCAAATAAAAGAAAATTAAAAATAAAAATTTAAAAAAAACGGAAAAAATATATAATTATCAACCATCTGAGTACTTCATTTTTTTTTAAAATATTCTATTATTTATTTATTTATGAACCTTCACACGCATGAGCCACCACGTGCGCCTGGCTTTCCTTTCTGCAGGTTCCTGGGGGGGAAATCGAACCTGGGTCCTTGGGCCTTGCAGGCGAGCACCATAACCACTGAGCCACCTCTCCCTTCTTCTATCTAATTTACATTAGTGTGTGGTTGCTGGGATTGACCCCTTCTGGGCTATCTCTCTGTTTGCTGGTGGGGAAAAAAAAACAAGTCATAGCCCTGTCCTGTCTGTCAAGAGCCTGGTGGCAGGAAGTGATGTCATAGAAGGGATGTGGAGACCCCCCCCCTTCCTGTCTGTCTGCTTCCTGACTAGCATGAGGGGAGCAGCTTTGCTCCACCACGTGGCCCCTGCCATGGTGCACATGGCCTCACCGAAGGCCCAGAGCCATGGGGACATGCGACTGACCTTTCCACCGTTCAGGTGACACTTCAGAAACCGTGAGCTGACACACATAAACCTGTCCATACTTTTTTAAGCTGTTTTATTCCAGGATTTTTGCCACAGCGAGTACAAGTTGACAAACTAAGGGCTAGGGGGATGGCTTAGCTGTGAAGGTGCTGGATTGCCTAAGCCAAAGGACCCAGGTTCGAGTCCCCAGGACCCACGTAAGCCAGATGCACAAGGGGGGTCGCACGCGTCTGGAGTTCGTCCACAGTGGCTGAAAAGGCCTTGGCACCCATTCTCTCTCTGCCTCATCCTCTCTCTGTGTCTCTTTCTCTCTCTGTCTCTCTCAAATAAAAGAAAATTAAAAATAAAAATTAAAAAAAAACAGAAAAAATATATAATTATCAACCATCTGCGTACTTCTTTTTTTTCTTTTAAATATTCTATTATTTATTTATTTATGAGCCAGAAAGAGACAGAGAAACTCCAGGTTCTCCAGACGCATGAGCCGCCTCGTGCGCCTGGCTTTCCTTTCTGTGGGTTCCTTGGGGGGGAATCGAACCTGGGTCCTTGGGCCTTGCAGGCGAGCACCTTAACCACTGAGCCACCTCTCCCTTCTTCTATCTAATTTACATTAGTGTGTGGTTGCTGGGATTGACCCCTTCCGGGCTATCTCTCTGTTTGCTGGTGGGGAATAAAAAACAGGTCATTGGCCCTGTCCTGTCTGTCAAGGGCCTGGTGGGAGGAAGTGATGTCATAGAAGGGATGTGGAGACCCCGCCCCCCTTCCTGTCTGTCTGCTTCCTGACTAGCATGAGGGGAGCAGCTTTGCTCCACCACGTGGCCCCTGCCATGGTGTACATGGCCTCACCGAAGGCCCAGAGCTGTGGGGACATGTGACCGACCTTTCCACCGTTCAGGTGACACTTCAGAAACCGTGAGCTGACACACATAAACCTGTCCATACTTTTTTAAGCTGTTTTATTCCAGGATTTTTGCCATAGCGAGTACAAGTTGACAAACTAAGGGCTAGGGGGATGGCTTAGCTGTGAAGGTGCTTGACTGCCTAAGCCAAAGGACCCAGGTTCGAGTCCCCAGGACCCACGTAAGCCAGATGCACAAGGGGGGCGCACGCGTCTGGAGTTCGTCCACAGTGGCTGAAAAGGCCTTGGCACCCATTCTCTCTCTGCCTCATCCTCTCTCTGTGTCTCTTTCCCTCTCTGTCTCTCTCAAATAAAAGAAAATTAAAAATAAAAATTAAAAAAAAAACAGAAAAAATATATAATTATCAACCATCTGCGTACTTCTTTTTTTTTTTTTAAATATTCTATTATTTATTTATTTATGAGCCAGAAAGAGACAGAAAAACTCCAGGTTCTCCAGACGCATGAGCCGCCTCGTGCGCCTGGCTTTCCTTTCTGCGGGTTCCTTGGGGGGGAATCGAACCTGGGTCCTTGGGCCTTGCAGGCGAGCACCTTAACCACTGAGCCACCTCTCCCTTCTTCTATCTAATTTACATTAGTGTGTGGTTGCTGGGATTGACCCCTTCCGGGCTATCTCTCTGTTTGCTGGTGGGGGAAAAAAAAACAGGTCATAGGCCCGGTCCTGTCTGTCAAGGGCCTGGTGGGAGGAAGTGATGTCATATAAGGGCTGTGGAGACCCCGCCCCTTCCTGTCTGTCTGCTTCCTGACTAGCAACAGGGGAGCAGCTTTGCTCCACCACGTGGCCCCTGCCATGGTGTACATGGCCTCACCGAAGGCCCAGAGCCGTGGGGACATGCGACCGACCTTTCCATCGTTCAGGTGACACTTCAGAAACCGTGAGCTGACACACATAAACCTGTCCATACTTTTTTAAGCTGTTTTATTCCAGGATTTTTGCCACAGCGAGTACAAGTTGACAAACTAGGGGCTAGGGGGATGGCTTAGCTGTGAAGGTGCTGGATTGCCTAAGCCAAAGGACCCAGGTTCGAGTCCCCAGGACCCACGTAAGCCAGACTCACAAGGGGGTGCATGCGTCTGGAGTTCGTTTGCAGCAGCTGGAGGCCCTTGGTGTGCCCATTCTCTCCCTTCCTCTCTCTCTCTGCCTTGTTCCGTCTCTCAAATAAATAACAATAAAATTTTTTTTTAAAGTTGACAAACCAGAAAGATAAATAAATAGATTATATATATATCTAGATATCTAGATATATCTAGATATAGATGATAGATGTTTGATAGCGATCACATATATGACTATGGATAAATGATTAAGGTAGATGGCAGCTGATACTATATCGGCAGGTTAGATAATTTATAGACAGATAAGTTACTTAAGGTAGATTGATGGATAATTTATAGACATATAAATACGTGATAGATATATTGCTTATAAGCAGACGATATCAGAGAGATACATGGATTTTTTTTTTAAGATTTTAATTTTTATTTATTTTATTTATTTACTAGAGACAGAGAGAGAGGGAGAATGGGCGCGCCAGGGCCTCCAGCCACTGCGAACAAAGTCCAGACGCATACGCCGCCTTGTGCATCTGGCTTATGTGGGTCCTGGAGAATCGAACCGGGGTCCTTAGGCTTTGCAGGCAAGCGCCTTAACCACTGAGCCATCTCTCCAGGCCCACACAGATTAGACACATACATGAGATGGATGGATGAGATACAATTCTATCACTCTATCTGCCTTTTCTATCTCTCTCCAATAAGTAAATAAATAAAATAAAATTAGAAAAGGGGGCTGGACAGATGGCTCAGTGGTTAAGGCGCTTGCCTGCAAAGCCTAAGGACCCCGGTTCGATTCTCCAGGACCCACGTAAGCCAGATGCACAAGGCGGCGTATGCGTCTGGAGTTCGTTTGCAGTGGCTGGGGGCCCTGGCATGCCCATTCTAACTCTTCTCTCTGTCTTTCTCTGTGTCTCTAATAAATAAATAAATAAAAATTAATAAATTTTTTTAAAAAGGTAGAGATGGGTGCTTGCTTGGGAAGCCAAAGGATCCAGGTTCAATTCCCGAGGACCCAGGTAAACCAGATGCACAAGGTGGCACATGCTTCTGGAGTTCGTTCACAGTGGCTGGAGGCCCTGGTGCACCCATTCTCTCTCTCTCTGCCTCTTTCTCTCAGTGTCTCAAATAAATAAAATTAAATAAATAACTTGTTTTTTTTTTTTTTCAAAAAGGAGTGCTGGGATTTAAGGCATGCATCCTATGCTTTTAAACTTTTTTTTTAAATGTTTTTTTATTTATGGAGAGAGAGAAAGAGAGAGAGAATGGGTGCTTTTGAATTCCCAGCACACAGCTTGGCTGTGTGCCCTGGGTGGTCCGTTCACACCGCTGCCTATGGTCTCAAACCTGAGGGAATTCCAATTGCAAATCTCCTTTCTGTTCCCCTTGCTTGACTTCCCTGAAAATCCAGGGTCCCCGGCAAAGCCTGCTTTATGGGGCTGTTGCCTTTGCAAAGCCTTCCTTGATGTCCCAGACAAAAGGAGGCCCGGAGTCCAAGAGTGCCAAAATCACCCCCAAGTTCTGCATCCACAATTTTGATCACAGGGCTACAGAGGAACCCCTCAAACCTCTTTTTAATTTAATTTTATTTTTTTAAATTCGAAGGGGGAGTTAGTTCAAAACCTTACTGTCCTTTGGCCTGGACACAGCAGGACACTTTCTCTCTCAAAGGCGTTCAGTGACAACTTCGCAGTCTCCCCGCGGGGTTAAAATTGTATTTTTAAATTTTAATGAACATTTCAGACGATGCTTTCCCTCGTCAGCTGTCAGACAATTGTGCTCACACAACAGGGCTTGTGCACGCCTGGTATGTCAATTTTATCAAGCCTCGGGTAGAAGCAGAGGAATGGTGTGAGTTGCTGATTTGTTTTGCAAAGCTGAGTAGCAATGCCAGCATTTCGTCTGCCCCAGTGATCACACACATCATCGGTGTCCCTGGAATGTTCCAGATGCCAGTGAGTCTCCCTTCAGCTGCAAAGAATTTAAACACTGTGACTGAAAAGGTCAGACTGTGTGGCTCAGTGAGCGTGCCTTCCTGCTGGGTGCAAAAGCCCTCCAAACTGCTAAGCTGAAATCAACCCTTGCTTCCTACAAAGGCCTTCTGGCCACGTGCTTTATGCCAGCAATAAGAAAATCACCAGAGGGCTGGAGGGATGGCTTAGCGGTGAAGGCGGTTGCCTGCAAAGCCAAAGGACCCAGGTTCGATTCCCCAGGACCCCCGTTAGCCAGATGCACAAGGGGGCGCATGCGTCCGGAGTTCGTTTGCAGTGGCTGGAGGCCCTGGCATGCCCGTTCTCTCTCTCCCTCTCCCTCTTTCTCTGTGAAATAAATAAATGAATAAAAATTAAATATTTTTTTAAAAAGGAAAACGACGGTAACCCGGCCTGGTGGTGCACGCCTTTGACCCCAGCACCCACTCACATAAAGCCAGATGCACTAAATGTCACATGCATCTGCAGTGCATTTGCAGTGCAAGAGGCCCTGGTGTGCCCATTCTTATTCTCTCTCTCTATTTTATTTTATTTTTTAAATTTAATTTTAATTTTATTTTTTAAATTTAATTTAATTTTTTAAATTAATTTTATTTTATTAATTTTATTTTATTTTTTATTATTTTATTTCATTATTTTATTTCATTATTTTATATTATATTTTATTTTCTTATTTTTTGACTTTCTAGGTAGGGTTTTGCTCTAGCTCAGGCTGACCTGGAATTTACTGTGTAGTCTCAGGGTGGCCTCGAATGCACGGCGATCCTCCTACCTCTGCCTCCTAAGTGCTGGGATGAAAAGCGTGTGCCACCACACCCAGCTCTTTTTATTACTATTATTGATAACTTCCATAATTATGGACAATAACCCACAATAATTCCCTCCCCCCCCACTTTCCCCTTTGCAACTCCACTCTCCATCATATCCCCCCCCCCAATCAGTCTCTCTTTTATTTTGATGTCATGATCTTTTCCTCCTATTATGATGGTCTTGTGTAGGTAGTGTCAGGCACCATGAGGTCATGGATATCCAGGCCATTTTGTGTCTGGAGGAGCACGTTGTAAGGAGTCCTACCCTTCCTTTGACTCTTACATTCTTTCCGCCCCCTCTTCCGTAATGGACCCTGAGCCTTGGAAGGTGGGTTTGAGATGTTTCAGGGCTGAGACCCTACCTCAAAAAAACCAAAAAAAGAGGCTGGAGGGATGGCTTAGCAGTTAAGGTGTTTGCCCGCAAAGCCAAAGGACCCAGGTTTGATTCTCCAGGACCCACACACAAGGGGGTGCATGCATCTGGAGTTCGTTTGCAGTGTCTGGAGGCCCTGGCACACCCATTCTCTCTCTCTCTCACTGTGCCTCTTTCCCTCTCTCAAATACATAAATAAAAATAAAACATTTTAAAAAAGAATTAAAAACAGGAGCTGGGTGTGATGGCACCCAGAAAGCAGAGGTAGGAAGATGGCTGTGAGTTCAAGGCCATGCCTGGAACTACATCGTGAATTCTAGGTCAGCCTGGGCTAGAGCAAGACCCTACCTCAAAAACAAACAAACAAACAAACAAAATTAAAAATGGCTGGAGACATGGCTCAGCTGTTAAAAGCATTTGCCTGCAAAGCCAAAGGACCCAGGTTCGATTCCCCAGGACCCACTTAAGCCAGATGCACAAAGTGGTGCATTCATCTGGAATTCATTTTCCAGTGGCTGGAGGCCCTGCCGTGCCCATTTTTTCTGTCTCTCTTTCCATTTCTTTCTCTGTCTCTCTCTCTCTCTCTCTTTCAAAAAGAATTAAAAACAGAAAAAAACTAAATTTCATAGAAAAATAATAAAACAGTTTCTAACAGGGCACACTTGAATGTCATAAACTTTGTGCGTAATAAAGATGGGCCTCCCATCTCTTACATTTTCCCTCAAAAAAAAAAAAAAAAGTTTGGCTGTGGGCTGGAGAAATGGCTTAGTGGTTAAGCGCTTGCCTGTGAAGCCTAAGGACCCCGGTTCGAGGCTCGATTCCCCAGGACCCACGTAAGCCAGATGCACAAGGGGGCGCATGCATCTGGAGTTCATTTGCAGTGGCTGGAGGCCCTGGTGTGCCCATTCTCTCTCTGTATATCTGCCTCTTTCTCTGTCTGTTGCTCTCAAATAAATAACTCATTAAAAATAAAATTTGGGCCAGGCATGGTGGCGCACGCCTTTCATCCTAGCATTCGGGACGCAGCGGTAGGAGGATCACCATGAGTTCGAGGCCACCCTGAGGCTACAGAGTGAATACCAGGTCAGCCTGGACTAGAGCGAAACCCTACCTTGGAAAAAATAAAATAAAATAAAATAACAACGTGACGTGAAGCTCACACAAGTGCAGTAGTGGCACACAGCCATGGTTGGTAACCGACTGCTCTAGATTTGGCTAACAGATGGATCAGCTTGGTGGAACGGAATGCATAGCTGGCAACGGGAAATAAGTCAGACCCATATCCCAAAACGAGCCCGCTCTCCAATATCAACCTCCCACCAATTGTGGGCTACAAGCGGGCCTACATCTATTAAATTCTCTCTAAAATAATAATGGTTATCCATGTATCTTGCACTGACCTCACTCTCCTTTGGAGAATCTGCTTCTCTTTTTCAGATGGATGCAAAACGTGAGGAGAGAATCAGCCCATCACACCTCACCAGGGCCCCAGCTGAAGCCATAGAATAATTGGGGAAATGAGCAAGAATGCTGCTTTTTCGGTGAACCTGGTGTCAGCAGAGGGGTGAAGGAGATAGACCAGAGATCACTCAACCCCTTCCAAATCAGAGATCCAGAGACACAGAGGCTCCCAGGACCTCATCACTGAAACAGACCTAAAATGAACCCCACATGGCCCAGGGGAATTCACGGGAAGAGGGGGCGGAAAGATTGTCAGAGCCACGAGTTGGATCATTATTCACATACCCCATAAGGCAAGACCCACATTACCCATGGGGGGAAGGACAGGGAATCAAAATATTACAAAAAAGTAAAAATGGAAAAAAAATTTTTTTAAATATATATATATATAATGTTTGGGGTAAAAGAACTCACGTAAGATTCTACAGCCCCCTCCTCATCTCCACTGGGGCCCGTCAGTCACAAATAGTGTCACGGCCATCGGAAGGGAAGCGTGGCTCAAATCCCACGTGTATTTTAAGGATTTTTGGGGACGGTTCTGTGTCGGTGCTTTTAAACACGCATCAATTCCGTGATATTCTGGGTCAGCGCTTTCATTAGCACAAAGCTATGTCCCTGTTTTAATTTTAATTTTTTTCTTTCTTTCTTTCTTTTTTGGAAGAAAATGCAAATGGCACATATGGCCCTCCAGTCTGGTCGCCTGACTGAACCATCAGAGCTATTCCGTGGAGACGTTCTGCGGGGTGATGAATGTAACCTGGTGGAGGCAGCTGGTGGAAAAAAGAGGGAAAATTAAAAATAAAAATTAAAAAAAGCAGCCGGGTGTGGTGTTGCACGCCTTTCATCCCAGCACTCGGGAGGCAGAGGTAGGAGGATCATGGCTGTGAGTTCAAGGCCACCCTGAGACTACATAGTGAATTCCAGGTCAGCCTGGGCTAGAGCAAGACCCTGCCTCAAAAAAAAAAAAAAACACCACAAAATAATAATAATCTTCATAGCCAGGCCTGGTGGCGCATGCGTTTAATCCCAGCACTCGGGAGGCAGAGGTAGGAGGATCGCCGTGAGTTCAAGGCCACCCTCAGACGACATAGTGAATTCCAGGTCAGCCTGGGCCAGAGTGAGACCCTACCTCGAAAAACAAAACAAAACAAAACAAAAAAAACCCCACAAAATAATAATAATCTTCATAGCTGGGCGTGGTGGTGCATGCCTTTAATCCCAGCACTCGGGAGGCAGAGGTAGGAGGATCGTGGCTGTGAGTTCAAGGCCACCCTGAGACGACATAGTGAATTCCAGGTCAGCCTGGGCCAGGGTGAGACCATACCTCGAAAAAAAAACACACAAAATAATAATAATCTTCATAGCCGGGCATGGTGGCACACGCCTTTAATCCCAGCACTCGGGAGGCAGAGGTAGGAGGATCGCTGTGAGTTCAAGGCCACCCTGAGACTACAGAGTGAATTCCAGGTCAGCCTGGGCCAGAGTGAGACCCTACCTCGAAAAACCAAAAACAAAACAAAACAAAAAAACCCACAAAATAATAATAATCTTCATAGCAGAAACAAAGGAGGATTGACTGTGAGTTCAAGGCCACCCTGAGACGACATAGTGAATTCCAGGTCAGCCTGGGCCAGAGTGAGACCCTACCTCAAAAAACAAACAAACAAACAAACAAAAACAAAAAAAAAACAAACAAAAAACACAATAATAATCTTCATAGCTGGCGTGGGTGGTGGCCCCTTTAATCCCATCCAAGAGGTAGGAGGATCGTGGCCGTGAGTTCAAGGGCACCCTGAGACGACATAGTGAATTCCAGGTCAGCCTGGGCCAGAGTGAGACCCTACCTCGAAAAAAATCAGAAACAAAAATTAGGGTCTTGCCTGCGCAGACTACGAACCCCAGGTTCGAGTCCCCAGTTATCCAACCTAACTCAGATGCACGTGGTGGCACGTGCGTTCTTTGCGGTGGCTAGTGCATAAATCAAAATGAAATCATTTTAAGAATGAACATTAAAATTTAAAAAAATAAAAAAAAAAAAAAAAAGACTTTCTGTCTTCTAATGACAAAAATAAATAAATAAATAAATAAGTCCACGGGCTGCATGCAGGGAGGTCACTTCTACCATGGCTCACCAGCCAGCGTGGACACGCGTGGTCTGCAGGTCACTCCATGGACGACAGTCCCCAAATCCCCAAATGCCTTTAGGATTCTTTTGGTTTCTTTGTTTGGGTTTTTTTATTTTGTTTTTGAGGTCGGGTCTGGCTCTAGCCCAGGCTGACCTGGAATTCACTCTGTCATCTCAGGGTGGCCTCGAACTCACAGCCACGATCCTCCTACCTCTGCCTCCCGTGTGCTGGGATTAAAGGTGTGCGCCACCACGCCCGGCGCCTTTTGGAGTCGTATCTCGGTTTCTTATTTATTGATGGTCAACCCGGCCGTTCTACACACACGTTTCATAAGAGGAGAGATCGGGTCTACCCGCCTTGTTTTATTTATTTATTTATTTATTTATTTATTTATTTATTTATTTATTTATTTGGTTTTTTCAGGGTTTCACTGTGGTTCAGGCTGACCTGGAATTCACCTGTCATCTCAGGCTGGCCTCGAAGAGGCCACGATCCTACTACCTCTGCCTCCCGAATGCTGGGATTAAAGGTCGGACTCTTATCTCGGTTTCTTATTTATTGATGGTCAACCCGGCGGTTACGTTTCATAAGAGGAGAGATCGGATCTACCCGCCTTGTTTTATTTATTTATTTATTTATTTATTTATTTATTTATTTATTTATTTGGTTTTTCGAGGTAGGGTCTCACTGTGGTTCAGGCTGACCTGGAATTCACCTGTCATCTCAGGGTGGCCTCGAACTCACGGCCACGATCCTCCTACCTCTGCCTCCCGAATACTGGGATTAAAGGCATGAGCGCCACCACGCCCGGCGCCTTTCGGACTCTTATCTCGGTTTCTTATTTATTGATGGTCAACCTGGCCGGTCTACACACACGTTTCATAAGAGGAGAGATCGGATCTACCCGCCTTGTTTTATTTATTTATTTATTTATTTATTTATTTATTTATTTATTTGGTTTTTCGAGGTAGGGTCTCACTGTGGTTCAGGCTGACCTGGAATTCACCTGTCATCTCAGGGTGGCCTCGAACTCACGGCCACGATCCTCCTACCTCTGCCTCCCTGAGTGCTGGGATTAAAGGCATGCGCCACCACGCCCGGTGCCTTTCGGACTCTTATCTCGGTTTCTTATTTATTGATGGTCAACCCGGCCGGTCTACACACACGTTTCATAAGAGGAGAGATCGGATCTACCCGCCTTGTTTTATTTATTTATTTATTTATTTATTTATTTATTTATTTATTTATTTGGTTTTTCGAGGTAGGGTCTCACTCTAGCCCAGGCTGACCTGGAATTCACTCTGTAGTCTCAGGGTGGCCTCGAACTCACGGCCACGATCCTCCTTCCTCTGCCTCCCGAGTGCTGGGATTAAAGGCGTGAGCGCCACTATGCCCGGCGCCTTTCGGAGTCTTAATCTTGGTTTCTTATTTATTGATGGTCAACCTGGCCGTTCTACACACACGTTTCATAAGAGGAGAGATCGGTCTACCTGCATTTATTTATTTATTTTTGTTTTTCGAGGTAGGGTCTCACTGTGGTTCAGGCTGACCTGGAATTCACCTGTCATCTCAGGGTGGCCTCGAACTCACAGCCACGATCTTCCTACCTCTGCCTCCCCAGTGCTGGGATTAAAGGTGTGAGCGCCACCATGCCCGGCGCCTTTCGGAGTCTTATCTCGGTTTCTTATTTATTGATGGTCAACCCGGCCGTTGTACACACACGTTTCATAAGAGGAGAGATCGCGTCTACCCGCTTTGTTTTATTTATTTTATTTTATTTTATTTTTTTGGTTTATCGAGGTAGGGTCTCACGGTGGTTCAGGCTGACCTTTTCTGTCATCTCAGGTCGAACTCAGGGATTTCTACCTCTAGCCCAGGCTGGGACCTGGCGCCACCATGCCCAGCGCCTTTTGGAGTCGTATCTCGGTTTCTATTGATGGGTGGCCACGTTTCATAAGAGGAGAGATCGGGTCTACCCGCTTTGTTTTATTTATTTATTTTATTTTATTTTTTTGGTTTTTTGAGGTAGGGTCTCACTGTGGTTCAGGCTGACCTGGAATTCACCTGTCATCTCAGGGTGGCCTCGAACTCACGGCCACGATCCTCCTACCTCTGCCTCCCGAATGTTGGGATTAAAGGCTTGTACCACCATGCCTGGTGCCTTTCAGTTCTTATCTCGGTTTCTTATTTATTGATGGTCAACCCGGCCGTTCTACACACACGTTTCATAAGAGGAGAGATCGGTCTACCCGCATTTATTTATTTATTTATTTTTGTTTTTCGAGGTCGGGTCTCACTGTGGTTCAGGCTGACCTGGAATTCACCTGTCATCTCAGGGTGGCCTCGAACTCACAGCCACGATCCTCCTACCTCTGCTTCCCGAATGCTGGGATGAAAGGCGTGAGCGCCACCATGCCCGGCGCCTTTGGAATCTTATCTCGGTTTCTTATTTATTGATGGTCAACCCGGCCGGTCTACACACGTTTCATAAGAGGAGAGATCGGGTCTACCCGCTTTGTTTTATTTATTTATTTTATTTTATTTTTTTGGTTTTTCGAGGTTGGGTCTCACTCTAGCCCAGGCTGACCTGGAATTCACTCTGTATTCCCAGGGTGGCCTCGAACTCACAGCCACGATCCTCCTACCTCTGCCTCCCGTGTGCTGGGATTAAAGGTGTGAGCGCCACCACACCCGGCGCCTTTCGGAGTCTTATCTTGGTTTCTTATTTATTGATGGTCAACCCGGCCATTCTACACACACGTTTCATAAGAGGAGAGATCGGGTCTACCTGCATTTATTTATTTATTTATTTTTGTTTTTCGAGGTAGGGTCTCACTGTGGTTCAGGCTGACCTGGAATTCACCTGTCATCTCAGGGTGGCCTCGAACTCACGGCCACGATCCTCCTACCTCTGCCTCCCCAGTGCTGGGATTAAAGGTGTGCGCCACCACGCCCGGCGCCTTTTGGACTCTTATCTTGGTTTCTTATTTATTGATGGTCAACCCAGCCGTTCTACACACACGTTTCATAAGAGGAGAGATCGGGTCTGCCCGCTTTGTTTTATTTATTTATTTTATTTTATTTTTTTGGTTTTTCAAGGTAGGGTCTCACTGTGGCTCAGGCTGACCTGGAATTCACTATGTAGTCTCAGGGTGGCCTCGAACTCATAGCGATCCTCCTACCTCTGCCTCCCGAGTGCTGGAAAGGCATGCACCATCACACCCGGCTTCCTCTTTGTTTTTATTTCTTTATTTTTATTGTAGAGAGAGAGAGAGAGAGAGAATTGGCTCATGCCAGGGCCTCAGCCGCTGCCATCGAATTCCAGACACCTGCGCCCCCTGGTGGGCACGTATGACCTTGCAAGCTTGCCTCACCTCTGTGCGTCTGGCGTATGTGGGATCCGGAGACTCGAACCTGGGTCCTTAGGCGTCGCGGGCAAGCGCCTTAACCGCTGAGCCATCTCTCCAGCCTGGTCTACCTTCTTTCAAAGAGAGTTTGGATGAAAGGTTGCAGACTATGTCTAAGAGCAACTGGATCTAACAGCCTTGCAGCCTGGATAAAGTCGAGTCGGCACCGACATGTCTTCTATTTAAGACGCATTTGAACACTCGCATCAGACGGGAATGCGAGGCATTGAAGGAGATGGAAGCCTTCGTTACCCGTTATGGACCCAGAGGATTTTTACACAAGTATCTGAATGTGTTCTAGGCCAATTAAAACACAAGTCACGGGCTGCAGAGATGACTTACCAATGAAGGCATTTGCCTGCAAAGTCTAATGACCCAGGATTGATTCCCCAGGTCCCACATGAGCCAGATGCATGTGGTGGCGCATGCGTCTGGAGTTCGTTTGCAGCGGCTGGAGACCCTGGCGTGCCCATTCTCTCTCCCTCTCTGCCTGTTTCTCTCTCTCAAATAAATAAATAAATAAATAAATAAACAAATAAATAAATAAGCCAGGCGTGGTGGCGCATGCCTTTAATCCCAGCATTCGGGAGGCAAAGGTAGGAGGGTCGCCATGAGTTCGAGACCACCCTGAGATTACATAGTGAATTCCAGGTCAGCCTTGGCCAGAGTGAGACCCTACCTTGAAAAACTGAAAAAAATGGGGGCTGGAGAGATGGCTTAGCAGTTAAGGCGCCTGCCTGCTAAGCCTAAGAACACTGGTTCCAAACTCCAGTGGTTCCAATCTCCAGGTCCCACGTTTAGCCAGGTGCAAAGTGACGCAAGGGTGCAATGCCGCACTTGACCACAAGGGGGCGCACGCATCTGGATTTTGTTCACAGCAGCTGAGAGACTGCTGGCGTGCCCATTTCTATCTGTCTCCCTCTCCCTCTCTGTCTGTCTCTCTCTCCAGAAATAAATAAAAAATAATAAAAAAAATTTTAAAAAATGAAAAATGAAGCCCCACCCCAAATAAATAAATAAATAAATAAATAAATAAATAAATAAATAAAATATGTTTTAAAAAATAAATTAAATGAAAAATAAACAAAAAATCGATTCTGGAAATCAGATATATAACATGGTGATGATAGTTTATGGTATACATGAGATTTTCTATAAGCATAGATTAGAAATGTTCTCACCACACACACCATACACAGGACAGCTAATGATGTCAGCAAATGGCCAGGAGGATTCATCGCTCGACAAAAAATTATTGCATATTGCGCATGTAAATCTACATCCCATGTGGTCAATGGATTCAGTTTTTATTTTAATTTAATTTTATTATTTTTTTGGAGAGAGAGAGAGGGACAGAGGGAGAGAGGGAGAGAGACAGACAGAGGCATGCAAGCAGCCTCTCAGCTGCTGTGAATGAACTCCAGATGCGTGCGACCCCTTGTGGTCAAGTGCGGCATTGCGCCCTTGCGTCACTTTGCGTCTGGCTAAACGTGGGACCTGGAGATTGGAACCGGCATTCTTAGGCTTAGCAGGCAGGTGCCTTAACCACTAAGCCATCTCTCCAGGCCGGATTCAGTTTTTATTAGCTATTCCTCGGTAAAGTTTGGGGGCAGACGGGGGTGAACAGCAGCCAAGTATGTTTATTCATAAAGAATTAAAAACAGGCTGGGTGTGGTGGCTCACGCCTTTCATCCCAGCGGCACTGGCGAGGCAGAGGCAGGACGATCGTGGCCGTGAGTTCAAGGCCACCCTGAGATGACAGAGTGAATTCCAGGTTAGCCTGGGCTAGAGCGAGACCTGACTTTGAAAAAACAAAATGAAACAAACAAACAACAACAACACACAAATTACTATCTCTACATGAATGCACAACACATACAGTTCTTATAATTAGATTGGTTTCATTACCAGAAAACAGCAATAAAGTTGCATCAGGTGTCTGTCAAAGGCAAAGCTGATTTTTTTTAAAAAAATATTTATTAGCCGGGCGTGGTGGCGCACGCCTTTAATCCCAGCACTTGGGAGGCAGAGGTAGGAGGATCGCCGAGAGTTCGAGGCCACCCTGAGACTACAGAGTGAATTCCAGGTCAGCCTGGGCCAGAGTGAGACCCTACCTCGAAAAAAAAAAAAAAAAAAAAAATTATTTATTAAGAGAGCGAGAGACAAGATTGATAGATATTCTATCTAATCTATCTATCTATATCTATCTAATCTATCTATCTAATCTATCTAATCTATATCTATCTTATCTCTATCTATCTAATCTATATCTATCTATCTATCCATCCATCCATCCATCCATCCATCCATCCATCCGTTTCTTTGCAAGGAGAGAGAGATAATGGGCACGCCAAGGCCTCCGGCCGCTGCAAACAAACTCCAGACGCGTGCGCCCCCTTGTGCATCTGGCTAATGTGGGTCCTGGGGAGTTGAACCTGGGGCTTTGCAGGCAAACGCCTTAACCGCTAAGCCATCCTTCCAGCCCTGATTTTTTTTTTTTTAGTAAAACACATGTATTTTTATTTATTTTTTGGGGGGTGGGGTGGGGTGGGGTTTCGAGGTGGGATCTTGCTGTAGCCCAGGCTGACCTGGAATAAGTCTCAGGCTGGCCTCAAACTCCCTTCGATCCTTCTACCTCTGCCTCCAGGGTGTTGGGATTAGAGCCATGTACCACCACACCCCAGTTTAATTTTTTTTTTTTTTGAGGTAAGGTCTCACTCTAACCCAGGCTGACCTAGAATTCACTATGCAGTCTCAGGGTGGCCTCGAACTCACGGCTGTGATCCTCCTGCCTCTGCCTCCCTCGAGTGCTGCTGGGATTAAAGATGTGCGCCGCCACGCCCAGCACAAAACTTTGAAACTACACTTATGAATGTGACGAACCACTGTTTTAAATATAGCTTGTCAGGCTGGAGAAATGGCTTAGCAGTGAGTGAAGGCTCTTGCCTGCAAAGTCAAAGGACCCCAGTTCGATTCCCCCAGGACCCACATAAGCCAGATGCACAAGGTGGCACATGAGTCTGGAGTTTGTTTGTAGTGGCTGGAGGTCCTGGCACACCCACTCTCTCTCTCTCTCTCAAATAAGCAAGAATAAAATATTTAAATAGTGCTGGAGAGATGGCTTAGTGGTTAAGCACTTGCCTGTGAAGCCTAAGGACCCTGGTTCCAGGCTTGATTGCCCAAGACCCACGTAAGCCAGATGCACAAGGTGGCGCATGCATCTGGAGTTTGTTTGCAGCGGCTGGAGGCCATGGCGTGCCCATTCTCTCCCTCTCTATCCCTCTTTCTCTGTCTCAAATAAATACATAAAATATATTTTTAAAAATATTTATTTAAATATTTTTATTTAATATTTTATTTAATATAATATTTAGTATAATAATATTAAATATTAAATAAATATTTTTAAAAAAATGTTTACAGAGATCAAACATAAAATTGACTCTAAATTTTGGACCCTGGAGTAAACACGAAAATTCCATCGCACACCTTAAGTTGAGGAAAAAAGAAAGGGTATAAAATATCCACAGAGGAGGTAATTGCATATCCGAGTTGTAAAAAATTAAAGAAGATTCTAGAACTCCTCCATTTATGCCACAAGAAATTGCTTCTCCAGACTTATAGGACTCAGGACTTTTTTTTTTTTTTTTTTTTTTTTAAAAAAAGGAATGATTTATTAACTACCATTTCTGAATAAAAGTCATTATTTTTTTTGGCACGTGTCATGGAAAATTTAATTGGCTCGTTTTCTTTCTTTCTTTTTTCTTTTTTTTCGATAACCTCTGACCGCAGGCTAATCCGTTTTGCCTGCCAGCGAATCTATTTAGCCAGTCGTTTATTCTTGGAAAGTTTCTGGGAGAAGAATTGATGGCTTGGAAATCGTGCTTCCCTAATAGAGACTGACGGAAAGTTTTCTGAGAAGTGAGGTGGATTTTTGATAATCCCTGATGTGAAAAAAAAATATATACATATATATATATCACATGATGGGAACTAGGCTCACCAGTGTGGAAATTTGGTGGTAAAATTTATTTCTCCTCCCTAAGTAGATGGGTTCTTGCTGGTTTTTTTGTTTTGTTTTGTTTTGTTTTGTTTTGTTTTTCCTTCTCCCCCAAAGGTAAAATTTGTGGCAGGTCTGGAGATATCTTCCCCAAAGTTACTACTGGCCATTCATTTCTCCATCCACTGACGCACTCTGCAGTGACTAAATCATTATTACATATATAGTTGGGCAGGGTTGGTGGTGGTGCACATGCACACACACACACACACACACACACACACACACACACACACGCCTTCCATCCCAGCACAGGGGAAGCAGAGTTGGGATGATCGTGGGCCGTGAGTTCGAGGCCACGCTTATCGAGGACAGAGTGAATTCAGGTCAGCCTGGCTGGAGTGAGACCCGACCTGGAAACACAGACAGCTAAATAAAAATAAAAATAAAAATAAAAATAAAAATAAAAATAAGCTGGGCGTGGTGTTGCACGCCCTTAATCCCAGCACCCGGGAGGCAGAGGTAGGAGGATCGCTGTGAGTTCAAGTCCACCCTGAGAGGACATAGAGAATTCCAGGTCAGCCTGAGCTAGAGTGAGACCCTACCTCGAAAAATCAGAATAAATAAATAAATTAAATAAATTAAATTAAATAAATAAATACATTAAATTAAATTAAAATTAAAATCAGGTTGGATGGTGCCATCTCACAGCCATTTGGCTAAGACCGCACTTAGTCTATGGAATTGGTCAGGGGTGCCATCGAAAGTAATCATATCCTATGACCAGAATGGGCTTTCTAAATGTATTTTTTTTCTTTTGTATTTATTAGACAGACGAGAGAGAGAGAGATTTTTTTCTTTTCTATTTATTAGAGACAGATGTGAGAGAGAGAGAGAGAGAGAGAGAGAGAGAGAATGGGCACACCAGGGCCTCCAGCCGCTGCAAATCAACTCCAGGCCCTTCCTTGAGCATCTGGCTTAGGTGGGACCTGGAGAATCGAACCTGGGTCCCTAGGCTTCCCAGGCAAGTGCCTTAACTGCTAAACCATCTCTCCAGTCCTTAAAAAAAAATTAAATAATATTCAATTTATTTATTTGTGAGAGGGAAGGAGAGAGAGAGAGAAAGAGAGTGAGAATGGGCGCACCAGGGACTCCAGCCACTGCAAATGAGCTGCAGATGCGTGCGTCAGCTTGTGCGGCTGGCTTATGTGGGTCCTGGGGAATCGAACCTGGGTCCTTTGGCTTGGCAGGCAAGTGTCTTCACCGCTGAGCCGTCTCTCCAGCCCCCCGGCGTGGTTTTGTAAAGTGCGAGTACAAAGTGGTGGGTTACGTGATGGCATTTTCCATACATGTGTGTCATCACGTGTTCTTTTAATGCGTCCTGCCCGTCTGTGTGCGTCCCCATCGCCTCCTACCTGCCTGTCTCTGGGCTCCTTCCTCTGCTCTTAAGGTGCCTTTCTCCTCACTCGTGTCTGGATTTTAGTTTCACAATAAACAGAACACACATGTATAACATATACATATATATCACACATTATATCACATGATATCATACATATGACATATACATACAAACATATGTACATATATACACACACACATATATCACATATCATATATATATGATATATACATACATACACATATATACATATGTACACACACATATATCACAATATATCATATATATGATATATATATATATACACACATACACTTATATGCATACACACACATATATATCATATTATATCATATATATGATATATACATACACACATATATCACATTTACATCATATATACAGATACACACATATATATCACATTATATCATATATATGATATATATACATACATACACCTATATATAGACATACACACATATATATCACATTATATCAATTATATATGATATATACATACATACACATATATACATGTATATACAGATACACACATATATATCACATTATATCATATATATGATATATATACATACATACACATATATACATACACACAGATATATATCACATTATATCATATATATGATATATACATATACACACATATATATACATACACATACATATATCACATTATACCATATATATATATATACACATATATATATACATACACATACACACATATATATCACATTATACCATATATATACATACACACACATATATATCACATTATATCAATTATATGTGATATATACATACATACACACACATATATACATATATACAGACATACATGCACATATATATCTATATATCAATTATATATGATATATATACATTATACATACATATATATACATATATACAGACATAAACACACATATATATCTCATATCAATTATATGTACACACATATATATATACATACACATATATACATATATACAGACATACACTCACATATATATCACATTATATCAATTATATATGATATATACATACATACACATATATACATATACATATACAGATAGACACACATATATATATCACATTATGTCAATTATATATAATATATAGACATACACATATATACATATAGACAGACATACACACACATATATATCTCATATCAATTATATATAATATATAGACATACACATATATACATATATACAGACATACACACATATATATCACATTATATCAATTATCAATTAAAATATATATATATAGACATACACATATATACAGACATACAGAAATACACATTATATATATATCATATTATATCAATTATACATGATAGATACATACATACACATATATACAGACATACAGACATACACACACATAAATATCTCATATCAATTATATATAATATATATTTATTCATATTTACATATATACATATATACAGACATACACACACATATATATCACATTATATCAATTATATATAATATATAGACATACACATATATACAGACATACAGAAATACACACATATATATATCACATTATATCAATTATACATGATAGATACATACATACACATATATACAGACATACAGACATACACACATATGTATATCATATTATATCATATATATGATATATATACATACATACACCTATATACATACACACATATATATCACATTATATCATATATATGATATACATACATACAATACATACATACACATATACACACATATATATCACATTATATCACATATATACATACATACACATATATATGTACACACATATCACATTATATCATATATATACATACACATATATATCATAAAAATTATATCATATATATGATATATATACAGATACATTTGACACACATATATATATAGAGAGAGACATACAAAACAAAAATATATAATCACATTATATCATATATATAAAATAAAATATATAAAATAAAATACATATATATATACACATATATACAGGCATACACACATATCACATTATATCATATATATGATATATATATATAAATATATATACATACATACATACACACATACATATATACATGTGTGTACTGACATATACACACACATATCACATTATATAGCACACTATATCATATATTATATAGATATAGATATATGTGATATATACATACACACACAGAGATCACTTTATATCATACATATCACATGTATATCACATTATATCACATACACGATATCATATATATTTGATCATCTATACGATTTGTATATGTTATCCGCTGAGCCGTCTCTGCAGCCCCTATTTTGGATATATACTGTGTGGGTACCATCAGCTCCTAACCTAACCACGGTTCCTTCCCTGTGGCTTTGCAGGCTGGAGGGACGGCTCCGCGGTGAAGGCGCTCGCCTTCAAAGCCTAAGGACCCAGGTTCGATTCCCCAGTGCCCATGTAAGCCGGACAGATGCACGAGGGGGGGGTGCACGCGTCGGGAGTGTGTTTACAGCAGCTGGAGGCCCTGGTGTGCCTATTCATTCTCTCTCTCTCAAATATAAAATAAAATAAAATAAAATAAAATAAAATAAAATAAAATAAAATAAAATAAAATAAAATAAAATAAAATAAAAAAATATATATATGTTTTAATAAGCCAAATCCTAGACCACTCTAATTTCTGTTTGCCCACGGTTGGTTTTGTGTCATTTTATTATTATTATTATTGTTATTTTTTCGAGGTAGGGTATCACTCTAGCTCAGGCTGACCTGGAATTCACTATGTCGTCTCAGGGTGGCCTCGAACTCACGGCCACGATCCTCCCACCTCTGCCTCCCCAGTGCTGCGATTAAAGGCGTGCGCCACCACGCCTGGGAATTTTTTTTTTTAATAAGCCAAGTCCTAGACCAGTCTAATTTCTGTCTGCCCACAATTGGTTTTGTGTCTTTTTATTATTTATTTATTTATTCATTTATTTATTTATTTTTCGAGGTAGGGTCTCACTCTGATCCAGGCTGACCTGGAATTAACTATGTAGTCTCAGGGTGGCCTTGAACTCACGGCAATCCTCCTACCTCTGCCTCCCCAGTGCTGGGATTAAAGGCGTGCGCCACCACGCCTGGGAATTTTTTTTTTTAAATAACCCAATTCCAAGACCAGTCTAATTTCTGTGGCGGTGTACCCCTCAAATCCCAGTTGCTGTGGTTGGTTTTAATTGCTGAGGTCTTTTTATTTATTTATTATTTATTTATTTATTCATTCATTCATTTATTCATTTATTTATTCATTTATTTATTGAGGTAGGGTCTCGCTCTAGCTCAGGCTGACCTGGAATTCACTCTGTCGTCTCAGGGTGGCCTTGAACTCACGGCCACGATCCTCCTACCTCTGCCCCCCTCCAGAGTGCTGGGATGAAAGCTGTGCACCACCAGGCCCCGGCAGTTTTGTGTCCTTTTAAGAGGCAAAATGAGAGAGGATCGTTGTGAGTTTGAGGCCAGCCTGGAGCTACAGAGTTCCAGATCAGCCTACAAGAAGAAATGTGTATGTATGTATACATATATATATATATGCACATATGTATATATGTGTGTGTATATAGAATATATATTATATAATATTTATAAATGTTATATTATATATATACATACATATATATATAATTATGAATTTATTTTTGTGTAGCTAGGAGCATTGTAACCAACTTTCCCCTCAAATGTAAAGTTGTGCACTACATTGAAATAATAGCCTTAGTAATAACGCAAGTTTATTTTTACTTATTTATTTATTTGACAGAAAGAGGGGGAGAGAGAAAGAGCGAACGGGTACGCCAGGGCCTCCAGCCACTGCAAACGAACTCCAGATGCATGCGCCACCTTGTGCATCTGGCTAAAGCGGGTCCTGGGGAATCGAACTTGGGTCCTTTGGCCTTGCAGGCAAATGCCTTAACTGCTAAGCCATCCCTCCAGCCATAATAACACAAATTTAAACACAAACCCACCACGCAGCCCCCAGACAACATTTCCAGGCTCACTGTGAACCCCCGTTTTCATTGAAATGCCATCTCAGTAACAAGAAGGGGGGCTGATGATAAAGTTGGGGACCAGGGTGCCCATCATGTTAGGGGTGAAAACCGTTTATCCATCAGTTCCTATCCAATGCACACGTGCACTCAAGAGAGCGCTTGGCATTTTAATTAATAATCCCAGCAGTGGGAGAGATGCCTGTTGCAGTCAGGTTCAGATTTGCTGGCAGAAATCGCCTGACTAAGAGCAGCTTGTGGGAAAAAAGAGGTTTATTTTGGCTTACAGGCTCGAGGGGGAAGCTCCATGATGGCAGGGAAAACGATGGCATGAGCAGAGGGTGGGCATCAGTCTCTGGTCAACATAAGGTGGACAACAGCAACAGGAGAGTGTGCCAAACACTGGCAAGGGGAAGCTGGCTATAATACCCATAAGCCCACCCCCAACAATATACCGCCTCCAGGAGGCTTTAATTTCCAATTGCCATCATCTGGGGAGACTAGCATTCAGAACACTTAAGTTTATGGGGGATACCTGAATCAAACCACCACATTCCGCCCCTGGCCCCCATAAACTGATAACCATACACGATGTAAAAATGCAAATGCATAAATGCAACTTTCAAAGTCCCCATACTGTTTATCAATCCGAATGATGGTCCAACAATCCCCATACTCCAAGGTCTTTTAACTGAGCCAGAAAACCAAAATTAATATCCCCCCAAACCCATAATGACACAGAATAAACATTGCCACTGCAAAAGATGGCATTGGGCATAGCAAAGAAATATTCAACCAATACAAGATTTAAAACCCCATACTCCAAGTCTTTTAACTGAGCCAGAAAAACCAAGAATAATCAAACTCTGTAACCCCAAACATCAAACTCTGTGGCTCCAAGTCCAACAACTCTAGCCAGTGACAAATCTCTAAGTCCGATAATTCTAACCAGCAATAAGACTCTGGAGTTCCAATTCCGCCCCTCCAGTTAGGCCAAACCACCACATTCCACCCCTGGCCCCCATAAAGTGATAACCATATACACGGTGTAAAATGCAAATGCATAAATGCAACTTTCAAAGTCCCCATATTGTTTATCAATCCGAATGATGGTCCAACAATCCCCATACTCCAAGGTCTTTTAACTGAGCCGTAAAACCAAAATTAATCCCCCCCAAAACCCATAATGACGCAGAATAAACATTCTCATTGCAAAGGATGGCCCCCATAAAGCAAAGAAATATTCAACCAAATACAAGATTTAAAACCAAACATCAAACATGGTGTAGCCAGTGACAAAATGCAGCAACAATGCAGAGTAAATGCAACATTTAAAGTCCCCATCAACTGATAACCATTTTAAAATGCAAATGCATAAATGCAACTTTGATATTTATCCAACAACCCCCATACTCCAAGGTCTTTTAACTGAGCCGTAAAACCAAAATTAATATCCCCCCAAAACCCATAATGAATAAACCCATTAATACAAGATTTAAAACAACCAGGGTAAACATCAAAGAATAAACATTCTCATTGCAAAGGATGGCATTGGGCCAAGCAAAGAAATATTCAACCAATACAAGATTTAAAACAACCAGGGCAAACATCAAACTCTGTAGCTCCAAGACCAACAACTCTAGCCAGTGACAAATCTCCAAGTCTGATAATTCTAACCAGCAACAAGTCTCTGGAGTTCCAATTCCGCCCCTCCAGTTAGGCCAGACCACCACATTCCGCCCCTGGCCCCCATAAACTGATAACCATATACACGGTGTAAAATGCAAATGCATAAATGCAACTTTCAAAGTCCCCATATTGTTTATCAATCCGAATGATGGTCCAACAATCCCCATACTCCAAGGTCTTTTAACTGAGCCAGAAAAGCAAAATTAATATCCCCCCCAAACCCCATAATGACACAGAATAAACATTCTCATTGCAAAGGATGGCATTGGGCAAAGCAAAGAAATATTCAATCAAATACAAGATTTAAAACAACCAGGGCAAACATCAAACTCTGTAGTTCCGAGTCCATCAACTCTAGCCAGAGACAAATCCCCAAGTCCCATAATTCTAACCAGCAACAAGCTCTGGAGTTCCAATTCCGCCCCTCCAGTTAGGCCAGACCACCACATTCCGCCCCTGGCCCCCATAAACTGATAACCATATACACGGTGTAAAATGCAAATGCATAAATGCAACTTTCAAAGTCCCCATACTGTTTATCAATCCGAATGATGGTCCAACAATCTCCATACTCCAAGGTCTTTTAACTGAGCCAGAAAACCAAAATTAATATCCCCCCAAAACCCATAATGACGCAGAATAAACATTCTCATTGCAAAGGATGGCATTGGGCAAAGCAAAGAAATATTCAATCAAATACAAGATTTAAAACAACCAGGGCAAACATCAAACTCTGTAGTTCCGAGTCCAACAACTCTAGCCAGTGACAAATCTCCAAGTCTGATAATTCTAACCAGCAACAAGCTCTGGAGTTCCAATTCCGCCCCTCCAGCTAGGCTACTCACGGTCCTGGAAGACTTCATCCGGGGCCCGGCAGCTTTCCTCGGACGCCATCTCGTGGTCCTGGCATCTCTGCTGGGTCTCCACTGCAACCCACGGTCCATCCTCATGGCCCCATGGGGGTCTCCATGCAGGCCTCCAGCAAACGTGCTTCACACTGCCCATGGCCATTTCCAAAACACAAGACCGCGTTGCAAACTCAATGACCCTCTCTTTCCTGCATTTGTTATACTCCATAATTCCAGGTAGGGTGCAAATTTGTTAATCCAGGGGGGAATAAATCAGACTTTGGAGAACAGGACACTCCTTCAGCATTCAGGCCCCTTCAAAAGAGTCTGCATTCGTCCTGTTGCCCCAGTGCAGGTCAGCTGGCCCAATCGCAAAGGTTGTAATCTCTCAATTGCAGCTGAACAGGCAGAGTTCACCCAAAGCTTTCATTTTTTTCTGTGCCATATCCTTCTGCTCACACCCGTTCATTTCTATGCAGTGCAACTTCTCAGGACACTGGCATAAGAGCAAACTTCTCACACCAACTGCTAGCCCAGTCCAGGCAAAGCTCTTTCTCTCCTTCATAAGCCAAACCTCACAGTCCATAGTTCTTACTGCATTCAGGTCTTTCAGCTCTGAGCAGAATAGTGCATCAAGCTGAATTTACAGCACTGCAAGGTGTCTCTTAGGCCTAGGTTTCAAATCCTTCCATATTCTTCTTGAAAATCAGCTCCAAAAGGCCAAAGCCACACAGTCAGGTGTCCGGCAGCAATCCCACTCCTCGGTACCACTTTACTGTTGCAGTCAGGTTCACGTTGCTGATAGAAATTACCTGACCAATAGCAGCTTGTGGGGAAAAAAAGAGGTTTATTTTGGCTTACAGGCTCGAGGGGGAAGCTCCACGATGGCAGGAAAAAAGATGGCATGAGCAGAGGGTGCACATCACCCTCTGGTCAACATAAGGTGGACAACAGCAACAGGAGAGAGTGTGCCGAACACTGGCAAGGGGAAGCTGGCTATAATACCCATAAGCCCACCCCCAACAATACTCTGCCTCCAGGAGGCTTTAATTTCCAAATTGCCGTCAGCTGGGGAGACTAGCATTCAGAGCACTTAAGTTTATGGGGGAGGCCTGAATCAAACCACCACAATGGCTTAGCGGTGAAGGCACCTGCCTGCGAAGCTTAAGGATCCTGGTTCGATTCTCCAGGTCCCACGTGAGCCAGCTGCGCAAGGGGGTCCGCGCATCTTGAGTTCCTTGGCAGCGGCTGGAGGACCTGGCGCACCCATTCTCACTCTCCCTCTCTAATAAATAAAAATAAAGAAAGCACCTCAGTCATTGATAGTTACTGTGCACGTCTGACATGGGGAAGGTTGACAAATTCCAGCACCTTCTGTGAGGATGATGGGTGTGATAGCAAATAAATAAATAAATAAATAAATAAGAAAGTGTGAGGCCAGTGGAGGCGTATCCAGGGCCCCCGACACAGGAGTGTAAGAATTCACTAGCGCCGGGCGTGGTGGCGCACGCCTTTAATCCCAGCACTCAGGAGGCAGAGGGAGGAGGATCGCCGAGAGTTTGAGGCCACCCTGAGAGTACATAGTTAATTCCAGGTCAGCCTGGACCAGAGTGAGACCCTACCTTGCAAAACCAAAAAAAAAAAAAAAAAGAATTCACTAGCAAAGCTGGTGTGGTTGTGTAATGCGAGAGCTGCCAGAGGGAGGCAGAGGTAGGAGGATCATGGCTGTGAGTTCGAGGCCACCCTGAGATGACAGAGTGAATTAATTCCAGGTCGGCCTGAGCTAGAGTGAGACCCTACCTTGAACAAACAAAAATGAACAAACAAATAATTAATTTCTTAATTAAAATTAAAATTATAAAAAAAATAATAAATTCACTAACTGTGTGTGTGTGTGAGATGCATGTGTCAGAGGATTGATCCTAACTCATTGTATGATCTGATATACACATGTTTATGTATACATACACACGTGTATATAGGTGCCTAGGCACGAAGGTAGACAATATACCGAAATTTATGTAGATTGGGCTGGAGAGATGGCGTAGTGGTTAAGGCACTTGCCTGCAACACCAAAGGACCCAGGTTCGATCCCCAGGACCCACGTTAGCCAGATGCACAAGGGGGTGCATGGGTATGGAGTTCATTGGCAGTGGCTGGAGGCCCTGGTGTCCCCATTCTCTCTCTCTCCCCCTCTTCCTCTGTCAAATAAATTAATTAAATTTAAATTTTAAAAAATTAAAGAAATTTATGTAGCTAGACAGACAGGTAGCTGAACACACATATCTTGATAGATAAGCAATCTAGATACTTATGGAGGTAAGAGAGGGAGATTAGATACAGATGGTACACACACATGATAGATAGATAGATAGATAATAAAAATATAAGATTGAGCCTGGCATGGTGGCGGTGCTCACGCCTTTAATCCCAGCACTCGGAAGGCAGAGGCAGGAGGATTATGGCCGTGAGTTCAAGGCCACCCTGGACTATATAGTGAATTCCAGGTCAGCCTGGACTAGAGTGAGACTCTACTTTGAAAAACGAAAAAAAAGAAGAAGAAGAGGAGGAGGAGGAGGAGGAAAAGAAGGGAAGGAAGGAAGGAAGGAAGGAAGGAAGGAAGGAAGGAAGGGGAAGGAAGGAAGGAAAAAAGAAAGATAAGATTGATATAAATTGAGATGGGAGCTAGAAAGATGGCTCAGCTGTTAGGAGGGAGAGAGAGAGAGAGAGGAGGGAGGGAGAGAATGGGCACATCAGGGCCTCCAGCCACTGCAAATGAACTCCAGATGCATGCACCCCCTTGTGCATCCGGCTGACGTGGGTGCTGTGGAATCGAACCTGGGTCCTTTGGCTTTGCAGGCCAAGGCCTTCACAGCTAAGCCATTCCTCCAGCCCTCCAGAGATGAATTTAATCTTTGGAGCACTTATGAAAATGTCCAGATGGGCAGGGCACGGTGGCACACGCCTTTCATCCCAGCACTCGGGAGGCAGAGGTAGGAGGATTGCCGTGAGTTCAAGGCCACCCTGAGACGACAGAGTGAATTCCAGGTCAGCCTGGACCAGAGTGAGACCCTACCTCAAAAAACCAAAAAAAAAAAAAAAAGAAAAAAAAAGCAAATGTCCAGATGGGAATCATTTTCATGGGCTCATATAGCTCAATCAAAATCCTGACTATCCTCCAAATCATTATTAAAATTCAGAGTCACACCCGCACCGTATCTGAAGGGATGCAGCGTACATAATGACTTTCTGAGTCAATTTTTCTAATCTCGAGTCTTCATCCCCTAAGGCTTCCCTCCCCTGCCCCCGCCACCACCACACACCCCCCCCTCAGTAATTGTCCAGAGCTTTAAATAAAAGAATCGTGGTGATTGAATCTTGATGCGTCTTTATTTTTAGACGCACATCTCGAAGTCTTTAGAACGAGTGGCAGAGCATAGAAATCAACAATGTGTGTGCAGATAGCTCAGGGAAAAAAAATCATTCTTTTTAAAATTTTTTTAAAATATATTTTTATTTATTTATTTGAGAGAGAGAAAGAGGCAGAGAGAGAGAGAGAATGGGCACGCCAGGGCCTCCAGCCACTGCAAACGAACTCCAGATGCATGTGCCCCCTTGTGTATCTGGTTTACGTGGGTCCTAGAGAATCGAACCAGGGTCCTTTGGCTTTGCAGGCAAACGCCTTAACCGCTAAGCCATCTCTCCAGCCCTTAATTTTTATTTATTATTCATTTGACAGAGAAAGAGGGACAGAGAGAGAGAGAATGGGCATGCCAGGGCCTCCAGATTTGAACCTAGGGCCTCTTGTGCAGCTGGCTAACATGGGTGCTGGGGATTTGAACCTGGGGCCTCTGGGTTTGCAGGCAAACACCTTACCTGCTAAGCCATCCCTCCAGCCCAGGAAAATCATTCATTTTTATTTTATTTTATTTTTTGAGACAGAGAGAGGGAAAGAGGCAGAGAGAGAGAGAGAGAGAGAATCATTCTTTTTTTGTTTTATTTTGTTTGTTTTGTTTTGTTTTTTCGAGGTAGGGTCTCACTCTAGCTCAGGCTGACCTGGAATTCACTATGTCGTCTCAGGGTGGCCTCGAACTCACGGAGATCCTCCTACCTCTGCCTCCTGGTGCTCGCTTTAAATTTACTTATTTAGGAGAGAGAAAGAGGCAAATGGGGGGGGAGAGAGAATGGGTGCAGCAAGGCCTCCAGCCACTGCAAACGCACTCCAGACGCATGCGCCACTTGTGCATCTGGCTTACGTGGGTCCTGGGGATTCGAACCTGGGTCCTCAGGCGTGGCTGGCAAGCGCCTTCACCGCCAATTCATCTCTCCAGTCCCCGAACCGCAGTTCTGAAAACCCTATAAATGTATACCTGTCAGATCGTAAATCCTGGGAGGAGGAAGTTTGCAGGATCTAATGCGAAGTTCACCAAAGAACCAAGTTGCCGACACGTCCTTCTGGTGCACGGGTAAATTTGGAAATGAGGTGGTCGTGGTCCACGAGTCAATCTCAAAAATATAGCAAGCCATTTCTCTCTTTATTATCTGCCTCTTTCTCTCTCTCGGTCTGCCTCTCTGAAATAAATAAATAAAAATAGACAAAAATAAAAATAAAAAGGGGGTGCTGGAGAGATGGCTTAGCGGTTAAGCACTTACCTGTGAAGCCTAAGGACCCTGGTTCGAGGCTCAATTCTCCAGGACCCACGTAAGCCAGATGCACAAGGTGGTGCATGCATCTGGAGTTCATTTGCAGTGGCTGGAGACCCTGGCCCGCCCATTCTCTCTCCATCTATCTGCGTCTTTCTCTCTCCATCTGTCGCTCTCAAATAAATAAATAAAAATAAAAAAAATAAAAAATAAAAAAAAAGAAAGCCGTGACAGTCCATGCCAACAGTTCAGTGATCATTTTTGCCCAGCAACGTGTGGGCTAAAATTGGAATATCCTGACACCCACACCTGACACCCGTGTCGAGAGTCACCGAGAAACTCATTTATCTGCAGATGTGCCATTTTTCAGGAGAAAAAAAAAAAAAGCCAGACTGGGGGCTGGACCGGATTGCTTAGTGGTTAAGGCGCTTGCCTGCAAAGCCAAAGGATCCCAGTTCGATTCTCCAGGACCCACGTAAGCCAGATGCACAAGGTCGTGCATGCATCTGGAGGTTGTTTGCAGTGGCTGGAAGCCCTGGTGTGCCCATTCTCTCTCTCTCTCTTTGCCTGTTTGTCTCTCTCAAACAAATAAATAAAATACATGTTTTAAAAATGCCAGTGAGGGGGCTGGAGGGATGGCTTAGCGGTTAAGGTGCTTGCCTGCAAAGCCAAAGGATCCTGGTTTGATTCTCCAGGACCCACGTAAGCCAGATGCACAAGGTGGTGCATGCATCTGGAGTTTGTTTGCAGTGGCTGGAAGCCCTGGTGTGCCCATTCTCTCTCTCTCTCTCTTTGCCTGTTTGTCTCTCTCAAACAAATAAATAAAATATATGTTTTTAAAATGCCAGTGAGAAGCCGGGCGTGGTGGCGCACGCCTTTAATCCCAGCACTCGGGAGGCAGAGGTAGGAGGATCGCCGACAGTTCGAGGCCACCCTGAGACTACATAGTTAATTCCAGGTCAGCCTGGGCCAGAGTGAGACCCTACCTTGCAAAACAAAAAAAAAAAAAAAAAAAAAAAAAAATGCCAGTGAGGGGGCTGGAGGGATGGCTTAGCAGGTAAGGTGCTTGCCTGCAAAGCCAAAGGATCCCGGTTCAATTCTCCAGGACCCACGTAAGCCAGATGCACAAGGGGGCGCACGCATCTGCAGTTTGTTTGCAGTGGCTGGAAGCCCTGGTGTGCCCATTCTCTCTGTCTCTCTCTTTGCCTCTTTGTCTCTCTCAAATAAATAAATAAAATATATTTTTTTAAAATGCCAGTGAGGGGGCTGGAGGGATGGCTTAGTGTTTAAGGCGCTTGCCTGCAAAGCCAAAGGATCCCAGTTCGATTCTCCAGGACCCACGTAAGCCAGATGCACAAGGTGGTGCATGCATCTGCAGTTTGTTTGCAGTGGCTGGAAGTCCTGGTGTGCCCATTCTCTCTCTCTCTCTCTTTGCCTGTTTGTCTCTCTCAAACAAATAAATAAAATATATGTTTTTAAAATGCCAGTGAGGGGGCTGGAGGGATGGCTTAGCGGGTAAGGTGCTTGCCTGCAAAGCCAAAGGATCCCGGTTCAATTCTCCAGGACCCACGTAAGCCAGATGCACAAGGGGGCGCACGCATCTGCAGTTTGTTTGCAGTGGCTGGAAGCCCTGGTGTGCCCATTCTCTCTCTCTGTTTGCCTCTTTGTCTCTCTCAAATAAATAAATAAAATATATTATTTTAAAATGCCAGTGAGAGGTCTGGAGGGATGGCTTAGCAGTTAAAGTGCTTGCCTGCAAAGCCAAAGGATTCCAGTTCGATTCTCCAGGACCCACGTAAGCCAGATGCACAAGGTCGTGCATGCATCTGGAGCTTGTTTGCAGTGGCTGGAAGTCCTGGTGTGCCCATTCTCTCTCTCTCTCTTTGCCTCTTTGTCTCTCTCAAATAAATAAATAAAATACATTTTTAAAAAATGCCAGTGAGGGGGCTGGAGGGATGGCTTAGCGGGTAAGGTGTTTGCCTGCAAAGCCAAAGGATCCCGGTTCAATTCCCCAGGACCCACGTAAGCCAGATGCACAAGGTGGTGCATGCATCTGCAGTTTGTTTGCAGTGGCTGGGGGCCCTGGTGTGCCCATTCTCTCTCTCTCTCTTTGCCTCTTTGTCTCTCTCAAATAAATAAATTATATATATATATATATATATATATATATATATATACACATATATACTCACTGACATTAATATATATATTATATCATAATATTATATATAATATAATATATGATATATAATTATATATCATATAATGTATAGTATATAATTTTATTATAATATATAATATAATATATAATTATATATCATATAATATACAGTATGTCATTCTATTATAATATATAATATAATTATATGATATATAATATATAGTATATAATTACATATATATACACATATATATACATACATATATATAGATATAGATATAGATATATATGAAGGCCAGTGAGGAAGGGGAGAGGATAAAGAATGCATGTCACCAGGAGATGACAGCTCGCACAGGACACAGGGAGATGTTTATCTGTGACTCTCTGTGCCCCAGGAATAAATGGGCAAGAAAGCCAGTTCGGATCCCTGTGCAGGCAAGGCCGTGGATGTCTGATAATATCTGCTTTGTGTCTGCATCGAAGACACACGACCATGGGCTGCAGGGACGGGAGGAAGGGAGGGGCGGTGACACTGAGGATTCGGGCCAAATGGGATGGTGTTGACAAAAGCCACCGTGAGGGATGGCGGGGAGGGGGGGGGAGCGGTTATCAGGCAGCACCATCAGACTCGTACGCAGAGCCACTTAATTTGGAGGTGGCAAAGGTGCCATCCATTTTTGCTGTGCCCGCTGACAGGGACAGAGGAGTCGGGTGGTTTTTAACAGTTTATCTTCTCATGGCTGGGATAAAAAAGAAGCTGATGGGACGAAAGGATTTCTTTAAATTATTTTTTATTTTTATTTATTCATTTATTTTAAAATATATTTTTTTAAATTTTATTTATTGCAAACAAAGAGAAAGAGATAGAAAGAGATAAAAGAGAGGCAGACAGAGAGAGAATGGGCGTGCCAGGGCTTCCAGCCACTGCAAACAAACTCCAGATGCATGCACCACCTTGTGCATCTGGCTTACATGGGTCCTGGAGAATCGAACCGGCATCCTTCGCTTCGCAGGCAAACGCCTTAACCACTAAGCCATTTCTCCAGCCCCCTTATTTTTTTTTTTTATTGACAACTTCTTTAATTGTAGACAATATCCCATGGTACTTCCCTCCCTCCCCACCACCACTTTCCCCTTTGAAACTTCACTCTCCATCATATCCCCTCCCCCTCTCAATCAGGCTCTCTTTTCAATTATTTCAAGTATTTATTTGCAAAGACAAAGTGCCAGATAGAGAGAGTGGGGAGGGGAGAGAATGGGTGCAGCAGGGCCTCCAGCCACTGCAAATGAACTCTGGATGCATGCACCACCTTGTGCATCTGGCTTAGGTGGGTACCGGGGACTCGAACCCAGGTTGTTTGGCTTTGCAGGCAAGTGCCTTAACCGCTGAGCCATCTCTCCAGCCTGGGAGGAGATATATATATATTATTTATTAGGGAGAGAGGCAGAGAAAGAGAGAGAATGGGCACGCCAGGGCCTCTAACCACTGCAAATGAACTCCGGATGCATGCATCACCTTGTGCATCTGGCTTACGTGGGTACCGGGGACTCGAACCCAGGTTGTTTGGCTTTGCAGGCAAGTGCCTTAACCGCTGAGCCATCTCTCCAGCCTGGAAAGAGGGTTTTTAAAAAATATTTTATTTATTAGGGAGAGAGGCAGAGAAAGAGAGAGAATGGGCACACCAGGGCCTCTAACCACTGCAAATGAACTCCAGATGCATGCACCACCTTGTGCATCTGGCTTATGTGGGTACTGGGGACTCAAACCCAGGTCTGTAGGCTTTGAAGGCAAGTGCCTTAATCGCTGAGCCATCTCTCCAGCCTGGAAAGAGGGTTTTTAAAAAATATTTTATTTATTAGGGAGAGAGGCAGAGAAAGAGAGAGAATGGGCACACCAGGGCCTCTAACCACTGCAAATGAACTCCAGATGCATGCACCACCTTGTGCATCTGGCTTATGTGGGTACTGGGGACTCAAACCCAGGTCTGTAGGCTTTGAAGGCAAGTGCCTTAACTGCTGAGCCATCTCTCCAGCCTGGGAGAAGTTTTTTAAAAAATACTTTATTTATTAGGGAGAGAAAGGGCATGCCAGGGCCTCTAACCATTGCAAATGAACTCCGGATGCATGCACCACCTTGTGCATCTGGCTTATGTAGGTACCGGGGACTCGAACCCAGGTTGTTTGGCTTTGAAGGCAAGTGCCTTAATTGCTCACCCATCTCTCCAGTCCTGGAAAAAAGTTTTACTTTTGGCCAACAGGGGAAGCTTCATGATGCCAAGGGGACAGCAGGTGGAAAACCAGCAGTGTGACACTGAGCTGAAGTCTGGCAAGAGAGAGCTGGCTAGGGCTGGGGAAATGGCTTCGCGGTTAAGGCATCTGCCTGCAAAGCCTATGGACTCCGGTTCGATTCCCGAGGACCCATGTAAGCCAGATGTGCAAGGGGGTTCGTTTGCAGTGGCTGGAGACCCTGGTGAGCCCATTTTCTCTTTCTCTCTGCCTCTTCCTCTCTCTCTCAAATAAATAAATTTAAAAAAAAAAGAAAAAGAAAGAAAGAGCTGGCTATGACACCCTTAAGCACACCTCTTCCAGCAAGACTCCGCTTCCAACACCGCCACCAGCTGGGGACCAAGTAGCCAAAACACATGAGTTGACGGGGGCCACGGGATTCAAACCACCACAGGTGGTGAAGGTTGGAACTGCAGGAGGCGAGTGGTCATTGGGACCCCGCTGGTTAGATGAACGAATGCATGTGTGGGGCGTGTGGATCGTGTAATCTGAATGGGGCACATCTATCTAACGGAGGACTGGAGAGGTGGCTCAGCAGTGAAGGCGTCTGCCTACGAAGCCCAAGGACCTAGGTTCGATTCTCCAGGTGCCACGTGAGCCAGATGCACAAGGAGGCGCACGTGTCTGCAGTTCGTTTGCAGAGCGCCCATTCTCTCTCTCTCTGTTTCTAATAAATAAATAATCTTTTTTTAAAATGCTAAAAATAAAAATCCAGATTTCTCAGTGGTTAAGGCACTTGCCTGCAAAGCCCAAGGACCCAGGTTTGCAGTGGCTGCAGACCCTAACGTGCCCATTGCCTCTGTTCTCTTTCACTCTCTCTGCTTGCAAACAAATAAATAAACTTAAAAAAAAAAATTAAAAGACTTGAAGGATTGGGGACAGTCCCCAAACACAATAAACCTTAACTAATTCCGAGTAATCGTGAAGGCATGGGGAGGCGGGAGGGGGTCTGCGGATAAAATACTTACTGCACAAGCTCGAGGGGCTGAGTTTACATGCCAGGGGCATCTTGTCATCCTAGCCGTGGAGAGGGGGCGACAGAGGGATAGCTGGGGCATGCACAACTGGCGAGCTCCAAAAAAAAGTGAGTCAGGCATCCCATCACTCAGGAGGCAAAAGTGGGAGGATGGCCGAGAGTTCAAGGCCAGCCTGAGGCCACCTAGTGAATTAAAATAAAATAAAATAAAATAAAATAAAATAAAATAAAATAAAAATAAGCTGGAACCTTCCAAGGCTCAGGGTCCATTGCGGAAGATGGGGCGGAAAGAATGTAAGAGCCAAAGGAAGAGTAGGACTCCTTACAACGTGCTCCTCCAGACACAAAATGGCCTGGATATCCATGACCTCACGGTGCCTGACACGACCTACACAAGACCATCATAATAGGAGGAAAAGATCATGACATCAAACTGAAAAGAGAGACTGATTGAGAGGGGGAGGGGATGTGATGGAGAGTGAAGTTTCAAAGGGGAAAGTGGGGGGAGGGAGGGAAGTAACATGGAATATTGGCTACAATTAAAGAAGTTGTCAATAAAAAAATAAATAAAACAGTCGGGCGTGGTGGCGCACGCTTTTAATCCGAGCATTCGGGAGGCAGAGGTAGGAGGATCGCCATGAGTTCGAGGCCACCCTGAGATGACGTAGTGAATTCCATGTCAGCCTGGGCTAGAGTGAGACCCTGCCTTGGAAAACCGAAAAATGAAAAACCCAAATAAATAAATAAATTTAAAAAAATAAATAGATAAAATAAAGTAGAAAGCAAGTGAGGAAGATGATGTTAGCGTCTGGTCTCTGCAGACATGTGCACACATGGGTGTGTGCACCCAAAACACACATCACACACACACACACACACGCACATGATGCATACATGCGCAAAAAAAAAAAAAATTAGAAGCAAACAAGGAATAATAAACGATGGGGCAATCAGTCTCCCAGACAGAAAAATCAATCTTGGATATATTGGATTTTCACTGGTGGCTGAATGGCAGAAACTCATGATATTTTAGTTTCCTTAGAAATAGCAGGATACTTTTTTAAAAATTTAATTTAATATTTATTTATTTGACAGAGAGAAAGAGGGGGAGAGAGAGAATGGGTGTGTCAGGGCCTCCAGTCACTGCAAAAGAACTTCAGACACGTGCGCCCCCTTGTGCATCTGGCTAACGTGGGTCCTGGGGAATCGAACCTGGGTCTTTGGGCTTCGCAGGCAAGCGCCTTAACTGCTAAGCCATCCCTCCAGCCCTTGTGTTTTTAAAATGAGACATCTTTACAACTATAGTTTTGTATTTTTAATTTTTTATATTTTATTTATTTATGAGAAAGAGGCAGGTAGAGAGAGAATGGGTGCGCCAGGGCCTCCAGCCACTGCAAACGAACTCCAGATGCATGCGCTACCTTCTGCATCTGGCTTGAAGCGGGTCCTGGGGGAATCGAACCTGGGTCCTTTGGCTTTGCAAGGCAAACGCCTTAAACGCTAAGCCATCTCTCCAGCCCACAACTATGGTTTTTGACAGTGGAGAAAGCTTCTAAAAGGGTGTCTTGCATCTCAAAGAATGTGTACATTAAGCCATAAGCATCACCTCTCACATAACCCCAAGGATTGCCCTTAAAATTTTGTCTATAGAGGCCTGCAGAGAGATAGCTCAATGGTCAGGGTGTTTGCCTGCAAAGCCAAAGCTTCCGGGTTCGATTCCCCAGGACCCACGTTAGCTAGAAGCACAAAGGGGCACATGTGTGTGGAGTTCATTTGTAGTGTCTGGAGGCCCTGGCAACCCCATTTTCTCTCTCTGTGTGTCAAATAAATAAATAAAAATAAAATATTTTTTTTTAAAAACTTGTCCATAGATCAGAGACATTCATATTTTTTTTCCTTCCAGCGATGATTATTTTTAACCCAAGCCATGAAATCTAATTTAAAAATAACCTACTGGGGGCTGGAGAGATGGCTTAGTAGTTAAGGCGTTTGCCTGCAAAGCCAAAGGATCCCGGTTCGATTCCCCAGGACCCACGTAAGCCAGATGCACAAGGGGGTGCGTGCGTCTGGAGTTTGTTTGCAGTGGCTGGAGGTCTGGCACACCCATTCTCTCTCTCAAATAAATAAATAAAATATTTGTAGAAAAGAATATAAGCTCGGATCACTTGGGAACTTCCAGCTGTGGGTGAGTTTTTAAAAACCTAGGCTAGGCCTGGGCTGGCTTGGGCCAGACCCAGGCGGGAGGGCCCCCTAAGCCCCTTACTCTGCCCATGGACTCCCTATCTCCTCCACTGCCCCACATGGCCGGAGCTCCTTGCCTTTTTTTTTTTCCAGGCCCTCCAGATGGGCTCTCTAGCCACCACGCGGGTGTGCCCCCTTGTGCATCTGGCTTACGTGGGTCCTGGGGAATCGAGCCTCGAACCGGGGCTTCACAGGCAAGTGCTTAACCGCTAAGCCATCTCTCCAGCCCACATTCTATGAATTTTTACTACCTACTGAATTCCAGGTCAGCCTGGGCTAGAGCGAAACCCTACCTTGAAAAAAAAAAATATATATATATATGTTTTATTTATTAATTTGAGGGAGAGGAAGAGAGGCAGCTAGAGAGAGAGAATGGGTGCACCAGGGCCTCCGGCCACTGCAAACAAACTTCAGATGCATGCGCCCCCTTGTGCATCTGGCTTACGTGGGTCCTGGGGAATCGAGCCTCGAACTGGGGTCCTTAGGCTTCACAGCAAGCACTTAACCGCTAGGCCATCTCTCCAGCCCATATTCTATGAATTTTTACTACCTAGTGACTTCCAGGTCAGCCTGGGCTAGAGTGAAACCCTACCTTGAAAAAAATATATATATATATGTTTTATTTATTTATTTGAGGGAGAGAACAAGAGGCAGCTAGAGAGAGAATGGGTGCACCAGGGCCTCCGGCCACTGCAAACGAACTCCAGACGCATGCGCCCCCTTGTGCATCTGGCTTGAAGTGGGCCTTGGGGAATCGAACCTGGGATTTTAGACTTTATGGGCAAGCACCTTCACCGCTGAGCAATGTCTCCAGCTCTCTATGGATTTATTCTAGCAAACAGGGTGCTCGTCGACATTCGAACGGTGCAAACAGCGGACACACTTCCTTACAGAAGAGAAAAGAAGGGAGAAAGGAGCTCGCAGGCAAATGCCTCTTAAGGCAAGCTGCAGCTCTGCGAGACCCCCTGCCAGTATTTCTTGCAGGACAGACACACGCACTGCCCTCTCGCTTTGACAGATGTCAGGGGTACAAACGTCGTTAGGACACACGCCTACGTGTTTCATTTTCCCTCTCCTCACCTCAGAAATCCCTGTATTTGTATAGATGATATTTAAAGAGCAGAGTCCTATAAATTATGCAAGCTTTTTCTGCAGCCGGAGGAATTTAGCTGAGCGCTTAAGTGGAAGAGTGGCTGACGTTGGAACGGGCCTCACTGGAGCACTAAGTAGGAAGAGTTATGGCTTAGCTGGGAATCTGTTTTTTTCTTTTTAAAAATATTTCATTTTTTATTTATTTTATTGGAGAGAGAAATGGGCAGAGAGAAAGAGAGAGAGAGAGAGAGGGATAGACACACAGAGAGAGGGAATGGGTGCGCCAGGGCCTCCAGCCACTGTGAAAGAACTCCAGACGTGTGCTCCCTCTTGTGCATCTGGCTTACGTGGGTCCTGCAGATTCGAACCTGGGTCCTTTGGCTTCGCAGGCAAATGGGCTTGACAGCTGAGCCATCTCTCCAGCCCTTGAATTTTTAAAACTTTAATATATATATATATATTATTATATATATATATAATATATTATATATATTTTATTTATAGACAGAGAGAAAGAGAGAATGGGCAGCCACGTCCTCCAGCCACTGCAAACAATCTCCAAATGCATATGCCACTGTGCATCTGGCTTTATGTGGGTCCTGGGGAGTTGAACCCGGGTCCTTAGGCTTTGCAGGCAAGTGCCTTAACTGCTGAGCCATCTCCCTAGCCTGCTCCTTTCCACAGTTCCTCCAGCTACATTGCTGTCTCTCTTGTCACCATGCACAGTGGGATGGTCTATTTTTTTGAGCTAGGGTCTCCCTCTAGCCCAGCCTAACTTGGAATTCACTCTGTCGTCTCAGGGTGGCCTTGAACTCACGGCCATGATCCTCCCACCTCTGCCTCCCGAGTGCTGGGATTAAAGGTGTGCCCCACCACGTTCAGTTTCCACATTATTTTTTTAAATTTTTCTTTCTTTATTATTATTATTTATTTGAGAGAGGGAAAGAGGCAGAGAGAGAGAGAGAATGGGCACACCAGGGCCTCCAGCCACGGCAAACACCATCCAGATGCGTGCGCCCCTTTGTGCAGCTGGTTTACATGGGTCCTGGGGAATCGAACTGGGATCTTTTGGCTTTGCAGGCAAGCGCCTTCACCGCTTGAAAGAGGCTCGACTACTCAGAGAGCCTTAGTGTATGGCACAATACAGGCCTGGTCCTAGCCAGACCGCATGGCAGAAGAAAACAGGAAGTGGCTTCTGTGAACATGGCATTCTGCACAGGCTTGGTGTGACAACAGTTACAGCCCCATGCTCGCGAGAAGCCTGCTACGAGATGTTCTGTCCAGAGACAGGCTGTCATTGGTCACCAAAAGGGGACCACCCCATGCAAGGATTAGCAGCCCCTTAAACCCTATGTGCATTGTGCTAAATAAACGAGTTTGTGGGTTCTCGCTTCCGCCTTCACCCAACTCCCGGAGTCTGTGTCGTGACTCTGCGCTGCTCACCCCAATTCGGCTGAGACCCTATCGTCCCTCCTGAGCTGGCCTTGGGGGGGACCCCAACACCTTAGGGTTAGGGTTTCCCTCATGTGTCCCTCCCCAGCTTACCCACTGAGCCATCTCGACAGTCCCCCAGCTGCACTTTCAAACGGGGGGACTTACATGGAGTGGGGCTGAGCCGTGGAGCGTTTCCCACCATTCTGACATCTTGGAGGAACCATCATATGGAGTTGGTAGCAGCACTGAGTGAAGTCACTAAAGAAAATCCAATATGTCCTACGGGTGCTTTCGGTAGGGGGTACTGCAAAAATAAGAGGGACATAAGCCGGGCGTGGTGGCGCCCACGCCTTTAATGCCAGCACTCGGGAGGCAGAGGTAGGAGGATCGTGGCTGTGAGTTCGAGGCCAGCCCGAGACAAGTCTCTGGCTGACTGATGGCTTTATTAATTGGTTGGATGGACTGATTATTCAATGAGCAATTTATTTATTTATTTATTTATTTATTTATTTATTTATTTATTTATTTATTTATTTATGTATGTATGTATGTATGTATGTAAGAGAGAAACAGGGAGAGAGAGAGAGAGAGAATGGGCGTGCCAGGGTCTCCAGCCACTGCAAACAAACTCCAGACACACGCCACCTTGTGCATCTGCCTTACGTGGGTCCTGGGGAATCGAACCTGGGTCCTTTGGCTTTGCAGGGCAGTGCCTTCACCCCTAAGCCATCTCTCCAGCCCCTTTATTTATTTATTTATTTATTTATTTATTTATTTATTTATTTATTTGTTATTTTTAGCTGAATGACTGGGAATCAAACCTGAGTCTTTTTGCTTTGCAGGCAAGCGCCTTCACTGCTAAGACATCTCTCCAGCCCCTTTATTTATTCATTTATTTATTCATTCATTTATTATTTGTATTTTATTTTTCTAGTGGAATGGCTGGAGGTTGTCAGATTCTGGAGTTCATTTGCAGTGGCTGGAGGCCCTGGGGCACCCATTTTCTCTCTCTCTCTTAAATAAAAAATAAATAAATAAAAATAAAATGTGCCAGGAGGGGCTGGAAAGATAGCTCAGCGGTTAAGATGTTTGCCTGCAGAGCCAAAGGACCTCAGTTCGATTCCCCAGGACCCACATAAGCCACGTGCCCATGAGGGTGCATGCGTCTGGAGTTCGTTTGCAGTGGCTGGAGCCCCTGGGGCACCCATTTTCTCTCTCTCTCTTAAATAAAAAATAAATAAATAAAAATAAAATGTGCCAAGAGGGGCTGGAAAGATAGCTCAGCAGTTAAGATGTTTGTCTGTGAAGCCAAAGGACCTCAGTTCGATTCCCCAGGACCCACGTAAGCCACGTGCACATAAGGGTGCATGCGTCTGGAGTTCGTTTGCAGTACCTGGAGGCCCTGGGGCACCCATTTTCTCTCTCTCTCTCAAATAAATAAATAAATAAATAAATAAATAAATAAATAAAAATAAAATGTGCCAGGAGGGGCTGGAGAGATAGCTCAGCACTTAATGTGTTTGCCTGCAGAGCCAAAGGACCTCAGTTCAATTCCCCAGGACCCACGTAAGCCACGTGCACATAAGGGTGCATGCGTCTGGAGTTCGTTTGCAGTACCTGGAGGCCCTGGGGCACCCATTTTCTCTCTCTCTCTCTCTCAAATAAATAAATAAATAAATAAAAATAAAATGTGCCTGGAGGGGCTGGAGAGATAGCTCAGCGATTAAGGTGTTTGCCTGCAAAGCCAAAGTATCCTGGTTCGATTCCCCAGGACCCACATAAGCCACGTGCACATGAGGGTGCATGCTTCTGGAGTTCGTTTGCAGTGGCTGGAGCCCCCAGGGCACCCATTTTCTCTTTCTCTCTCAAATAAATAAATAAATAAATAAAAATAAAATGTGCCAGGAGGGGCTGGAGAGATAGCTCAGTGGTTAAGATGTTTGTCTGCAAAGCCAAAGGACCTCAGTTCGATTCCCCAGGACCCACGTAAGCCATGTGCACATGAGGGTGCATGCGTCTGGAGTTCGTTTGCAGTGGCTGGAGGCCCCGGGGCACCCATTTTTTCTCTCTCTCTCTCTTAAATAAAAAATAAATAAATAAAAATAAAATGTACCGGGAGGGGCTGGAGAGATAGCTCAGTGGTTAAGGTGTTTGCCTGCAAAGCCAAAGGATCCTGGCTCGATTCCCCAGGACCCACATAAGCCACATGCACATGAGGGTGCATGCGTCTGGAGTTCGTTTGCAGTACCTGGAGCCCCCGGGGCACCCATTTTCTCTCTCTTAAATAAAAAATAAATAAATAAAAATAAAATGTGCCAAGAGGGGCTGGAAAGATAGCTCAGCGGTTAAGATGTTTGTCTGTGAAGCCAAAGGACCTCAGTTCGATTCCCCAGGACCCACGTAAGCCACGTGCACATAAGGGTGCATGCGTCTGGAGTTCGTTTGCAGTACCTGGAGGCCCTGGGGCACCCATTTTCTCTCTCTCTCTCTCAAATAAATAAATAAATAAATAAATAAAAATAAAATGTGCCTGGAGGGGCTGGAGAGATAGCTCAGCGATTAAGGTGTTTGTCTGCAAAGCCAAAGGACCTCAGTTCGTTTCCCCAGGACCCACGTAAGCCACGTGCCCATGAGGGTGCATGCGTCTGGAGTTCGTTTGCAGTGGCTGGAGCCCCCAGGGCACCCATTTTCTCTTTCTCTCGCAAATAAATAAATAAATAAATAAATAAAAATAAAATGTGCCAGGAGGGGCTGGAGAGATAGCTCAGTGGTTAAGATGTTTGTCTGCAAAGCCAAAGGACCTCAGTTTGATTCCCCAGGACCCACGTAAGCCATGTGCACATGAGGGTGCATGCGTCTGGAGTTCGTTTGCAGTGGCTGGAGGCCCCGGGGCACCCATTTTCTCTCTCTCTCTCTCTCTTAAATAAAAAATAAATACATAAAAATAAAATGTACCGGGAGGGGCTGGAGAGATAGCTCAGTGGTTAAGGTGTTTGCCTGCAAAGCCAAAGGACCTCAGTTCGATTCCCCAGGACCCACGTAAGCCACGTGCCCATGAGGGTGCATGCGTCTGGAGTTCGTTTGCAGTGGCTGGAGCCCCCAGGGCACCCATTTTCTCTTTCTCTCTCAAATAAATAAATAAATAAATAAATAAAAATAAAATGTGCCAGGAGGGGCTGGAAAGATAGCTCAGCACTTAATGTGTTTGCCTGCAAAGCCAAAGGACCTCAGTTCGATTCCCCAGGACCCACGTAAGCCACGTGCACATAAGGGTGCATGCGTCTGGAGTTCGTTTGCAGTACCTGGAGGCCCTGGGGCACCCATTTTCTCTCTCTCTCTCAAATAAATAAATAAATAAATAAAAATAAAATGTGCCTGGAGGGGCTGGAGAGATAGCTCAGCGATTAAGGTGTTTGCCTGCAAAGCCAAAGTATCCTGGTTCGATTCCCCAGGACCCACATAAGCCACGTGCCCATGAGGGTGCATGCTTCTGGAGTTTGTTTGCAGTGGCTGGAGCCCCCAGGGCACCCATTTTTTTTCTCTCTCTCTCAAATAAATAAATAAAAATAAATAAAATGTGCCGGGAAGGGCTGGAGAGATAGTTTAGAAGTTAAGGTGTTTGCCTGCAAAGCCAAAGGATCCCAGTTTGACTCTCCAGGCCCCACATAAGCCAGATGCACAAGGAGGTGCATGTGTCTGGAGGCCCTGGTGCACACCCTCTCTCTCCCTCTCTCTGCCTCTTTCTCTCTCTCGAATAAATAAAATATATTTTTTTAAAAAATGTATCCGGAGTTTTTCTTTGAGGCTCACACAGTTTAGTGAGCAGCAAAACCACCAAGTAAGATTTGCAAACAGAGAAGGGGGGAGGAATGAGAATTTTCTACGTGTAAAAATGTCTGTGTATGGATGTGCGTGTGTGTGCGTGTGTATGTGTGTGTGGAGGAGACAGGGCAACTTTGCGTGTCTCGGGAACACCGTCTGAGTGAGATGCACGTTGCTGGCATGAACTTCCAAACCAGGCACAGCGTAAAGGAGGAACAGGATTTATTGAAGCTTACGGATCCAGGGGGGGGGGTGTTCCATCATGCACACACAGAGAGAAATACCATCACCCCACACCATAGGCAAGCACACATTGGGGACCCCCAGGCAAAGCTCAAACACTCTGCATATTTAAAAAAATTTTTTTCATCTTTTATTCTACTTTATTTATTTTTTTGGGGGTGGGTTTTGAAGTAGGGTCTCAAATCTGGCCCAGGCTGACCTGGAATTCACTATGTAGTCTCAGGGTGGCCTCGAACTCACGGTAATCCTCCTACCTCTGCCTCCCGAGTGCTGGGATTAAAGGCGTGCGCCACCACACCCAGCTGTCTTTTACTTTATTTTATTTTAATATTTTTATTTATTTATATGAGAGACAGAATATGGGCACATCCCTAAATGGCATTTGGGGGGGAGCAGGAGGGGTGACCATACCGCTAAATTTATGCATTAGCTATGACCGCTCTTGAGGTACAAAGAAATGGTCTAAAAACACATGAGCTTGGGCTGGAGGGATGGGCTTAGCAGTGAAGGCGTTTGCCTGCAAAGCTAAAGGACCCAGGTTCGATTCCCCAGGACCCACGTAAGCCAGATGCAAGGGGGGGTGGCCATGCGTCTGGAGTTTGTCTGCAGTGGCTGGAGGCCCTGATGCACCCATTCTCTCTCTCTCCCTCTCTCTCTATCAAATAAATAAAAATATATATATAAATGAAATATATATCTATTTTTAAAAAAGCACAGGAGTTAGCATAAAATACTCAACGGTTCAGCCCTTCACAGAAAGAATTTTCCAGCCCCAGGTGGTTCCATCAAAATTCAGGTCAACGTTTCCCTATTTTTGACTACTGTGAGTTTTTTTTTTTTTTTTTTTTTTCCTTGCGATTTTTTTTTTTTTCCTGCTCCATCACATTGCCGGGAATGATCTCGACCTACAGAGCGGCTGACCTGCATGAATATGTTTTTCTGGATAATGAATGGTGAGCCAAAGGTGATGGGTTTATTTTTATCCCTCTGGAAGAAATTATCTCCCAGCAAGAAGGGGAAATGGCTTCGTGTCGCCAGGCCACCGTAAGCCCACGCACACCTTCAGCCTAGCAAACTAGCAAACTGACAACTAGCAAATTAACCCGGTGGCTGTGTGTTTTTCTCTCTCTATGGGTGAAGTTTCCCATGACCCTTGGCTTCAACACATGGATCCCTTTGTCAGCCACCTACACAGGAGATGGACGTCCATCTTTATATCTGACAGGACCAAACTGTGTTATTTTGGACAATTTCATGCATCTACGTGGTGTTCGTTGATCAACCTCACCTCCCATTATCCCCTCTTTTTAAATTTTTATTTATTTACTTATTTATTTATTTTTATATTTTCAAGGTAGGGTGTTGCTCTAGCCCAGGCTGACCTGGAATTCACTCTGTCGTCTCAGGGTGGCCTCGAACGCACGGCCACGATCCTCTTCCTTACCTCTGCCTCCCCAGTGCTGGGGTTAAAGGCGTGTGCCACTACGCCCAGTCTTTTATTTTTTTAATTTATTTTAAAAATTATTTTATATTCGAACTGGAGAGATGGCTTAGTGGTTAAGGCGCTTGCCTGCAAAGCCAAAGAACTCAGGTTTGATTCTCCAGGACCCACATAATCCAGATGCACATGCACCTGGAGTTCATTTGTGCACCTATTCTCTCTCTCTCTCTCAAGTAAATAAATAAAAATAAAATATTAAAAAATATATTTTTTGATTTTATGTTTTTATTTTTGGAGAGAGACACAGAGAGAGACAGACAGAGACAGAGGGAGAGGAAGACAGAGATGGGCACGCCAGCAGTGTCTCAGCTGCTGTGAACGAACTCCAGATGTGTGCGCCTACTTGTGGTCAAGTGCGGCATTGCGCCCTTGCATCACTTTTCATCTGGCTAAACGTGGGACCTGGAGATTGGAACCGGGTTCTTAGGCTTAGCAGGCAGGCGCCTTAACCGCTAAGCCATCTCTCCAGCCCTAAAAAAATATTTTTTATTTTCATTTATTTGAGACAGAGAGAGACAGAGAGACAGAGGCAGGTAGAAAGAAAGAGAGAATGGGCACACCAGGGCCTCCAGCCACTGCAAAGAAACTCCATATACATGAGCCACCTTATGCATCTGGCTTATGTGGGTCCTGGGGAATTGAACTTTGGTCCTTTGGCTTTGCAGGCAAGTGCCTTAACTGCTAAGCCATCTCTCCAGCCCTTCTTTTTTTTTTTTTTAAAATTTTATTTGTTTATTTGCAAGCAGAGAGATACAGACACAGAGAGAGAGAGAGGCGACAGAGAGAGAGAGAGAGAGAGAGAGAGAGTATGGGCATGGCAGGGCCTCTAGTCTCTGCAAACAAACTCCAGACACTTCTCCATTTTGTGCATCTGGCTTACATGGGTGCTGGGGAATCGAACTTGGGTCATTAGGCTTTGCAGGCAAGCTCCTTCACTGCTGAGCCATTTCTCTGCCCCCCATTACCCCCTTATCCCATGCCCACCACCACTGAATCCATTCTGTTTTCCAACCAGCCCCCTTGACAAGTTCAAAAAGTCTTTTTATTTTATTTTATTTTATTTTATTTTATTTGATTTGATTTTATTTTATTTTATTATTTTTATTTTATTTTATTATTTTATTTTATTATTTTATTTTATTATTTTATTTTTTTATTTTATTTTATTTTATTTTATTTTATTTTGAGACACAGAGAGAGACAGAATTGATGTGCCAGGGCCTCAGCCACTGAAATCAAATTCCAGACGCTTGCGCCACCTAACAGCCACGTGCAACCTTGCGCTTGCCTCACCTTAGCGGGTCTGGCTAGCGTGGGATCGGGAGAGTTGAACATGGGTCCTCAGGCTTCGCAGGCAAGCGTCTTAACGGCTCAGCCGTCTCTCTGCCCCATTTTGGTTGAATTTTGGGGTTGAAAGTCCCATAATGTGGCAGACAAAGCTGAGCCGCCTTTCACAGGTCCATGCAGAGAGAGAGAGAGAAAAAAAAAAAAAACCAAAAACATAGACTTTTGCTTATTTTTTTCAGTACCAGGTATGTATTCCCTCCCGTAGAGAGGGCCTTCAGTCCAATTAGGGAGCAGTTGGTTACCCCAAGAGCAGACATGCCACTATTGCACCCGTTCAGTCTTTGGGCCTGTCTGGCCAAACTTGAATATTCAGCGTCCACTGTTGTCACTGCTGATGACTTCTGTCTCCCATACTCTGCATGCAGTGCAGCTTTTTCCAGCTTTTAGTTGGCTGGTCTACAGGGAGAAGGTTTTCTGCTCAGCACCAGCTTGCTTTCTCAGTGACCTTGCCTCTCAGGAAAAGATATGTCTTTAGCAATAGGGTCTTACTATCTATTTCTCAAGGGGAAACCAAGGGCTTTGGCAATAGCCTGTAATGTTTTTGGAGGCTACAAGGACCTCCTTGGCCAACAACTCAAAGGAAGGGTACGACTCCTTACAATGCAACTGTCCAGACAGAAATTGGCCTCGATATCCATGACCTTGCAGTGCCTTGAAATACCTCCACAAGACCCTCAAAATAGAAGAAAAAGATGATGACATCAAATTAAAAGAGAGACTCACGGAGAGAGGGAGGGGATATGATGGACATTGGAGTTCTAAAGTGGAATGAGGGAGGGGAGGGAAATATGCGTTTTTTGTATGTGAGTATAGAAGTTGTCAATAAAAAAATTAATAAATAATAAAACAAAATAGCACAAACAAACAACTAAACACCACCAGCAGCAGCAGCACACTTCAGGAACACCCAGGCAGAAGTCAGGCCCTTTGCACGTGCTATGTACGGCTGGAATCCAGATCCCGCCCCCAAGCATACCTTCGGGCTGGACCCTAGGATTCACCCACAGCAACACCTCCTCCAGCCAGGAGGCTGGAGATCTAAGTGATAAGCTTTCGTGAACTTCTTTTTTTTTTTCTTTAATATTTATTTTTATTGACAACTTCTTTAATCGTAGACAATATCTTATGGTACTCCCCTCCCTCCCCCCACTTTCCCCTTTGAAACTCCACTCTCCATCATATCCCCTTCCCCTCTCAATCAGTCTCTCTTTTATTTTGATGTCATGATCTTTTCCTCCTATTATGATGGTCTTGTGTAGGTCGTGTCAGGCACTGTGAGGTCATGGATATCCAGGCCATTTTGTGTCTGGAGGAGCACGTTGTAAGGAGTCCTACTCTTCCTTTGGCTCTTACATTCTTTCCGCCCCCTCTTCCGCAATGGACCCTGAGCCTTGGAAGGTGTGATAGAGATGTTTCAGTGCTGAGCACTCCTCTGTCCCTTCTTCTCAGCACCATGGTGCCTTCTGAGTCATCCCAAGGTCGCCACCATCAGAAATGAGAAGCTTCTCTAACCAAAAGTGAGAGTAGCATTCATATATGGGCGTGGACATTAAGAGAAGAGCCTACTGGGCAGTTTGGTGAGCATAGTATATACATTTAGCCAGACACCAGCAGACGTTACACCCCTAGGGCTCATGAGTACCCCTGTCGTACGTTTTCAGTATCACGGATGTGTTCCCTCCCACAAACTTCTGAATCTATTGGGGGACTTCCACTCACACCACCACAGTCAGCTTTGAACGGAAGCATTTTCCATTGTCTAATGACAGATGGAGTTGGTGTGACATGTTCGGGGCCCCCGTCATCAACAAACTGAGAAGCAGTGGCATCGGGGTCTGCCACGCTCCTGCCAGACACAAAGGGCATATGGGTATGCAACCGTAGCTTTTTCGTCCTTGTTCCCACTCAGCTCTAAGACTGGTTCATTAAGCGGACTCCATGTGGTCCAGAATGAAGACCTCACAGGAGGAGGGCTTGGTTCTATTTTTGTCCCCTCGTTAGACAGTGGTGAATACGGAAAACGTGGTCCCATAAGGAAAAGAATCACACATTTTTAAAGGGCTTGCCTTGTTGCTAATGAAGACGTATGGCAATATTACGACTCTGTAACAGCAAGACCCCCTTGGTAATGCAGGGGCATATTATATTGCTCCAGGTGTTTCGTGGTTAAGCAGGAAGGCTAAGTGCACCCCAAACCAACTTCCACAGTCTAGTTTGGGAGAAATTTAGAAATGTATTAAGAAATGCTTGGGGTCTGGCGTGGTGGGGCACGCCTTTGATGCCAACACTAGGAAGGCAGAGGTGGTAGGATTGGCATGAGTTCAAGGCCAGCCTGAGACGAAGCGGTGAATTCCAGGGCAGCCTGAGCTAGAGTGAGAGCTGTAAAACCAAAAGAAAAGAAAAGAAAAGAAAAGAAAAGAAAAGAAAAGAAAAGAAAAGAGAAGAGAAGAGAAGAGAAGAGAAGAGAAGAGAAGAGAAGAAGAAAGACCAGAGAAGAGGTGAGAAGAGAAGGAAAGAAAAGAGAAAGAAAGAAAAAGAGAAAGAAAGAAAGAAAGAAAGAAAAGAGAAAGAAAGAGAAAGAAAGAAAGAAAGAAAAAGGGAAAGAAAGAAGAGAAAGAAAGAAAAAGAAAGAAAGAGAAAGAAAGAAAGAAAGAAAGAAAAAGAAAGAAAGAAAGAAAGAAAGAAAGAAAAAAGAAAGAAAGAAAGAAAGACGTGGACTGGGGAGATGGTTTCATGATTAACAGCACTTGCTTACAAAGCCCACGGAACCAGGTTCGATTCCCCAGTACCCAGGTAAATCCAGATGCGCAAAGTGGCACATGCATCTGGAATTTGTTGGCACTGGCAAAAGGCCCTGGCACGCCCATAATTTGTTTCTGAAATAAATACAGAAAACACTTTAAAAGTTAAAAGCTGAGGGCTGGAGAGGTGGCTTAGCAGTTGAAGGCGCTTGTCTGCAAAGCCCAAGGACCCAGGTTCGATTCCCCAGGACCCACGTAAGCCAGATGCACAAGGGGGCGCATGCGTCTGGAGTTCGTTTGCAGCGTCTGGAGTTCATTTGCAGCGGCTGAAGGTCCCGGCACATCCATTCTCTCCCCCAGCCTCTCTAAATAAAATAAATAAATAGCCGGGTGTGGTGGTGCGTAATTTTAATCCCAGCACTCAGGAGGCAGAAGTAGAAATATTGCCGTGAATTCACCCAGACACTACCTAGTGAATTCCAGCTCAGCCAGAGCTAGAGTGAGACCCTGCCTTGGAAAACCAAAATAGTAATAATAATAATAATAATAATGATGATAATAATGATGATGAAAGAAAAGAGAAAAATAATACACCCAAACTAAAGAATAGCACATATTTTAAAAAGCCTAAAATGCAAATTTTCACAGCGTTCTCTCTATTCCAGAAGACTGTATCTCACACATGCTATCGGAACATACCTGCTGGCCTCACCCTAAAATGTGTCCCCCATCTGGTGCCGTGTCACCATCCGAGAAAGATACACCACCTCTAAGAGGCTTCCTCCCGACTTCCCAGAGGGCAGGAGCAGTATCTTACAGAAATGGCTTGCCTGCACAGGTCAGGATTTTCCATGAAAGTGCAGGGTGGCAGCGTGGGTGGGTGGGGGAGGCAGAAAAACAGCTGGCAGCGTTGCCCAGGCCCTGCTCAGCCTTGGTGGGGGACGCAGGGCCAATCTTATCAACGTTCAATCATTCCCCCATTGGCAGCTCTGCGGGGGTGCCCGTCCTCCTGGCCTCCATTAATCCACGGGGTGGCGGGAGCTGTGTGATTCTCCATCACCCAGCATCAAGTCTCCATGCCATTACCAACGCTAAGAAAGCAACAACAATAACTGAATGAATGAATGAATAAATAAATAAAAAACAAGATAAATTTTCTTTCCTCCTTTTTCTTTGTTGGCTTGTCGGGGGGGGAAATGTTTTTATTTATTTATTTACAAGCAGAGAGAGAGAGACTGAGAGAGAAAATGGGCATACCAGGGCTTACAGCTGCTTGTAAACGAATTTCAGATGCATGCGCCTCTTTGCAAATCTGTAAGGTTTAGTAAGGCTCGCATTGCTGGCAGAAATCACCCGACCAAGAACAGCATGAGAGGAAAAAAAAAAGGGGGATGTTATTTTGGTTTACAGACCCAAGGGGAAAACAATGGCATGAGCAGAGGGTGGACATCACCCCCCTGGTCAACATCAGGTGGACAACAGCCACAGGAGAGTGTGCCAGACACTGGCTGTAACACCCATCAGCCCACCCCCAGCGATACACCACCTCCAGGAAGCGTGAATTCCCAAATCTCCAGCAGCTGGGGAACCTAGCATTCAGAACCCCTAATTTTACGGGGGACCCCTGAGTCGAACAACCACACGTGGTTACTGGGGAATCCTACCTGGGTCATCAGGCTTTGCAAGCCTTAATTGCTGAGCATCTCCCCAGCTCTAGTCTGTACTTTGTCTCAAATTACATATATATATATGGAAAGAGAGAGAGAGAGAGAATGGGTGTGCCAGGGCCTCCAACAGCTGCAAACGAACTCCAGATGCATGCGCCCCCTTGTGCATCTGGCTAACGTGGGTCCTGGGGAATCGAACCTGGGTCCTTAGGCTCTGCAGGCACGTGTCTTAACCTCGGAGCCATCTCCCCAGCCCTCGTCTGTGTTTTGTGCCTGTTGTCACGGATGTGTTTTGAGTCGACCTTGGAGGGATGCACGGGAGAGCTTTTGCAAGATCCATCGTCATCGCAAGGTACCTGCTGGACGGCAGTCCGGGGGAGCTTCACACTTGGGCTGTCACTCAAAACTGTCGTAGTCCTTCTCCTTCTTTTTTTTTTTTTTTAAATATTTTATTTTTATTTATTTAACAGAAAGAGGGTGAGAGAGAGAGTAGAGGCGCCAGGGCCTTCAGCCACTGTAAATGAACTCCAGATGCATGCACCCCCTTGTGCATCTGGCTAACGTGGGTCCTGGGGAATCGAACCTGGGTCCTTTGGCTTTGCAGGCAAACGCCTTAACCGTTAAGCCATCCCTCCAGCCCCTTCTCCTTCTTTAAGACCAGATAGCTTGGGCTGGAGAGATGGCTTAACGGACGCCTAAGGACCCAGGTTCGATTCCCCAGCACCCACGTAAAGCCAGAGGCACAAGGGGGAGCAAGCATCTGAATTCATTAGCAGTGGCTGGAGGCCCTGGCATGCACCCATTCTCTCTCTCTCTCTCTCTGCTTCTTTCTCTCTCGAATAAATAAAAAGACATGGCATGGTGGCACGTGCACTTTGCAAGGTACGGAGAGACAGAGACAGAGAGAAAGAGAGAATGATCACACCAGGGCCTCCAGCCACTGCAAATGAACTCCAGATGCATGCGCCCCCTTGTGCATCTGGCTAACGTGGGTCCTAGGGAATCGAACCTGGGTCCTTTGGCTTTGCGGGCAAACGCCTTAACCATTAAGCCATTCCTCCAGCCCCTTCTCCTTCTTTAAGACCAGATAGCTTGGGCTGGAGAGATGGCTTAACGGACGCCTAAGGACCCAGGTTCAATTCCCCAGCACCCACGTAAAGCCAGAGGCACAAGGGGGAGCAAGCATCTCAATTCATTAGCAGTGGCTGGAGGCGCTGGCATGCACCCATTCTCTCTCTCTGCTTCTTTCTCTCTCGAATAAATAAAAAGACATGGCATGGTGGCACGTGCACTTTGCGAGCCGAGAGGTACGGAGAGACAGAGACAGAGAGAGAGAGAGAATGATCACACCAGGGCCTCCAGCCACTGCAAATGAACTCCAGATGCATGCACCCCCTTGTGCATCTGGCTAACGTGGGTCCTGGGGACTCGAACCTGGGTCCTTTGGCTTTGCAGGCAAACACCTTAACCATTAAGCCATTCCCCCAGCCCCTTCTCCTTCTTTAAGACCAGATCTCTTGTGCTGGAGAGATGGCTTAACGGACGCCTAAGGACCCAGGTTCGATTCCCCAGCACCCACGTAAAGCCAGAGGCACAAGGGGGAGCAAGCATCTCAATTCATTAGCAGTGGCTGGAGGCACTGGCATGCACCCATTCTCGCTCTCTCTCTCTCTGCTTCTTTCTCTCTCGAATAAATAAAAAGACATGGCATGGTGGCACGTGCACTTTGCGAGCCGAGAGGTACAGAGAGACAGAGACAGAGAGAAAGAGAGAATGATCACACCAGGGCCTCCAGCCACTGCAAATGAACTCCAGATGCATGCACCCCCTTGTGCATCTGGCTAACGTGGGTCCTGGGGACTCGAACCTGGGTCCTTTGGCTTTGCAGGCAAACGCCTTAACCATTAAGCCATTCCTCCAGCCCCTTCTCCTTCTTTAAGACCAGATCTCTTGTGCTGGAGAGATGGCTTAATGGACGCCTAAGGACCCAGGTTCGATTCCCCAGCACCCACGTCAAGCCAGAGGCACAAGGGGGCGCAAGCATCTGAATTCATTAGCAGTGGCTGGAGGCCCTGGCATGCACCCATTCTCTCTCTCTCTCTCTCTCTCTGCTTCTTTCTCTCTCGAATAAATAAAAAGACATGGCATGGTGCACGTGCACTTTGCGAGCCGAGAGGTACAGAGAGACAGAGACAGAGAGAGAGAGAGAATGATCACACCAGGGCCTCCAGCCACTGCAAATGAACTCCAGATGCATGCACCCCCTTGTGCATCTGGCTAATGTGGGTCCTGGGGACTCGAACCTGGGTCCTTAGGCTTTGCAGGCAAACGCCTTAACTGTTAAGCCATTCCTCCAGCCCCTTCTCCTTCTTTACGACCAGATCTCTTGGGCTGGAGAGATGGCTTAACGGACGCCTAAGGACCCAGGTTCGATTCCCCGGCACCCACGTAAAGCCAGAGGCACAAGGGGGCGCAAGCATCTCAATTCATTAGCAGTGGCTGGAGGCCCTGGCATGCACCCATTCTCGCTCTCTCTCTGCTTCTTTCTCTCTCGAATAAATAAAAAGACATGGCATGGTGGCACGTGCACTTTGCGAGCCGAGAGGTACGGAGAGACAGAGACAGAGAGAGAGAGAGAATGATCACACCAGGGACTCCAGCCACTGCAAAGGAACTCCATGTGCATGTGTCACTTTGTGCATCTGGCTCGATGTGGGTCCTGGGGGCTTGAACCTGGGTCCTGTGGCTTTGCAGACCTCTTGAGATGTCACGTTAACCGTTAATCCATTGAACACAGCCCTCTCTGTATTTCCCTTTAAGACCAGATCTGAAGGCATGGCTGGCAGTTAGATTGCTTTCCTGTGAAGCCTAAGGGCCCAGGTTCGATTCCCCCCAGCACCCACGTAGGCCAGATGCACAAGGTGGCGCAGGCGTCTGGAGTTTGTTTAGCAGTGGCTGGAGGCCCTGGCATGCCCATTCTCTCTCTCTCTCTCTCTCTTCTTTCTCTCTAATAAACGGAAAAAACATTGGCAATGGTGGCAACTTGGGTGAGTCTTCTCAAAATGGAGAGACATGAGACAGAGCTTAGCAACAACAGACAAAAGTGAATCCAGCCACTGCAAATGGTGGTGCATGCACCCCTTGTAATCCCAGCACTGGGGGTCCTGGGGAGGAGACCTGGGTCCTTAGGCTTTGCAGGCAAACCCTTAACTGACAGCCATTCCTCCAGTCAGCCTGGGCTAGCTTTGAGACCCAGATCTCTTGGGAAAGAAAGAAAGAAAGAAAGAAAGAAAGAAAGAAGGTTGAATAATCCGGCACCCACGTAAAGCCTGAGGCACAGAGTGCTAAGTGTGTTTGCAGTGGCTATATCCCTTGATGTGATTGGGGGTCTGCTTGGACATCAAGCCAATAATTTAAAAAAACAAGCATACACACACACACACACACACACACACACACAGAGACACAAAGAAAGAGAGAATTTTCCATCTTTTCTTGCCTGCCACTGCCAGAACTCCATGCAAAACTTTCCAGCAAGGTCCTGGGGCTTGAACCTGGGTCCTGTGGCTTTGTGAGATGTCACGTTGGCTATGAATCGTTCTCTGAACACTGCACTCTTGTATTTCCCTTTAATTGCATCACCCTGAAGGCATGGCTTAGCAGTTAAATTGCTTTCCTGTGAAGCCTAAGGGCCCAGGGATTCCCCAGAGAGGGAGGCCAGATGCACAAGGTGCCTCTGAGTTTGTTTGCAGTGGCTGGGCCCTGGTGCCCCATTCATCTCCATAAACGGATAAAAAGGTCCTAGAGCAACTTGGGTGAGTCTTCTCAAAATGTGGGCCCCATGCCAACACGCCAGGCTTAGCAACAACAGACAAAAGTGAATAAAGCCGGGCATGGTGGTGCTCACGCCTTTAATCCCAGCACTGGGGAGGCCGAGGTAGGAGGATCGTGGCCGTGAGTTCGAGGCCACCCTGAGACGACAAGGCTTCCAGGTCAGCCTGTGAGAAAATCCCTCAAAAAAAAGAAAGAAAGAAAGAAAGAAAGAAAGAAAGAAAGAAAGAAAGAAAGAAAGAGAATAATCTCTCACCGTTTCACCCCTGATTCAGAGTGCTAAGTGTGTTTGCAATTACCATATATCCCTTGATGTGAATGGGGGGGGGGTCTGCATGGACATCCAAGCCATGCATTTGTGGAAAGAAGTATACACACACACACACACACACACACACACACACACACACACAACCCCTTTTTCCATCTTTTCTTGCCTGGACCAGCTCATAAAACTCCAGCAAGAGTGGGGTTTTCCCCTGAGTGAAGGAACGTGTGTCCTGACTTGTGAAGCCAGGGAGACGGAGAGGGATCCAGGTCATGCCTGGCTTCCTCCCCCGCCCCATTCATCTCCAGAGTGAGACTGCAAAGCCATCCATTATTCAAAAACCAAAAAAACAAAAAAATAAAATAAGGGCTGTTCTTGTCCCCGGAAAAGTCATGGTGGTGAAAATGCACAAGCTAGAAATTCATCCCAGCGAACACATAATATATAAGGCAAAACAAGGAGGCACGGTGGCTGTGAGTTCATCCCAGCAGCACTGAGGCAACATAGTGAATGGCCGTGAGTTCCTGAGAGGTCAGCCTGAGACCTTGAAAAACCAAAAAAACAAAAAAATAAAATAAAATAAAATTAAGCCGGTCATGGTGGTGTTCACGCCTTTCATCCCTGGAGGCAGAGGTAGGAGGAAACCTGAGAAAAAAAAAAAAAACAAAAAATAAAATAAAATAAAATTAAGCCGGGCATAGTGGTGCTCATGGCTTTCATCCCAGCAGCACTCGGGAGGAAGAGGTAGGAGGATCGTGGCTGTGAGTTCGAGGCCAGCCTGAGACTACATAGTTAATTCCAGGTCAGCCTGGACTAGAGTGAGACCCTACCTCAAAAAAACAAAAAACAAAACAAAAAAAAAAAAAAAAAAAAAAAAGGTCTAGGGAACTAGGCAATCTCACTTCTGGTTAGAGAAGCTTCTCTTTTCAGATGGCGATGACCACTGGGATGACCCAAAAGGCAACATAGTGCTGAGAAGAAGGGATGGAGGAGTGCCCAGCACTGAAACACCTCTGTCACACCCTCCAAGGCTCAGGGACCATTGCGGAAGAGGGGGCGGATAGAATGGAAGAGCCAAAGGAAGGGTATGACTCCTTACAATGCAACTGCCCAGACAGAAATTGACCTTGATATCCAAGACCTCGGAGTGCCTAGCAATACCTTCACAAGACCCTCAAAATAGAAGAAAAAGATGATGACATCAAATTAAAAGAGAGACTAATGAAGAGAGGGAGGGGATATGACGGAGAGTGGAGTTCTGAAGGGGAATGGGGGAGGGGAGGAAAATAGGATGGGTTTTTTGTATGTAAGTATAGAAGTTGTCAATAAAAAAAAAAACAGGTCTAGGGAACTAAGAAGTCAGATCCTCTTTGATTTCTGGCAAACTGTTCTGCCTTGTTTTACCTTCAGGGATCTACTCACCCAAACTTTACCCCCACCCCCCCCCACCCCCAGTCTCACTAAGGACCCAGGTTCGACTCCCCATAGTCCATGTAAGCCAGAAGCGCAGGGTGGTGCATGTATCTGGAGTCCATTTGCAGCGGCTGGAGGTCCTGGTGGGCCCAATTTGCTCTCTTTCTTTCTCTCTCTCATAAATAAATCAGTTTTTTTTGTTTGTTGCTGTTGTCTTTTTGGTTTTTCAAGGTAGGGTCTCACTCTGGTCCAGGCTGACCTGGAATTCACTATGTAGTCTCAGGGTGGCCTCGAACTCTCAGCGATCCTCCTACCTCTGCCTCCCGAGTGCTGGGATTAAAGGCGTGTGCCACCACGCCCGGCTTTTTTTTTTTTTTTTGTGTGTGTGTGTGACATAAGATCTCACTCTAGCTGAGGCTGACCTGGAATTCACTCTGTAGCTTCAGGCTGGCCTTGAACTCACAACCATGCTCCTCCTACCTCTGCCTTCCATGCTGCAACTAAAGATGTGTGCAACCACACCCAGTGGTGCTGGGGGGACTTAATAATAATTTTATTTTTTTTTAATTTTATTTTTTTGTTTTTCGAGGTAGGGTTTCACTCTAGCTCTAGGCTGACCTGGAATTCACTCAGGGTGACCTTCCAACTCACGGAGATTCTCCTACCTCTGCCTCCTGAGTACTGGGATTAAAGGCGTGCGCCACCACACCTGGCATAATAATAATAATGATAATAATGATAATAATAATAATAATAATAATAATAATGATAATAAGTTACCTTGGACCCGTTTTCTGTCATCACGCACAGGGAAATGAGCCCCTTACTAAGCAATGTGGGTGGAGCCCCTCGGTAGGGAAGCAAGAATTTCCATTAGCTCCATGGGCTGGAGAACTTTCTCCCTTCCCAGCTGTAAACCCACAATGCTCCAGGAAGCGCACTCTGAACCTCATTTCCAGGAAAAGCCGGGCACTGCCTTTCTTGTGCAAACCTGGTGGCTCCCCATTTCAGTCTCATCAGATTGTGACAACCCCCTGGGCTAACCTATAATCTCAATTATCAAAAGGAGGAGACGGAGACCAAAGGGGAATCCGACAATGGAATGCCAAAAGGCTTCCAAATTCCTCTCTCTACAGCACCAACACACTTGAATGCAACTCTCTCTCTCCCCCTCTCCCTCCCTCCCTCCCTCCCTCCCTTCCTCTCTCTCTCTCTGTCTGTCTGTCTGTCTCACTGTCTCTCTCTCTCTTTCTCTCTCGCTCAGGAGCCCACGCCCAAGCTCTATGTAGGATGCACTCTGCTTGTCTTTCTTTCTCCTAATTCTCCTGTTCAAGGCTGTGTTAAAATGACTTTTGCCGGGCGTGGTGGCGCACGCCTTTAATCCCAGCACTGGGGAGGCAGAGGTAGGAGGATCGTGGCTGTGAGTTCGAGACCAGCCTGAGATGACAGAGTATATTCCAGGTCAGCCAGGACGACAGTGAGACCGTACCTCAAAAAGACCAAATAAAAAGGGGGAGCTGGAGAGATGGTTTGCCTGCAAAGCCAAAGGATCCAGGTTTCAGGAAGCATGTGTTCGTTTTTTGCCTCTCTCTCTCTAGTAAACAAATAAAGCCATACAAAGGATCCAGGTTCAAGAACTCCACTCTCCATCATATCCCCTCCCTCTCTCCATTAGTCTCTCTTTTAATTTGATGACATCATCTTTTTCTTCTATTTTGAGGGTCCAGATGCACAAGGTGGTATCATGCATCTGGCAGTTGCATTGTAAGAGGTCATACCCTTCCTTTGGCTCTTCCATTCAATGGTCCCTGGCCTGGAGACCCTGGCTCCATCCCTTCTTCTCAGCACTATGTTGCCTTTCTGCCATCTCTCTCTAGTAAACAAATGTGAATAAAGTTTTTTAAAGCCAGAAAACAGGCTTTTTACACCTAAAAAAAAGACTTTTTTTTGCCCAGGTATGGGAGGGCCTTCAGCATTAGAGCAGTTGGGGGTTTTTTTTTTTTTTTGGTTTTTCGAGGTAAGGTCTCACTCTGGCCCAGACGGTTTGAGACTCAGGTCCAGGTTTATATTTTTAATTTTAAAAAATATTTTATTTTTTAAAATTTATTATTTATTTGATGGAAAAAGAGGGGCAGTGAGAGAGAGAGAGAATGGGTGCACCAGGGCCTCCAGCCACTGCCAACGAACTCCAGACGCATGCGCCCCCTTGTGCATCTGGCTTTATGTGGGTCCTGGGGAATCGAACCTGGGTCCTTTAAGCTTTTCAGACAAATGCCTTAACTGCTAAGCCATCTCTCCAGCCCCAGGTAGTTAGTTAGCTACAGGTGGGCCCATCGAGGAAACAGAAAGAGATGTCACACTGCCTGCTTCGGGAGACTGGAATTCAGTGTCGGATGCAATGCCATCCCTCTGTCACAGACCCCTGTAATCACATAGGCTGGCTTTTGGGGGGGGCAGTCCCCATCTTTCCAATCCAATCATCTCTCTCTCTGTGTGTGTATCTCTCACTCATCTAAGCCTGGGGATAAAGCCCACCACAATAAATAGGAGCTTACCAGTGTGATAGGAGACAGAAATTGGCTACGGAGTCAGAGTAACAAAACGCCCCCAAAAGCGAATGGATTTTCATTCCTTGACTCCACGCACGGAATGTCACTAAGCTTGCCCAAACCTGGATGTGCCATCCTCCGGGAACCATCTCGACATTAAGCCTGCGCCCTTCCTCCAGTCCGGAAACCCCGACCCTTACCTTGGATGACTGGAAAAGCTGGTCTCTGTCCATGATAATCTGCCAATTTAGCCTTCCCCATGTCGCCACCCTCCATAAAAAGCCGGGCATGGTGGCGCACGCTTTTAATCCCAGCACTCGGGAGGCAGAGGTAGGAGGATCGCCGTGAGTTCGAGGCCACCCTGAGACTCCATAGTGAATTCCAGGTCAGCCTGGGCTAGAGCGAGACCCGACCTCGAAAAACCAAAATAGACTTCCGGTCAAGATGGAGTCAGCCTAACCTCGCCTCGCCTCACCTTACAGGTGGACAAGGAACCTGAAGGGAGGATCAGCCAATCACACCTCACCAGGGCCCCAGCTGAAACTATAGAACAACGCAGGGGAAGGGCAAGAATACAGCCTTCATGGCGACCACGACACCAGAAAAAGGCTGAAGGAGATAAACACAGAGAACATCCAACTCCAACTAAGCCAGATATCCTGAGACACAGAGGCTCCCAAAACCTCATCGATGAAGCAGAACTAAAATGACCCCAATGTGGCTCAGGGAAACTCGCGGAAGAGGGGGCGGAAAGATTGTTAGAGTCACAAGTTGGGGCATTATGCACAGAGACTGGGGCCTATCCCCCAGAACTCTTGAGCAAACTCACAATGCACGATCCACATTCCCCATTGATGAGGGTCCCTTTGAAAGTGGGAGGACAGGGAGGAGGACAATGGAACCAATACTATGAATGTAAAATCAGAATAATAGAAATTAAAAAAATGAAAAAGGAAAAAAATATATTAAAAAAAAACAAAATAAATAAAATAAAGCAAAAAAAGCCCAGATCTGAGTCTCAGGGTGGGCTTCTCAGAACCCCCCCCCACCTTGCCTTTCTGGGCAAGCGCCCCACCTTGCTTATACTCTAGGCTTAACCCCCACCCCGCCCCCACCTTCTCTTTGTTTGCAGTGGCTGGGTGCCCTGGCATGCCCATTCTCTCCCTCTCTCTTTCGGCCTCTTTCTCTCTCTCAAATAAATGAATAAAACATATTTTAAAAAAATCATTCTGGGCTGGAGGAATGGCTTAGCGGTTAAGGCGTCTGCCTGCAAAGCCAAAGGACCCTGGTTCGAGTCCCCAGGACCCACGTTAGCCAGATGCACAAGGGGGTGCATGCATCTGGAGTTCGTTTGCAGTGGCTGGAGGCCCTGGCGTGCCCATTCTCTCTCTCCCTCTTTCTCAGTCAAATAAATTAATAAAAATAAAATAAAATAAAATAAAATCATTCTAAACCTTAGCCTCTGGTCCGTGGGTTTCATTGTTTGAAATGACAGTAAAAGGGTGTGTGTGGGGGGGGTACAGTTGGGGGACTGGACACCAGAAGATTAAAACCGGCAGGGGGCTGGAGAGATGGCTTAGCGGTGAAGGCGCTTGCCTGCGAAGCCTGAGGACCCAGGTTCGATTCCCCAGGTCCCATGTAAGCCACATGTACAAAGTGGCGCGTGCATCTGGATGTTAGTTTGCAGTGGCTAGAAGCTCTGGTGCACCCATTCTCAGTCACTCTCTCTCTCTCTCCCTCTATCTCTAATAAATAAATAAATAAAAATGAATGAAAAAAAACAGCAGGAAAAGTTTGCACTTGCTAGAAATCAAAGATGATCTGACTTCTTATCTCTTGCCTAGTTCCCCAGACCTGTTTTTTTTAAACTTTTTTTTTTATATTTTATTTTTTTATTTTTTATTTTTTATTTATTTGAGAGAGAGAGAGAGAGATATTCAGAAATAGGCAGGTAAAGAGAGAGAGAGAGAGAGAATGGGTGCGCCAGGGCCTACAGCCACTGCAAACGAACTCCAGACGCGTGCAGCCCCATGTGCATCTGGTTTACGTGGGTCCTGGGGAATCGAGCCTCGAACGGGGGTCCTTAGGCTTCACAGGCAAGCGCTTAACCACTTTGCCATCTCTCCAGCCCAGACCTGTTGTTTTTTGTTTAATTTGTGTTTATTTTATTTTATCTTGAATTTGGCTTTTTTTTAATTTATTTTTTAATAAATTTAATTTTTATTTATTTGAGAGAGAGACACACACACAGAAATAGGCAGGTAGAGAGAGAGAGAGAGAGAGGGAGAGAATGGGCACAGCAGGGTCTTCAGTCACTGTAAACGAAATCCAGACGCGTGCGCCCCCATGTGCATCTGGCTTACGTGGGTCCTGGGGAATCGAACCTGGGTCCTTTGGCTTTGCAGGCAAGCGCCTTAACCGCTAAGCCATCTCTCCAGCCCTGGCTTTTATTTTTGATATATATATATATATATAGATTAAGCATAGAACTGTCATAGAACAGAAAATCATAAAGCACAAAGGCATGGAATATTTCCAAATAATTTTAAGCTACAGACATATCATTTTTGTTTATTTTTATTATGGAGAAAGAAAGAGGCGCAGAGAGAAAAATGGACGCTGGCTGATTCCTGGGGAATCGAACCTGGGTCCTCAGGCTTCGCCAGCAGGCGCCTTCACCGCCTGAGCCATCTCTCCAGCTCCCTCCCCTCCCCACCCTCACTCCTGAGAGTGGGAGAGAGAGACAGAGAGGTTGGAAAGATCGCTTCCAACAGCTCTGACCAGCGCAGGGTGGTAGAAAGGCACCATATGCCTGGAGGAAGGCCGAGAGGGCGCTGGCTGGAGCTTTAAGTTCATGTGAATGATTTTCTTTGCACCCCGAGAAAGACGCATTTGTAATGCGGGCAGTGTTCATTGTCAGCCACGGGCTGAATTCCCCTCTCAGGATCGCAAACTGGAGGGGACAGAATGGGAGTGAGGATTCTGTACCAAAGCCGAGCCAGCACCATTCAGGTCCGGCCTGCAGCCGTGAGAGCACGCATTGTGACAGCGGCCAGTCAGCTGCTCGTGCAAAGAATGTTGGTGAGAAAGGGAAGGGTCACAGAGAGGGGACGGGGCAGCACAACAACGGGGTTCATTGGGGACATGGTGGGGGGATAGTTGGCAGGGCCCTGGTGACATTCGGTTCTCATGGTCTGGAAGGGTCTTTATTGATGACTGAGTGATCTGTCATGGATCCAGGCTGCCTATCAACATTACATTGGGAATTTCAGCCATTTAAAGGAAGAACTTTCTTTATTTTGCTGGGGTTTTTGTTTGTTTGTTTGCTTGTTTTTGGTTTTTGAGGTAGGGTCTCACTCTAGCCCAGGCTGACCTGGAAATCACTATGTAGTCTCAGGGTGGCCTCAAACTCACTGGATCCTCCTACCTCTGCCTCCCGAGGGCTGGGATTAAACGCATGCGCCACCATGCCCGGCTTGCAGTCTTTTTAAAATTTTTTTAAATTAATTATTATTTTTTTATTGACAACTGCTATACTTAACATACAAAAAGTGCATGATATTTCCCTCCCCCCTCCCCCATCCCCTTTAGAACTCCAATCTCCATCATATCCCCTCCCTCTTTTATTTATTTGAGAGAGAGGAAGAGGCAGATAGAGAGAAAGAGGGAATGGGTGCGCCAGGGCCTCTAGCCACTGCAAACAACCTCCAGATGCATGCACCCCCTTGTGCATCTGGCTTACGTGGGTCCTGGAGAATTGAAAATGGGGTCCTTAGGCTTCGCAGACAAATGCCTTAATTGCTAAGCCATGTCCTCAGCCCCTTTTTAAAAATTATTTATTTGCAAGCACAAAGAGAGAGAGACAGAACAGGTGTGCCAGGGCTTCCAGCCACTGCAAACGAACTCCAGACACATGCACCCCCTTGTGCATCTGGCTTATGTGGGTCCTGGGGAATCGAAATGGGGTCCTTAGGCTTTGCAGGCAAATGCCTTAACTGCTAAGCCATTTCCTCAGCCCCTTTCTAAAAATTATTTATTTATTTGCAAGCACAAAAAGAGAGACAGAGAGAACAGGTGTGCCAGGGCCTCCAGCCACTGCAAACGAACTCCAGACACATGCACCCCCTTGTGCATCTGGCTTACGTGGGTCCTGGGGAATCGAAATGGGGTCCTTAGGCTTTGCAGACAAATGTCTTAACTGCTAAGCCATTTCCTCAGCCCCTTTTTAAAATTATTTATTTATTTGCAAGCACAAAGAGAGAGAGAGAGAGAACAGGTGCACCAGGGCCTGCAGCCACTGCAAACGACCTCCAGACGCATGCACCCCCTTGTGCATCTGGCTTACGTGGGTCCTGGGGAATCGAACCTGGGTCCTTAGGCTCTGCAGGCAAACGCCTTCACCGCTGAGCCATCTCTCCGGCCCCGTCTCCACCTGCGCCCCTGTAAAGTGTTCATAGCCACTTCTTCACCTGTGAGATGTTTCGGTCCTGAACACATGCCGCCAGCTCCCTCCCACTTCCACGTGACCCTCTGTCCACTCGGACTGGCCGAGCTGGACTTAGTTCCAGCCACCACTGAATTTTGTCTAATTCAGTGAGCAGGTCTGTCTTAATGAAGCCTCCCGGGACGAGCGATGAGAAGAAGCTCCTGCCAGCGTGGCCGGATCGATACTCAACACTCAAGTCCAACGTAGCTGCTCAATTACCTGGGCTCTGAGTGACAATGAAGCAGCCCTGTGGCTGCCCTCAAAGTACCAGTCCTATGCCAAATGGCAAACCCCTTCTCTCTCTCTCTCTCTTCCCCTTTTGTCTCCTGCCAGAAAAAGCCCAAGGGAGATAGAAGGTTCCGGGCACCCTGACAAAGACAGGGAGCCTGATGGACGTGGGGGGGATGTCAGCCCCACTATTTGCACTTTGATGCTACAGCGAGCCGGCTTTGATGAGGCCCCCAGGGGAAGACGTACAAGGAGGCCAATTTAATGGAATTACGCTACGCAGTGACTTAAAAAGACAATAAAATAGGAAAGGCTATGACAATCCCGCAGGATTTAATTTCTTCCTGCAAAATGCACCCAGTAAGTTGGAGGCCAAGGGTTTTAAAAAACCACCCGCCCCTCTCCCACACACACACACACACACACACACAGAGATGGGGTGGACACTAGCTTCTCCCAGGAGGAAGTGGTGACCTGTCATAGCTCAAATTTCTCTATGACAGCTAAAGATAAAATAATAATAAAAAGAATAAAAATGAGCCGGGCGTGGTGGCGCACGTCTTTCATCCCAGCAGCACTCGGGAGGCAGAGGTAGGAGGATCGTGGCCGTGAGTTCGAGGCCACCCTGAGACGACATAGTGAATTCCAGGTCAGCCTGAGCTAGAGTGAGACCCGACCTGGAAAAACCAAAAAATAATAAATGATAATAATAACATAAGCCATCATAGTGCCAGAGAGCTGGCTCCGTGGCTGGGGAAAGTGCTTTCTGAGCAAGCATGAGAATCTGTGTTCGAATCCCCCAGTACCTTACATAAAATGCTGGATGTGGGGCTAGAGAGATGGCTTAGCAGTTAAAGCGCTTGCCTACAAAGCCAACTGCTAAGCCATCTCTCCAGCCCTAAAAGAATTTTATATTTTATTTATTTGAGAGGGAGAGAAAGAGGCAGAGAGAGAGAGTGAGAGAGAAACACAGAGAGAATGGGTGTGCCAGGGCATCCAGCCACTGCAAACGAACTCCGTCACCTTATGCACCTGGTTTGACTTTGGGTCCTGGGGTATCGAACCCAGAACCTCAGGCTTTGCAGGCAAGCACGTTCACTGCTGAGCCATCTCTCCAGCCTGGCTGCTGTTTTCTTTTTAAGAAAAATTAAAAAAAAAACACACACACACAATCAAAGCTGATCCCATGGTCATTCACCTTCATATCAAATCTCTCTCTGTAATGAACACAATGGTTCCTGAAATTTTGATACAGGGGTTTGCAACTCTCTGGGTTGAATGCATTTCATCGGGAGCCAAGAGACGGGCACGACGCTTGTTTTTCAGACTGCCCGGGAATTTGCAATCGTGGGAGATAAGAGAAGTGAGGCAGACTGACTGGAGCGCACGGATTCACGGTCTGCAGCGATCAATCCTGGAGATAATCGCACCGGGCCCTGCACCACACTTTGCCTGGCGGTGGCTTCGAGGCAAAAAGGGCGTCTTTGCCTGAGTGATATTTTAATTTAATATTTCATTCCCAGGCCAGCCAAGGGTAATGGGATTCAGAGGGGTCGCGTTCATCACTCCGGTATTAAAAATTCATATCCCCCCCCATTGATCATCTTCCTGGGGGGCGTGCATGGCACGAAGCTGTCAGGTTGCAAGGAGTGTGTTGTTGTTTTGGAAGTGATGTGAAAGGTGCCGAAATGAAGGGCAAGGGCGAGATGCATAAAGGTATCCTGGCACTTTCCAGTAATGGGGCTGCAAAGAGAAAATCCCTGGAGATCTTAGGTGCAGAGGTGGGTGTATGGCACAGTGCAGGTCGGGCCCTAGCCAGGCCACCTGCTAGGAGCAACCAGGATGTGGCTTCTGTGGACGTGCCATTCTGCACAGGCCTGGCGTGACAACAGCTACAACTGCCAGGATGCCACATCTACAGAAGCCACATCCTGGTTCTTCCTAGCAGCTGGCCTGGCTAGGGCCCGATCTGCACTGTGCCATACAGCGGGGGGACACGAGACATGAAGGGTGGTGGTTTAGAACAAACAACCTTGTGTGCATGTTTCAGTACTGTCGGAGTCAGCTTTGCATGCCTGGCAGAAATCACCCGACCAAGAACAGCTTTTGAAAAAAAAAAAAAAAAAAAGGTTTATTTTGGCTTACAGACTCAAGGGGAAACTCCACGATGACAGGGGAAAATGATGACATGAGCAGAGGGTGGACATCACCCCCCTGGCCAGCATCAAGTGGACAACAGCCACAGCAGAGTGTGCCAGACACTGACAAGGGGACGCTGGCTAGAACATCCATAAGCCCGCCCCCAGCAATACACCACCTCCTGGAGACATTGATTCCCAAATCTCCATCAGCTGGGGACCCAGCGTTCAGAACACATGAGTTTATGGGGGACCCCTGAATCAAACCACCACAGAGCGACATAGCAAAACTCAGCATTTGGGGCAAGTGAAATGTACTGGAGGGATGGCTTAGTGCTTAAGGCGTTTGCCTGCAAAGCCAAAGGACCCAGGTTCGATTCCCCGGGACCCACGTTAGCCAGATGCTCAAGGGGGCGCATGCATCTGAAATTTGTTTGCAGTGGCTGGAGGCCCTGGTGTGCCCATTCTCTCTCTCTCTCTGTCTCTTTCTCTGTCAAATAAATAAATATAATAACACCTCTGGGTTGCAGAGAGGGCTCAATGCTTAAGGCTCTTGCCTGCAAAACCTACGGACCCAGGTTCAATTCTCCAGAAGCCATGCAAACCCAGATGCAGAAGACGGCACGTGTATCTGGAGCTTGTTTGCAGTGGCTGGAGGCCCTGGTGGGCTCTCTTTGTAAAGAATAATAAATGAGGGGCTGGAGAGATGGCTTAGCCATTAAGGCGCTTGCCTACAAAGCCTAAAGACCCAGGTTCAATTCCTCAGATCCCACATAAACCAGATGCACAAGGTGGCACATGCTTCTGGAGTTCGTTTATGGTGGTTGGAAGCCCTGGCATGTCCATTCTCTTTCTCTGTCTCTCCTTCTCTCCTCTCTCTCTCTCAGCTCTGTCTCTCAAATAAATAATGTGTATATATATATATACATACACACACATACACATACATATATATTTTCATTTCCATGAGTAGACATCTTTACCTCCCAAGTGTGAGTTAAGAAGTCTTTTTGCCTCTCAAAATACATAGGGCTTATTGAATGCAAGAAAATACACTGCTTTGAGAGTTGAGTGAAAGTGCTCAGGAAATTCTTAAGGGTCCATGGTTGATTTAAAAAAATTTTTTTAAACATATTTTATTTATTTATTTGCGAGAGAGAAAGAGGCAGAGAGAAAGAGAGAGGGAGAGAGAGAATGGGCACGCCAAGGCCTGCAGCCACTGCATATGAATAAATGAATAAATAAATATTTTTAAAATTTTTATTTTTTTAAATATTTTATTATTTATTTATTTATTTGAGAGAGATACAGAAATAGGCAGGTAGAGAGAGAGAGAGAGAGAGAGAGAGAGAGAGTGTGCCAGGGCCTCCAGCCACTGCAAACGAACTCCAGATGCATGCACCCCCTTGTGCATCTGGCTTACGTGGGTCCTGGAGAATCGAGCCTCGAACCGGGGTCCTTAGGCTTCATAGGCAAGCGTTTAACCACTAAGCCATCCCTCCAGCCCTTATTTTTATTCTTATTCATTTAGTTGATGGGCTGGGGCCTCTAGCTACCGCAAATAAACTCCAGACGCATGCTCCCCCTTGTGCATCTGGCTTGATGTGGGTCCTGGGGAATCGAACCAGGATCCTTTGGTTTTGCAGGCAAATGCCTTAACCACTAAGCCATCTCTCCAGTTCCCAGGGTTCATGTTTTTTTTTTTATGGCTTCTGTGGAGAGAGGTCTCCCAGCTGTTTGTGAATATCTCTTCCTGCCCGCATCTGTTCAGGTCAGACACTTCCAGCTTGGAGGGGCTTGGGCTGTACGCCGCAGTTGATAGATATTTTAGTAATATATACAGTTTCCTCTTGGACTCAGCTTTCTTTGTATGTTTGGTGTTCAAATGTGTGTGGGCAACACTGCACTCGTGAGTACACCTGTGTGTATACACTAGCATGGGTGACAGAGGGTGTGTATGTGGGGGGGGGTCTCCCTTCACTTTTCAAAAAAATAAATATTTTATTTGGGCTGGAACTTGCCTGCAAAGCCAAAGGACCCAGGTTCGAGTCCCCAGGACCCATGTAAAGCCAGATGCACAAGGGGGTGCATGCATCTGGGGTTCATTTGCGGTAGCTAGAGGCCCTGGCCCATCAAATAAATGAATTAAAAACAAAACTTTAAGAAAGAGAGAGAGACCGGGCGTGGTGGCGCACGCCTTTAATCCCAGTACTCGGGGGCAGAGGTAGGAGGATTGCTGTGAGTTCGAGGCCACCCTGAGACTACATAGTGAATTCCAGGTCAGCCTGGGCCAGAGTGAGGCCCTACCTCGAAAAACCAAAAAAAAAAAAAAAAAAAGAAAAGAAAAAGAAAGAGAGAGAGAATGGACATGCCAGGGCCTCCATTTGCTGCAAACAAACTCCAGGTGTATGCACCACCTTGTGCATCTGGCTTACGTGGGTCCTGGGGAATCGAACCTGAGTCCTTAGGCTTCGTAGGCAAGTGTCTTAACAACTAAGCCATCTCTCCAGCCCTAATAACATATATAATATATATATTATATATATGTGTTATACATATATATATGTTATATATATATATGTTATTTCTAGAGAGAGAGAGAGAGAGGCAGATATATAGAGAGAATGGGAGCACCAGGGCCTCCAGCCAGTTCAAACAAACTCCAGATGCATGTGCCCCCTTGTGCATCTGGCTTACATGGGTCCTGGGGAATCGAACCCGGGTTCTTAGGCTTTGTAGGCAAACGTCTTAACCACTAAACCATCTCTCCAGCCCTAAATATATATATGTTATTTCTAGAGAGAGAGGCAGATATAGAGAGAGAATGGGTGCACCAGGGCCTCCAGCCACTGCAAACAAACTCCAGATGCATGCGCCCCCTTGTACATCTGGCTTACGTGGGTCCTGGGGAATCGAGTCTCGAACTGGGGTCCTTAGGCTTCACAGGCAAGCGCTTAACTGCTAAGCCATCTCTGCAGCCCCTCTATTTATTTATTTTTTATTTATTTATTTTTTTTGGTTTTTCGAGGTAGGGTCTCAGTCTTGCTCAGGCTGACCTGGAATTTACTATGTAGTCTCAGGCTGGCCTCGAACTCTCGGTGATCTTCCTACCTCTGCCTCCCGAGTGTTGTGATTAAAGGTGTGAGCCACCACGCCCACCTCACAGATATTTTTTTTTCTTAATTTATTATTAGAGACAGAGAGAAAGAGGGAGAGAGAATGGGCACAGCAGGGCCTCCAGCCACTGCAAGTGGACTCCAGACGCATGTACCCCCTTGTGAACTCCAGACGCATGTGCCCCCTTGTGCATCTGGCTTACGTGGGTCCTGGAGAATCGAACCTGGGTCCTTTGGCTTCCAAGACAAGCGCCTTAACCGCTGAGCCATCTCTCCAGATCCACCCCCATTTCCCGCTCCCCCCCCAAGTAGATTTTCAGCGTGCGTAATCGTGAGAGAGAAGGTAAGATGTGTAAAAAGCTGGCACAGCGTTTGACAAGCAGCCACATCTCTTTTTCAGGGTAACCGTCGCCGGCAGGAAGACCAGCTGCCGGCACAAAGATCAAACATGTCTCCTGAGGTTGCTGTCACTGCATTGAGTTCAGACTCCGTCCTCATCTCTATTTATGAGGACATTCAAAGAGAGAGTCCATTTGACTGAAATTACCCCTTGCGATATGCAGATACATGGAGATGTATGCCTCTCTGTTAAAGATCCCAGGGAGATTTGTTCTTAAACACAGGCAAGGGAAAGAAAAAAAAAAAAAGAGTTAAATTGGATGTTGAGGGGGGAAAGAAAAATGTGTCACAAAATGAATAGCCAAAAGGAAGGATCTAGGGGCCAGCATTAGTATAGCAGAGGGAAATGTTTTTAGAGTTAAGCAAATCTATATCTATCTATCTATATATATTTTTTTCTTTTTTTTTTTTTTTTTTTTTTTTTTTGGTGTTTTGGTGTTTCGAGGTAGGGTTTCACTCTAGCTCAGGCTGACCTGGAATTCGCTCTGTAGTCTCAGGGTGGCCTCGAACTCACGGCGATCCTCCTACCTCTGCCTTCCGAGTGCTGGGATTAAAGGTGTGCGCCACCACGCCCGGCTTAAAAATATTTTTATTTATTTATTTATTTGAGAGAGAGAGAGAGAGAATGGGCATGCCAGGGTCACTGGCCACTGCAGATGAGCTCCAGACACATGCGCCACCATGTGCATCTGGCTTACGTGGGTCTTGTGGAATAGAACCTGGGTCCTTAGGCTTTGCAGGCAAACGCCTTAACTGCTGAGCCATCTCTCCAGCCCCCCCCAAAGCTGGTTTTGAACATATACATCTTTCCTGAACAGTGAACCCACTAGTTTTGCCTTAAGCAACTTTGTTTATTTTTCTGGTTTTATGAGGTAGGGTCTCACTCTAGCTCAGGCTGACCTGGAATTCAGTATGTCGTCTCAGGCTGGCCTCGAACTCACGGCCACGACCCTCCTACCTCTGCCTCCCAAGTGCTTGGGCCACTGCGCCCGGCATACCTTAAGCACTTAAAAAATTTTTTTAAATTATTTTATTTATTTTTGGAGAAAGACATAAAGAGAGACAGACAGAGAGGGAGATAGAGAATGGGCGTGCCAGCAGTCTCTCAGCTGCTGTGAATGATATCCAGATGTGTGCGCCCCCTTTGGGCAAGTGTGGCATTGCACCCTTGCGTCACTTTGCATCTGGCTAAACGTGGGACCTGGAGATTGGAACCGGGTTCTTAGGCTTAGCAGGCAGGTGCCTTAACCACTAAGCCATCTCTCCAGCCCCTTAAGCACTTTTTAATAGGCATTAAGTAGAACAATGGATTTCAGCTGGCCTTGTGGCTCACTGAGCGTGCGTGCGTGTGTGTGTGTGCGTGTGTGTGTGTGTGTGTGATTAATGTCCCAGAGATTTCAGTCCATCCTCAGAAAATGTTTCGGCAATCTCTGGCATTTTCTGTCCTTAACATCTTGGCAACCCCAGCGGATCCATCCATCCATCCATCCCTTAGCTGTAAAATATTTTTGCACACCTCGGCAAAAGCGTTATGAGGCTGTCTCTATTAGGAAGCCCTATAAAAAATTCATCAGTGCGGAATTAGGGCCTGCAGGAACGTAAAGTTCATTTGTGTGCTTACGATCTGTGCCTCCAAGGGGTGGAGGTGTCCGTGCGGGGGTGGGGGCGTGGGGGGACAGCCGAGAATTTATGATGTGATTTTGTGATGCACGGATCTAGGATGATAAAGCCGCGGGCCTCTGTGTGACAAGACTCTTAGCTCACCACTCACTGCCCTTCTCCTTAACTTCAAAGGGTCGGAATCAAGTTCAGCGCAGTCCCTCCATGTCTGCTTGCATTATCTCCTCTAAGAGTGACAGTGGCTCCCCAGGTTGATGGAAAGGAAGAGGTTGAAATATACATCTCGTGGGCATAGACATGGCACGCGAGGGCCCGGCTCAGCGTACCTTCTGCGATGCCATGGATGCTGAGATGAGCAAAGAAGGCAAAGGAGGAGAATGTCACAGAGCCACAGAAGCCACGTGTGCAAGGTGGTCCATGCGTCTGGACTGCGTTGGCAGTGGCCCTGGTGCATCCATTCTCTCTCTCTCTCGCTCGCTCGCTGTAGTAAACAAATAAAAATAAAATATAAAACTTTTTTTTTTTTTTTTTGGTTTTGCGAGGTAGGGTCTCACTCTGGTCCAGGTTGACCTGGAATTCACTCTGTAGTCTCAGGGTGGCCTCGAACTCTTGGCGATCCTCCTACCTCTGCCTCCCAAGTGCTGGGATTAAAGGTGTGCGCCACCACGCCCGGCTTTAAAACTTAAAAAAATATATATATATTTTAGGGCTGAGGAATTGGCTTCGCAGTTAAAGCGTTTGCCTGCGAAGCCTAAGGACCCCGGTACGATTCCCCCAGGACCCACGTCAGCCAGATGCAAAAGGGGGCGCATGCATCTGGAGTTTGTTTGCAGTGGCTGGAGGCCCTGGCGCGCCCATTCTGTCTGCTTCTTTTTCTCTCTGTCTCTCTCTCACAAATAAATAAGTAATGAAATATTATTTTAAAATATTTTATTTATTTGAGGGAGAGAAAGAGTCAGAGAGAGAGAGAGGGAGAGAGAGAGAGAATGGGTGTGCCAGGACCTCCACCCACTGCAAATGAACTCTAGATGCATGCGCCCCCTTGTGTATCTGGCTTACGTGGGTCCTGGAGAATTGAACCGGGGTCCTTTGGCTTTGCAGGCAAACGCCTTAACCACTGAGCCATCTCTCCAGCCCTATAAAACCTTTTTTAAAAAGGATCTAAAAGTATGATATTTGGCAGAAGACAGGATGGAAAGAATATAAGAAGCGGAGGATAGGGCTGGAGAGATGGCTCAGCAGTTATGGTGCTTGACGGCAATGCCTAAGGACCCAGGTTCGATTCTCCAGGACCCACGTAAAGCCAGATGCACAAAGTGGTGTCTGCATCTGGAGCTCGTTTGCAGTGGCTGAAGGCCCTGCTGCACCCATTCGGTTTCTCTCTCTCTGTCTCTCTTCTCTCGATCTCTCTCTCTGCTTGTGAATCAATAAACAAATAAATAATATTTTTAAAAAGAAGAAGAGGGGGCTGGAGAGATGGCTTAGTGGTTAAACGCTTGCCTATGAAGCCTAAGGACCCCGGTTCGAGGCTTGATTCTCCAGGACCCACGTAAGCCAGATGCACAAGGGGGCGAACGCATCTGGAGTTCGTTTGCAGTGGCTGGCGGCCCAGCTCGCCCATTCTCTCTCTGTCTACCTGCCTATTTCTGTATCTCTCTTTCTCAAATCAATAAATAAAAAAATATTAAAAAAAAAAAGAAGAGGAAGATAAGGGGGAGTTTAGACCTGACAAGGCCATGAACTCAAACCACATGTGGACACCTGGAAAACAGACTGGGCCAGTCTTACAGTGCCTGAGGACACTAAAAAAAGTGACATTTTTGCAGAAAATGGGACAGAAAAACTGTACGTGCTAAAGGCTGGGGTGCAGTGCTGTGACACTTTGACATCCAGACGTGACAAGGCCATGAACTCACACCGGAATTGGTGATCTGCACATGAAGGGGGTCAGACGAGTCGTACGTTCAGGTTACAACGGATAAACAAGGGCCACGTGGGGCACAGATGATCAAAATGTAATGTACCAGCTGGAGAGACGGCTCAGCGGTTAAGGCACTTGCCTGCAAAGCCTAAGAACTGGGGTTTGATTCACCAGTACCCACATAAAGCCAGATGTACAAAGTGAAACGTGTGTCTGGAGTTCATTGGTAGTGGCTAGAGGTCCTGGCATGTCCAGTTTCTCTCTCTCTCTCTCTCTCTCTCTCTCTACATATATATATATATATATATATATATATATATATATATATATATATATATGTCTGCCTCTTTCTTTTAAATAAATAAAAAATTAAAGACACAATATAGGTGTATAAAAATGTCAAAAAGCAATTTTTTTTTGTCAAAAAGATGTTACTGAGGGCTGGAGAGATGGCTCAGCGGTTAAGGCACTTGCCCGCAAAGCCAAAAGACCCAGACTCGATTCGCCAGGACCCACGTAAGCCAGATGCACAAGGTGGAGCGTGCATCTGGACTTTGTTTGCAGGGGCTAAAGGCCCTGGCATGCTGTAGCAGACAGCTTCAGGTTCGCTGAGATGAACTTCCAGACCAGGCACAGTTATGGAGGAAGGGATATTATTTATTGAAGCTTACAGATCCAGGGGAAGTTCCATAAAGGCAGGAGAAACAGCCTGCTCTCCACAGGACCGAGCAGAGAGAGAAAAAGCCAGCCAGCCACCATAGCACACAGAGCAAAAACTACAGCCAAAAGGTCACACAGCACACTTCAGGAACTCCTGCTAGACACATTTGCATATCTTTACAATGGAATCTCAAACTCACACCTTAAGACCAGCCCCCAGTGACATTGCCTCTAGCAAGGTGATTGCAGATGCAAACTATAAAGTAATAAAACATTGAATATATTGGGGGACATATATTCAAACTACCACACATGCCCATTCTGTCTCTCTTTCAAATAAATAAAAGTCATATATATACGTTCGTAACAGAAAAAAAGGCAGGGAGCATGGTGTGGTGGCATACGCCTTTCATCCCAGCACTCGGGAGGCAGAGGTAGGAGGATTGCTGTGAGTTCATGGCCACCCTGAGAATACATAGTGAATTCCAGTTCAGCCTGAGCTAGAGTGAAAAAGAAAGATGAAAGAAAGAAAGAAAGAAAGAAAGAAAGAAAGAAAGAAAGAAAGAAAGAGAGGAAGGAAGGAAGGAAGGAAGGAAGGAAGGAAGGAAGGAAGGAAGGGAAAGAGAGAGAGAGAGAGGGAGGGAGGGAGAGAAAGAAAGAATGAAAGAGAGAAAGAAAGAAGGAAGGAAAGAGAGAAAGAAGGAAAGAGAGAAAGAAAGAAAAAGGAAAGAGAGAGAGAAAGAAGGAAAGAGAGAAAGAAAGAAGGAAAGAGAAAAAGAGAGAAAGAAAGAGAGAAAAAGGAAGGAAGGAAGGAAGGAAGGAAGGAAGGAAGGAAGGAAGGAAGGAAGGAAGGAAGAAGCAGAAAGAAAACCAAACCAGAAAACAGCTGGGACAAATGTAACTGGTAGCTTTAAGAGAAGGCTGGACAGACAGGGTTTCTTTTTTTACTTAGTTAAATTTATTTATTTATTCGTTTGAGAGAGAGAGAGAGAGAGAGAACGGCTGTGCCAGGGCGTCTAGCCACGTCAACTTCAGATGCATGCGCCACCTTGTCCATTGGCTTTATGTGGGTCATGGGGAATTGAACTCGAGTCCTCAGCCTTTGCAGGCTAAGCCACGTTCGATTCCCCAGGACCTACGTAAAACCAGCTGCACCAAGTGGCACCATGTGCATGTGAAGTTCGTTTGCAGTGGCTGGAGGCCCTGGTTCACCCAGTCTCTCTGTGTCTTCTGTCTCATTCTGCTTGCAAACAAATAAAAATAGTGTTTTTTTTTAAATTTTTAAAAAAAGATTTTATTTTTAAAGCCGGGCGTGGTGGCGCACGCCTTTGGTCCCAGCACTCGGGAGGCAGAGGTAGGAGGAACGCCGTGAGTTCGAGGCCACCCTGAGACTACAGAGTGAATTCCAGGTCAGCCTGGACCAGAGTGAGACCCTACCTTGAAAAAAAAAAAAAAAAAAAAAGGTTTTATTTTTATTTATTTATTAGAGACAGAGAGAGAGAGAGAGAGAGAGAGAGAGAGAGAGAAAGGGCGCGCCAGGGCCTCCAACCACTGCAAACGAACTCCAGACACATGCGCATCCCCCCGCACCCCCATGCATCTGGCTTTACGTGGGACCTGGAGAATCGAACCAGGATCCTTAGGCTTTGCAGGCAAACGCCTTAACCGTTAAGCCATCTCTCCAGCCCTGTTTTTTTTTTTTTTCTTAAAGCACCCATGATCCCTGTGGGGAAACCCTGTCATGTGTTATAATAAGTCCGATAGACAGAGAAGAATACGTGTTGCTGGTGGCATTTTTTTTTTAACCCCCAAAGTGGTACCATCCAGCCTCACTTTATGCAGCGCTTAAGCTATGAAAGGAAATTGTCATCGTTGAAAATTCTGGAGGCGAGCGCTCGAGTTTATGGGGGAAAACAGTTGATCTTCATGCTCAGATAATTGTGAAATGCTCTTTTTTTTTTTAATTTCCCCGCCTACAGCAGTGATTCGATCTGGGTGCTCAAGCAGGGTGTCAAAGACAGAGCTATTGCTTGTGGTCTGCCCATGACTTCTAGGGTGTCTTAAACAGAAGCAAATGGAGCACCTCCATTTATTGGCTGCTGCTAAAAAACCAGTTCTGTTATTTCCAGAAAGGTTTCCTACGGGCAATGTCACCCACGCCCTTCATTCCGTATATTGATTACTTAGGGGGGACCAAGAAAGTTACGGGGGTCAGAGACACGAGTGGATCGACAGGATGGGTGCGTGGCGTCTGCTGCCGATGCAAAAAAAAGCCATGGTGTTAATGAAAACAAAACAAGAATTAAGAAGATAACCGGGGCTGGGGCTGGAGGGATGGCTTAGCGGTGAAGGCGCTTGCCTGCAAAGCCAAAGGAACCGGGTTCGATTCCCAGGACCCACGTAAAGCCAGATATCTGCACGAGGTGGCACGTGCATCTGGAGTCCATTGGCAGCCGCTGAAGGCCCTGAGGATCCTTAGGCTTGCAGGCAAACGCCTTAACCACTGAGCCATCTCTCCAGCCCTGTTTTTTTCTTTTTCTTAAAGCACCCATGATCCCTGTGGAAACCCTGTCATGTGTTATAATAAGTCCGATAGACAGAGAAGAATACGTGTTGCTGGTGGCATTTTTTTAACCCCAAAGTGGTACCATCCAGCCTCACTTTATGCAGCGCTTAAGCTATGAAAGGAAATTGTCATCGTTGAAAATTCTGGAGGCGAACAGTTTATGGGGGAAAACAGCGATCTTCATGCTCAGATAATTGTGAAATGCTCTTTTTTTAATTTCCCGCCTACAGCAGTGATTCGATCTGGGTGCTCAAGCAGGGTGTCAAAGACAGAGCTATTGCTTGTGGTCTGCCCATGACTTCTAGGGTGTCTTAAACAGAAGCAAATGGAGCACCTCCATTTATTGGCTGCTGCTAAAAACCAGTTCTGTTATTTCCAGAAAGGTTTCCTACGGGCAATGTCGCACTGGAGGCAGAGGTAGGAGGATCACGAGAGTTCAAGGCCACCCTGAGACTACATAGTTAATTCCAGGTCAGCCTGACCAGAGTGAGAAGCCAGCCAGCCACCATAGCACACAGAGCAAAAACTACAGCCAAAAGGTCACACAGCACACTTCAGGAACTCCTGCTAGACACATTTGCATATCTTTACAATGGAATCTCAAACTCACACCTTAAGACCAGCCCCCAGTGACATTGCCTCTAGCAAGGTGATTGCAGATGCAAACTATAAAGTAATAAAACATTGAATATATTGGGGGACATATATTCAAACTACCACACATGCCCATTCTGTCTCTCTTTCAAATAAATAAAAGTCATATATATACGTTCGTAACAGAAAAAAGGCAGGAGCATGGTGTGGTGGCATACGCCTTTCATCCCAGCACTCGGGAGGCAGAGGTAGGAGGATTGCTGTGAGTTCATGGCCACCCTGAGAATACATAGTGAATTCCAGTTCAGCCTGAGCTAGAGTGAAAAAGAAAGATGAAAGAAAGAAAGAAAGAAAGAAAGAAAGAAAGAAAGAAAGAAAGAAAGAGAGGAAGGAAGGAAGGAAGGAAGGAAGGAAGGAAGGAAGGAAGGAAGGGAAAGAGAGAGAGAGAGAGGGAGGGAGAGAAGAAAGAAAGAATGAAAGAGAGAAAGAAAGAAGGAAGGAAAGAGAGAAAGAAGGAAAGAGAGAAAGAAAGAAAAAGGAAAGAGAGAGAGAAAGAAGGAAAGAGAGAAAGAAAGAAGGAAAAGAAAAAGAGAGAAAGAAAGAGAAAAAAAAAAGGAAGGAAGGAAGGAAGGAAGGAAGGAAGGAAGGAAGGAAGGAAGGAAGGAAGGAAGAAGCAGAAAGAAAACCAAACCAGAAAACAGCTGGGACAAATGTAACTGGTAGCTTTAAGAGAAGGCTGGACAGACAGGGTTTCTTTTTTTTTACTTAGTTAAATTTATTTATTTATTCGTTTGAGAGAGAGAGAGAGAGAGAACGGCTGTGCCAGGGCGTCTAGCCACGTCAACTTCAGATGCATGCGCCACCTTGTCCATTGGCTTTATGTGGGTCATGGGGAATTGAACTCGAGTCCTCAGCCTTTGCAGGCTAAGCCACGTTCGATTCCCCAGGACCTACGTAAAACCAGCTGCACCAAGTGGCACCATGTGCATGTGAAGTTCGTTTGCAGTGGCTGGAGGCCCTGGTTCACCCAGTCTCTCTGTGTCTTCTGTCTCATTCTGCTTGCAAACAAATAAAAATAGTGTTTTTTTTTAAATTTTTAAAAAAAGATTTTATTTTTAAAGCCGGGCGTGGTGGCGCACGCCTTTGGTCCCAGCACTCGGGAGGCAGAGGTAGGAGGAACGCCGTGAGTTCGAGGCCACCCTGAGACTACAGAGTGAATTCCAGGTCAGCCTGGACCAGAGTGAGACCCTACCTTGAAAAACCAAAAAAAAAAAAAGGTTTTATTTTTATTTATTTATTAGAGACAGAGAGAGAGAGAGAGAGAGAGAGAGAGAGAGAGAGAAAGGGCGCGCCAGGGCCTCCAACCACTGCAAACGAACTCCAGACACATGCGCATCCCCCCGCACCCCCATGCATCTGGCTTTACGTGGGACCTGGAGAATCGAACCAGGATCCTTAGGCTTTGCAGGCAAACGCCTTAACCGTTAAGCCATCTCTCCAGCCCTGTTTTTTTTCTTTTTCTTAAAGCACCCATGATCCCTGTGGGGAAACCCTGTCATGTGTTATAATAAGTCCGATAGACAGAGAAGAATACGTGTTGCTGGTGGCATTTTTTTTTTAACCCCCAAAGTGGTACCATCCAGCCTCACTTTATGCAGCGCTTAAGCTATGAAAGGAAATTGTCATCGTTGAAAATTCTGGAGGCGAGCGCTCGAGTTTATGGGGGAAAACAGTTGATCTTCATGCTCAGATAATTGTGAAATGCTCTTTTTTTTTTTTAATTTCCCCGCCTACAGCAGTGATTCGATCTGGGTGCTCAAGCAGGGTGTCAAAGACAGAGCTATTGCTTGTGGTCTGCCCATGACTTCTAGGGTGTCTTAAACAGAAGCAAATGGAGCACCTCCATTTATTGGCTGCTGCTAAAAAACCAGTTCTGTTATTTCCAGAAAGGTTTCCTACGGGCAATGTCACCCACGCCCTTCATTCCGTATATTGATTACTTAGGGGGGACCAAGAAAGTTACGGGGGTCAGAGACACGAGTGGATCGACAGGATGGGTGCGTGGCGTCTGCTGCCCGTGCAAAAAAAAGCCATGGTGTTAATGAAAACAAAACAAGAATTAAGAAGATAACCGGGGGCTGGGGGGCTGGAGGGATGGCTTAGCGGTGAAGGCGCTTGCCTGCAAAGCCAAAGGAACCGGGTTCGATTCCCCAGGACCCACGTAAAGCCAGATATCTGCACGAGGTGGCACGTGCATCTGGAGTCCATTGGCAGCCGCTGAAGGCCCTGGTGTGCCCATTCTCTCTGTCTCTGTCTGCCTCTTTCTCTCTCTTTTAATAAATAAATAAATAAATAAATAAATAAATAAATAAATAAATAAATAAAATTAGCCGGGCGTGGTGGTGCACGCCTTTAATCCCAGCACTCGGGAGGCAGAGGTAGGAGGATCGCCGAGAGTTCAAGGCCACCCTGAGACTACAGAGTGAATTCCAGGTCGGCCTGGACCAGAGTGAGACCCTACCTCGAAAAACCAAAATAAAATAATAAAATAAAATAAAATAAAATAAAAAAATAAAATAGAGATAGCCAGGGGCCGGGGAGCAATACTCAGTGGGTAAAGTTGTAGCCCAAACATGGAGCTCAATCAAGTGACCTCAACTCAGAGTGTGACGTTTTATTCCCAGCACGGGGGAGATGGAGATAGAGGGATCCCTGAGGCTCGCTGGTCAATGCAGTCTCTTAAAGAGTTGCATGGGGCTGGAGGGATGGCTTAGCGGTGAAGGTGCTTGCCTGCAAAGCCAAAGGAACAGGGTTCGATTCCCCAGGACCCACGTAAAGCCAGATGCACAAGGGGGCCCATGCATCTGGAGTTCGTCTGCAGTGGCTGGAAGCCCTGGTGCACCCATTCTCTCTTTCTCTCTCTGTCTCTTTCTGCTTCTTTCTCTCTCTGACACTCTCAAATAAGTACATGAAAATAAACAAAAAAAGGGGGGACTGGAGAGATGGCTTAGCGGTTAAGTGCTTGTCTGTGAAGCCTAAGGACCCTGGCTAGAGGCTCGATTCTCCAGGACCCACGTAAAGCCATATGCACAAGGGGGCTCATGTGTCTGGAGTTCGTTTGCAGCGGCTGGAGGCCCTGGCGTGCCCGTTCTCTCTCTGCCTCTTTCACTCTCTCAAATAAATACATAAATAAAAATAAAAATCTTTTAAAGAGTTGCATGAAGTCCCTGACAATGATGAGGGACATTGTCTTCTGCTCTACACACACACACACACACACACACACACACACACACACACACACGTGGCTACTGGGGAATTGAACCTAGGTCCTTGGGTTTTTCAGGCAAGCGCCTTAACCATTAAGCCATCGCTCCAGCTCTTATAGTCTATTTTCAATCTACGAGCCATTCAAACAGCACCCACACACGGTTGCCACTGACATTTGCATTTCTCTCACTGTGTTTAGCGCTTGGGCAGGACCAATAGAAACTAAGGTGAGGGCTGGAGAGAGGGCTTAGTGGTTAAGGTGCTTGCTTGCAAAGCCAAAGGACCCAGGTTCAAATCCCCAGAACCCACCTAAGCCAGGGATGCTGTAGCAGACAGCTTCAGGTTCGCTGAGATGAACTTCCAGACCAGGCACAGTTATGGAGGAAAGGATATTATTTATTGAAGCTTACAGATCCAGGGGAAGTTCCATAAAGGCAGGAGAAGCAACCTGCTCTCCACAGGGCCAAGCAGAGAGAGAGAAAAGCCAACCAGCCACCACAGCACACAGAGCAAAAACTACTGCCAAAAGGTCACACAGTACACTTCAGGAACTCCTGTTAGGCACATTTGCATATCTTTACAATGGAATCTCAAACCCACCATTAACACCTTAAGACCAGGCCCCCAGTGACATTGCCTCTAGCAAGGTGATTGCAGATGCAAACTATAACTAATAAAACACTGAATATATTGGGGGACATATATTCAAACTACCACAGATGCACAAAGTAAGGCATGTGTCTGGAGTTTGTTTGCAGTGGCCGAAGTCCCTAGCATGCCCATCCTCTCTTTCAACTAAATATAAATTAAAAAACTAAAAAATAGGGCTGGAGAAATGGCTTAGTGGTTAAGGCATTTGCCTGTGAAGCCTGAGGACCCAGGTTCGATTCCCCAGGACCCACGTAAGCTTGATGCACAAGGGGCACATGTGTCTGGAGCTCATTGACAGTGGCTGGAGGCCCTGGCATGCCCATTCTCCCTCTGTGTCTCTTCTCTCTCTCTGCTTGCAAATAAATAAATTTAATTTAAAAATATATTAAAAAACTAAAAAATAAACAGTTGGGTGTGGTGGCGCACGCCTTTAATCCCAGCACTCGGGAGGCAGAGGTAGCAGGATTGCTGTGAGTTCAAGGCCACCCTGAGACTACAGAGTGAATGCCAGGTCAGCCTGGGCTACAGCGAGACCCTACCTCAAAAAACGAAACAAATGGGCTGTAGGGATGGCTTAGTAGTTGAGGCATTTGCCTGAAAAGCCAAAGGACCCAGGTTCAATTCCCTAGGACCCACGTAAACCCAGACACCACCTTGTGCATCTGGCTTTACTTGGGTGCAGGGAATCGAACCCCACATGCATGCACCACCTTGTTCAACTAGCTTTACTTGGGTGCGGGGAATCTAACCCCACATGCATGCACCACCTTGTGCATCTGGCTTTATTTGGGTGCGGGGACTCGAACCCCACATGCATGCAACACCTTGTGCATCTGGCTGTATTTGGGTGCGGGGACTCGAACCCCACATGCATGCACCACCTTCTGCATCTGGCTTCATTTGGGTGCGGGAAATCGAACCCCACATGCATGCACCACCTTGTGCATCTGGCTTTACTTGGGTGCAGGGAATCGAACCCCACATGCATGCACCACCTTGTGCATCTGGCTTTATTTGAGTGCAGGGAATCATACACCACATACATGCACCACCTTGTGCATCTGGCTTTACTTGGGTGCGGGGAATCAAACCCCACGTGCATGCACCACCTTGTGCATCTGGCTTCACTTGGGGAATCGAACACCACATACATGCACCACCTTGTGCATCTGGCTTTACTGGCATGCATGCACCACATTTGGGTGCAGGGAATGCCCACATGCATGCACCACCTTGTGAATCGCTTTAATGCCACATGCATGCACCACCTTGTGCATCTGGCTTCACTTGGGTGCGGGGAATCGAACGCCACATGCATGCACCACCTTGTGCATCTGGCTTTACTTGGGTGCGGGGAATCGAACGCCACGTGCATGCACCACCTTGTGCATCTGGCTTTACTTGGGGACTCGAACCCCACATGCATGCACCACCTTGTGCATCTGGCTTGGGTGCAGGGACTCCCACATGCATGCACCACCTTGTGCACATGCATGCACCACCTTGTGCATCTGGCTTTTTACTGGTGCGGGAATCGAACCCCACATGCATGCACCACCTTGTGCATCTGGCTTCACTTGGGTGCAGGTAATCGAAGCCCACATGCATGCACCACCTTGTGCATCTGGCTTTACTTGGGTGTGGGGAATCGAACGCCACATGCATGCACCACCTTGTGCATCTGGCTTTATTTGAGTGCAGGGAATCGAACACCACATACATGCACCACCTTGTGCATCTGGCTTTACTTTGAACCCACATGCATGCAGGTGCATCTGGCTTTACTTGGGTGGGGACTTGAACCCCACATGCATGCACCACCTTGTGCATCTGGCTTCACTTGGGGAAGGGAATCACCACATGCATGCACCACCTTGTGCATCTGGCTTCACTTGGGTGTGGGGGACCCACATGCGAATCGCCACATGCATGCAGCACCTTGTGCATCTGGCTTCACTTTGGGAATCGAACACCACATGCATGCACCACCTTGTGCATCTGGCTTTACTTGGGGGTGGAATCATGCAACCTTGTGCATCCTTAACATGCATGCATGCACCACCTTGTGCATCTGGCTTTACTTTGGGAATCAGGCACCACCTTGTGCATGCACCACCTTGTGGGAGTCGAACGCCACATGCATGCAGCACCTTGTGCATCATCTGGCTTAACCCCATGCATGCACCACCTTGGGAATCGAACCCCATGTGCATGCACCACCTTGTGCATCTGGCTTCACTTGGGTGCGGGGAATCGAACCCCACATGCATGCACCACCTTGTGCATCTGGCTTTACTTGGGGACTTGAACCCCACATGCATGCAGCACCTTGTGCATCTGGCTTTACTTGGGGACTTGAACCCCACATGCATGCAGCACCTTGTGCATCTGGCTTTACTTGGGTGCGGGGAATCGAACCCCACATGCATGCACCACCTTGTGCATCTGGCTTCACTTGGGTGCGGGGAATCGAACCCCACATGCATGCACCACCTTGTGCATCTGGCTTTATTTGGGTGCGGGGACTCGAACCCCACATGCATGCAGCACCTTGTGCATCTGGCACATGCTTGGGTGCATCTGGCTTTACTTGTGGGGAATTGAACCCCACATGCATGCAGCACCTTGTGCATCTGGAACCTTGTCGAAACCCCACATGCATGCACCACCTTGTGCATCTGGCTTCACTTGGGTGCGGGGAATCGAACCCCACATGCATGCACCACCTTGTGCATCTGGCTTCACTTGGGTGAACATGCATGCCACCTTGTGCATCTGGCTTCACTTGGGTGCGGGGAATCGAACCCCACATGCATGCACCACCTTGTGCATCTGGCTTCACTGGGTGTGGGGAATTGAACCCCACATGCATGCACCACCTTGTGCATCTGGCTTGACTTGGGTGCGAGGAATCGAACCCCACATGCATGCACCACCTTGTGCATCTGGCTTTACTTGGGTGCGGGGAGTCGAACCCCACATGCATGCACCACCTTGTGCATCTGGCTTTACTTGGGTGCGGGGAGTCGAACGCCACATGCATGCAGCACCTTGTGCATCTGGCTTAACTTCGGTGTGGGGAATCGAACCCCATGTGCATGCACCACCTTGTGCATCTGGCTTCACTTGGGTGCGGGGAATCGAACCCCACATGCATGCACCACCTTGTGCATCTGGCTTTACTTGGGGACTTGAACCCCACATGCATGCAGCACCTTGTGCATCTGGCTTTACTTGGGGACTTGAACCCCACATGCATGCAGCACCTTGTGCATCTGGCTTTATCTGGCTTTCTTGGGGAATCAACATCATGGTGCAGGTGGGACCTTGTGCATCTGGCTTAACTTGGTGTGGGGAACCCCACATGCATGCACCACCTTGTGCATCTGGCTTCACTTGGGTGCGGGGAATCATCTGGCCCCACATGCATGCACCACCTTGTGCATCTGGCTTTATTTGGGTGAACCCCACATGGGACATCAACCCCACATGCATGCAGCACCTTGTGCATCTGGCTTTACTTGGGTGCGGGGAATCGAACCCCACATGCATGCACCACCTTGTGCATCTGGCTTCACTGGGTGTGGGGAATCGAACGCCACATGCATGCACCACCTTGTGCATCTGGCTTTACTTGGGTGTGGGGAATCGAACACCACATGCATGCACCACCTTGTGCATCTGGCTTCACTTGGGTGCGGGGACTCGAACCCCACATGCATGCACCACCTTGTGCATCTGGCTTTACTTGGGTGTGGGGAATCGAACGCCACATGCATACAGCACCTTGTGCATCTGGCTTTACTTGGGTGCGGGTAATCGAACGCCACGTGCATGCACCACCTTGTGCATCTGGCTATATTTGGGTGCGGGGAATCGAACGCCACATGCATGCACCACCTTGTGCATCTGGCTATATTTGGGTGTGGGAATCGAACGCCACATGCATGCACCACCTTGTGCATCTGGCTTTACTTGGGTGCGGGGAATCGAACCCCACATGCATGCACCACCTTGTGCATCTGGCTTCACTTGGGGACTCGAACCCCAGTCCTTCAGCTTTGCAAGCTGACTGGGAGGCTGTCAAAACTTGAAGACTTTAAGCTGAAGTAAGGCCTCGCTTCACATAAGAATCACGCTGCCCGCTGTCTTGCTAATAAGATTTCCAAGTCCAGGAAGATTCACATGATCCCAGAGGTCTCGAGTAGCTCATGGCTGCGTGAGGCAGGCGGTTTTATAGTTTTTAGATGACTTCTTCAACAAGCAAACTTGGTAATGACGTGACTCCGAGGAACTATTTTAATATTTTATGCATGAGATAACGTAGCGTCTCATTATATGTGATAAATACAGAAGTCTGAGCACTTTGCGTCCCACGTGACCCCCCCAGCCACCCAGTGTTCTCTCCCCCCCTCCTTTGCTCCTCCCCACCACCATCTCCACAGTCAGCAACTTCAGGTTGTAAAGAATTTCATAAAGGTGAATAAAGCCTCTTTTTATTTCTCTGTTATTTTCTCATGACCTAGCCCAGGCCGGCCCCAGAGTTATGATCCTGCTGCCTTAAAAAAAATCGAGAAGCTTCTCTTTTCAGATGGCGATGACCACTGGGATGACACAAAAGGCAACATAGTGCTGAGAAGAAGGGATGGAGGAGTGCCCAGCACTGAAACACCTCTGTCACATCCTCCAAGGCTCAGGGATCATTGCGGAAGAGGGGCGGATAGAATGGAAGAGCCAAAGGAAGGGTATGACCTCTTACAATGCAACTGCCCAGACAGAAATTGGCCTCGATATCCATGACCTTGCAGTGCCTAGCAATACCTTCGCAAGACCCTCAAAACAGAAGAAAAAGATGATGACATCAAATTAAAAGAGAGACTAATGGAGAGAGGGAGGGGATATGATGGAGAGTGGAGTTCTAAAGTGGAATTGGGGAGGGGAGGGAAATTTCAGGTGGTTTTTTTGTATGTAAGTATAGAAGTTGTCAATAAAAAAAATAATAATTAAAAAAAAGAAAAGAAAAAACAACAACAACAACAAAAAAAAAAACCTCAAGGAATCTGAACACAAGCATGTACCATCACACATTGCTATTTTATTTTATTTTTTGGTTTTTTCGAGTAGGGTCTCACTCTAGCTCAGTCTGACCTGGAATTCACTATGGAGTCTCAGGGTGGCCTTGAACTCACGGCCACGATCCTTCTACCTCTGCCTCCCGAGTGCTGGGATTAAAGGCATGAGAGCCACCACGCCCGGCTACATTGCTATTTTTTATGCTTCAGGACTTGCTGTCAGCTTTAAGAATTAAATATAAGCTGGTGGTGGCGCACGCCGTTAATCCCAGCACTCGGGAGGCAGAGGTAGAAAGAGTTAGCCATGAGTTCGAGGCCAGCCTGAGACTACAGAGTGAATTCAAGGTCAGCCTGGGCTAGAGACCCTACCTCAAAAATAAATAAATAAATAAATAAATAAAGTGAAACTAAATAAATATTGGGTAGTCCTTACCTGCTGGAGAGAGACTCAAACGTAAATAATTATCATGGGAGTTAGAGAAAATTTGCGGGAGAGAAATTGAGAGAGATCTTTGATCTTTTAAAAAATATTTTATTTATTTATTTATTTGAGATAGAGAAGGAGGCAGGTAGAGAGAGACAGAGAGAATGGGCCGTCCAGGGCCTCCACCCACTGCAAACAAACTCCAGATGTATGCACCACCTTGGGGAATCAAACCTGGGTCCTTAGGCTTTGCAGGCAAGCGCCTCAACCTCTAAGCCATCTCTCTAGCCCTTATCTTTGATTTTTATTCTTTTTTTTAAAAAAAATATTTTATTTATTTATTTATTTGAGAGAGAGAAATAGGCAGAGAGAGACAGAGACAGACAGAGAATGGGCGCGCCAAGGCCTCCAGCCACTGCAAACAAATTCCAGACACATGCGCCCCTTGTGCATCTGGCTTATGCGGGTCCTGGGGAATCAAACCGGGGTCCTTTGGCTTTGCAGGCAAACGCCTTAACTGCTGAGCCATCTCTCCAGCCCTGATCTTTTATTCTTATGCCACTTGCTCCAAGCAGTAGACAGAATGTCCTGAGACCATCAATATCAGGGGTCTCGCTGGTAACCATGTAAGAATGGTTTTCCTACATAAGGCTGTGGACTTTTTTTTTTTAAAAAAGAGGGCATATTTTAAATTATTACTCATGAATTTTATTTTATTTTATTTATTTTTTGGTTTTTCAAGGTAGGGTTTCACTCTAGCCCAGGCTGACCTGGAATTAACTGTAGTCTCAGGCTGGCCTTGAACTCATGGCGATCCTCCTACCTCTGCCTCCTGAGTGCTGGGATTAATGGCATGCTCCACCACACCTGGTTTTATGTTTTATTTTGTTTTATTTATTTATTTATTATTTATTTATTTATTCATTTCTTTCTTTCTTTCTTTCTTTCTTTCTTTCTTTCTTTCTTTCTTTTGCAGGCTAAGGGCAAGAGAGAGAGAGAGAGAGGGAGGGAGAGAGGAGAGAGAGAATGGGCACACCAGGGCCTCCAGTCGCTGCAAACAAACTCCAGATGCATGCGACCCCCTCATGCATCTGGCTTACGTGGGTCCTGGGGAATCGAACCTGGGTCGTGAGGCTTTGCAGCCAAGCGCCTCAACTGCTGAGCCGTCTCTCCAGCCCATATATGCTGAATTTGAAACGTAGACTTTGCCCCGCGAGAGAGACTACAATGCCACACTGACTAATTTATACATTCGATATTTCTTTCTCCAGGGGAGTCTCACGGAGGGTCCACGGAGAGAGAAAATAGACTCATTTCGAGAGCCATTCACTGCAAAGATGTAAGAGTTACTTAATGAAATTTGAAAGTCCTCTCTCCTTTTGATTTCATCCAACGAGCAGAGCAGTAGCCAAGTGGTTTCCCTCAAAATGATATTTGAAAAAGAAATATCCCGTTTGTCGAGCCATGAAGATCTACTTTGTTTTATTTATTTATTTATTTTTAAGCGATGTTATTTTTATTTATTTATTTATTAGAAACAGAAAGAGGGAAAGAGAGAGAGGGAGAGGGAGAGAAGGGGCGCGCCAGGGCCTCCAGCCACTGCAAACGAACGCCAGACACGTTGCGCCCCCTTGTGCAGCTGGCTAACGTGGGTCCTGGGGACTCGAACCTGGGTCCTTAGGTTTCGCAGGCAAAACGCCTTAACCGCTGAGCCATCTCTGCAGCCCAAGATCTACTTTAAAACCCTGGTCCCCAGTTGGAATCCTTTTCGTCTCATTCATAACCGCAAAGCTCTCTGATCACATCTCTTCGGATCCCATCACCTTGCCTGGAATTTTCTTTTTTTAAATTTTCTTTTTTTTTTTAATTTTGCAAGATGCCCACGATTAGCTCAGTTCGAGATGAGGCTGGCTACACTTTTTTTTTTTTTTTTTTTTTTTTTGGAGAGAGAGACAGAGAGAGAGGGAGAGGAAGACAGATAGAGAATGGGCACGCCAGCAGCTCCGAGGGCTGGAGAGATGCCTTAACCGTTAAGGCGCTTGCCAGCAAAGTCTAAGGATCCAGGTTCGATTCCCCGGGACCCACGTAAAGCCAAATGCACGAGGAGATGGCGCATGCGTCTGGAGTGCGCGTGCAGTGTCTAGAGACCCTCTCCCTCTCTCTCTCTCTCAAATAAAAAATAAATAAATCAACTCACTCCTGGACCAAGTTCCCATCATGTGGATCAGCTCCCTGTGACACTGTTGTTAACCAACCTGGCCTCAATCCATGGGTTCAAATCCCATAGGGTTCAAAGTCAGGAAAGTATGGTAGCGAACAAAATTCTCCAAGCAGCTGAAAGCAGAGATTTTTATTTTTTGGTTTTTGTAGGTCGGGTCTCACTGTAGCTCAGGCTGACCTGGAATTCACTATGTCGTCTCAGGCTGGCCTCGAACTCACGGCCACGATCCTCCTACCTCTGCCTCCCGAGTGCTGGGGTTAAAGGCGTGAGCGCCACCACGCCCGGCTTTGAAAGCAGAGAGTTTTTGACGCACTTCCTAGGCAGGACGTAGGATTCTGGGCGGGTGGAAGTTGAGTTTTAGGCAATGGCTGATGAAGCTTGCCTTAAGCAGTTCTATCCCCTTACAAAAGGCATCATATTGTTCATAAAGATCTTTGGGGCAATTTGCGCTCACTTTTTTTTTTTTTTTGTGATCTGAATCTACGTTTTTTAATTAATTTTTTTATTGACAACTTCTATACTTACAGACAATAAACCATGATATTTCCCTCCCCTCCTCCATTCCCCTTCAGAACTCCACTCTCCGTTATATCCCCTCCCTCTCTCCATTCATCTCTCTTTTAATTTAATGTCATCATCTTTTTCTCCTATTATGAAAATCCCGGCAGCACTTGCGAGGCAGAGGTAAGAGGAGGGTCGTGGCTGTGAGTTCGAGGGCAGCCTGAGACGACGGAGTGAATGCCAGGTCAGCCTGGGCTCGAGTGCCTCCCAAGTCCTGGGTCTAAAAGTGTATCCCACCCTACCTGGCTATTTATTTATTTACTTTTATTATATTTTAAATTTGTATTTATTTACTTGAGAGAGAGAGGCTGATAGAGAGAGCAAGAGAATGGGTGCGCCAGAGCCTTCCAGCCATTGCAAACAAACTCCAGGCTCACGTACCACCTTGGGCATCTGGCTTATGTGGGTCCTGGGGAATCGAACCTACGTCCTTTGGGTTTGTAGACAAGTGCCTTAACCACTAAACCATCTCTCTAGCATTATTATTTTAAACTTTCATCTATTTATTTATTTTTTTTAAATTTTATTTATTTGCAGACAGACAGAGAGAGAGAGAGAGAGAATGGGCACACCATGGCCTCCGGACACTGCAAATGAACTCCAGATGCACGTGTCCCTTGTGCATCTGGCTTACGTGGGTCCTGGAGAATCAAACCGGGATCCTTTGGCTTCGCAGGCAAACACCTTAACCACTAAGCCATTTCTCCAGCCCAGACTTTTATTTTTATTTATTTATTAGAAACAGAGACAGAGAGAGACAGGCAGGGAGTGAGAATGGGCACACCAGGGCCTCTAGCCACTGCAAACGAACTCCAGATGCATATGGCACCATGTGCATCTGGGTGACGTGGGACCTGGAGAATTGAACCTGGGTCCTTAGGCTTCGCAGGCAAGCGCCTTAACCGCTAAGCCATCTCTCCAGCCCTTATTATTTTTTTTAATTAAATTTTTGTTATCAGAGAGACAGACAAGAAGTTATGGGTGTGCCAGGGCCTCCTGCTGCCGCAAACTCCAGACCTATGTGTCACTTCCTATATCTGGATTGACATGGGAGCATGGGATTCAAACCCAGGCCCTCAAGCTTTATAAACAAGTGCCTTTAACTGGTAAGCCATCTCTCCAGCCCTTCCGTTGCTTTAAATAAAAGACTGTTTTAGAGGACAACTTTTTTGGGGGGGCTGGGGTGGGTTTGAGGTACGGTCTCACTCTAGCTCAGGCTGACCTGGAATTCACTATGTAGTCTCAGGGTGGCCTCGAATTCACAGCCATGATCCTCCTACCTCTGCCTCCCGAGTGCTGGGCTTAAAGGCGTGCGCCACCACCTGGGTGTGCCTGGCTGAAGTAGGGCAACATTTTTAAATTTTATTTTTATTTTTTACTTATTTGAGAGAGAGAGAGAGGGACAATGGGCACGGCAGGGCCTCCAGCCACTGCAAATGAACTCCAGACACATGCGCCCCCTTGTGCATCTGGCTTACGTGCAGAATCGAACGTGGGTCCTTAGGCTTCTCAAGCAAGCGCCTTAACCACTAAGTCATCTCTCCAGCCCAGTAAACGATATTTTTTGGGAAAAAAAAATCTGTTTCTGAAGTCCAGCACTATGTACAAAGAGGATATGTTAAATAAATAAATAAATAAATAAATGGATAAATGGCATCTGAGAAAAAGAAAAGAAACGGATGGAGATTTTCAAGAAGAATTTTCACAGCAGACAGGAACACTGGGTGAGACAATGCTTCCTGGGCTGGAGAGATGGCTTAGTGGTTAAGGCGTTTGCCTGCAAAGCCAAAGGACCTCAGTTTGATTCCCCAGCACCCATGTAAGCCAGATGCACATGGCACATGCTTCTGGAGTTCATTTGCAGTGGCTGGAGGCCCTGGCACACCCATTCTCTCTCTGTCTGCCTCTCTTCTATCTCTCTGTCTGCTTGCAAATAAATAAATAAATTTTAACAAAACAACCAGGGCAAGGCTGGAGAAATGGCTTAGCAGTTAAGGCGTTTGCCTGCGAAGCCAAAGGACCTTGGTTTGATTCCCCAGGACCCATGTAAGCCAGATGCACATGGCGCATGCTTCTGGAGTTCATTTGCAGTGGCTGAAGGCCCTGGCGTGCCCATTCTCTCCCTCTCTCTCTGTCTCTCTCTGTCTCTCTCTGCCTCTTTCCCTCTCTCAAATGAATAATAAATAAATTAATTCTCTCTCACTCTGCCTCTTACCCTCTCTCAAATGAGTAAATATAAATAAATTAATTAAATTTAAAAAAGAAACACAGTCCTGGGGTCAAGCATGAAGTACTTTAAACCCCCCTCCCCCCCCCCATTGTGACAAGTTCACGGAGTTCAAAGCTAGGCAGGAACCACGGGCTTGTCGGTCGGCTTCAGGCTGACCTACATAAATCTCTCTTCACTCAGGGAGTTAAGACAAGAAGTGAGAGCCAGCGTGGGTCTATGGAAAAAAAAAAAAAAAAAAAAACCACTTAGAATCTGGAAATGATGACATCCACTTTGTAAGGCTAAGAAGAATCCGTTCACAGCCAGAGGCGAATGTGAATGTTTCCCCTACTGAACAGAGGAACAGAGAGCGAAGGTTCTGCAAGCATTCAGACCCGAAAAAAGCAAAAAAAAAAAAAAAAAGAAGAATGAAAACAGGCTATCCATAAGGAGGGAAGAAAAAAAGAAATCATATTGTGTTCAGATATTTCCTAGGGAAGTCTGAAATAAAAAAGTCTGAAATATAAAAAAGTCTGAAATATAAAAGTCTGAAAATAAAGTTTTTTTTTAATTTTTCTTCTTTCTTTCAAAGTAGAAAGGTTCTTACTGAGAGAATTTTATTTCCGACTAAGAAAGCTGTCCTAAGTCAAATCAAAGACAAACAGTTTCATTTTATTTTATTTTTTTTTTTGGTTTTTCGAGGTCGGGTCTCGCTCTAGTCCATGCTGACCTGGAATTCATTATGCATTCTCAGGGTGGCCTCGAACTCACAGTGATCCTCCTACCTCTACCTCTCAAGTGCTGGGATGAAAGGCGTGCACCACCACGCCCGGCTAACTCTGTCTAACTTATCCAAAGGTAAAGCAGAAAAAAAAAAAAATGAATGAAAATAAACAGTGCTAAATGGTTTTACATATTGACAATTGAAATATTGCTATACCTCCCTTCGAAGAGAGATTTCCTCTCCAAAAATCCATTGCATATTGCAATCTTTAAAATTTTTATTAATTATTTTAGTTTTTATTTAAAAGAGAGAGAGAATGGGCATGCCAGAGCCTCCAGTCGCTGCAAACAGTCTCCAGAGACATGTGTCACCTTGTGCATGTGGCTTTATGTGGGTTCTGGGGAATCGAACCTGGGTCCTTAGGCTTCGCAGGCTAATGCCTTAACAGCTAAGCCATTTATTTCTCCAGACTTGCAATTTTTTTTTTCCAAATTTTATTTATTTATTTTCAGTGTGTGTGTGTGTGTGTGTGTGTGTGTGTGTGTGTGTGTGTGTATGGGCACACCAAGGCCTTTAACCACTGCAAACAAACTCCAGATGCTTACACCACCTTGTGCGTCTGGCTTACATGGGTACTGGGGAATCGAACTGAGGTCCTTTGGCTTTGCAAGCAAGCGCCTTAACTCCAGCCCTACATTGCACATATTTTAATTTTAATTTTATTTATTTGAGAGCCACCTTGTGCATCTGGAACTCCAGATGCATACATGGGTACTGGGGAATCAAACCGAGGTCCTTTGGCTTTGCAAGCAAGCGCCTTAACTCCAGCCCTACATTGCACATATTTTAATTTTAATTTTATTTATTTTGAGAGAGAGAATGGGAGAATGGGTCCAGCCACTGCAAACGAACTCCAGATGCATGTGCCACCTTGTGCATCTGGCTTACGTGGGTCCTGGGGAATCAAACCGAGGTCCTTTGGCTTTGCAGGCAAGCGCCTTAACTCCAGCCCTACATTGCACATATTTTAATTTTAATTTTATTTATTTGAGAGCAAGAGAGAGAGAATGGGTGCGCCAGGGCCTCCAGCCACTGCAAACGAACTCCAGATGCATGTGCCACCTTGTGCATCTGGCTTACGTGGGTCCTGGGGAATCAAACCTGGGTCCTTTGGCTTTGCAGGCAAGCACCTTCACATATTTTAATTTTAATTTTATTTATTTGAGAGCAAGAGAGAGAGAAAGCCATCTCTCCAGCCCTACTGCACATCTGGTTTTAAACCGAGGTCCTTTTGCCTTAATCCAGCCCTACATTGCAGCATATTTTAATTTTAATTTTATTTATTTGAGAGTGAGAGAGAGAGAATCGCTAGGGCCTCCTTAGACCTCCTGAGCACATCTGGCTTACGTGGGACCTGGGGAATCAAACCTGGGTCCTTTGGCTTTGCAGGCAAGCACCTTCACCGCTAAGCCATCTCTCCAGCCCTACTGCACATCTTTTAAACCGGAATCTATTTGATACGCCTGAGCTATATAGCATCATAGCTTAGCCTCGCTATCTCCTGAGCAAATTTATGGAAACACAGGCGAGTAACACAAATCGGCTATCTTATAAATTTATGGAAGGGCGTAGTAAAAACGGGTAATTACGTTTCAACATGAAGCCGATGTTGCAGAAAGCCAAGTTATTATAAATTAGAGTCCTGGGTAATGTACGGGAGAAGAAGAAGAAGGAAAAAAAAAAATTCCAGGATCGTATTTGCACATTTACATGTATTTAAAACACATAACCATTAAGGTTTATGCTTGAAGAAAATGGGAAGACGGATAAAATCGCCCAACGCCGGTATTTCTTAATAGCGCATGCTTGTGTAAGCAGCAGAAAATGACTGACTACATTTCTGAGCATTTCTGTTCCCATCATTTTTATTGCCGTTGGTTTTGGTCCATGAATTAAAGGTCATATTCTATATTTTCAATTTTTTTTTTCGAGGTAGGGTCTCACTCTAGCCCAGGCTGACCTGGAAGTCACTCTATTATTGTCAGGGTGGCCTCGAACTCACGGCGATCCTCCTACCTCTGCCTCCAAAGTGCTGGGTTGAAAGGCATGCGCCACCACGTCTGGTGTATGTTGAAATTTTCATTAGCAATTGAACGGAGAACTTGCATAGCTGTCAAAACCACTGGTAAGCCATCTTGGGTGGCCCTTGCGCACCCATTCCCCCCCCCCTCAAATAAATAAATAAAATATATTTTAAAAACCACCGGAAATTAAAATTTTGAGTTTGATTGGTTTGTTTGCAGTGGCTGGAGCCCCTGGCGCACCCATTCCCCCCTCCCCTCTCTGCCTGCTTCTCTCTCTCAAATAAACAAATAAAATATATTTTTTAAAACTCACCGGTAATTAAAAATTTGAGTTTGAATGGGTATATCTCCTTATGTCATCTCTTTCATAGTTTGCTTTTAATTTTCCTTTGCTCCCAGAACATTGAACATCCCTTGGGTCCTGTCCATGTGTCTTAGGCAATGGTGCACATAGATTTAGTCAGGTCCATGTCTGTGAGATGAAGACCCACACGTGTGTTTCTGACCCTGCCCTATCCATATATGATCTCTGCCACCTCATCCTTTTGTTCCATGTGCATATGTGTGGGGTTCATGTGTGTGCACATGCACGTATGGTGGGCAGAGGTAAAAGTTTGATGTCTTCACTCAATTATCCTCAGCCTTATCACTACTTTTAAAATTTTTAAAAAAGATTTTATTTTTATTTATTTGAGACACAGAAAGAGAGAGAGAGAGAATGGGCACGCCAGGGCCTCCAGCCACTGCAAATGAACTCCCGGATGCATGCATCCCCTTGTGCATCTGGCTTACATATGAACTGGAGAATTGAACTGGGGTCCTTAGGCTTTGCAGGCAAACGCCTTAACCACTCAGCCATCTCTCCAGCCCTATTTAAAAAAAATTTTAACTTTATCTATTTGAGAGAGGGAGAGACGGTTCGAGGCTCGATTCTCCAGGACCCAAACCTATTCTCTCTCTCTCTCTACCTGCCTATTTCTGTATCTCTCTCTCTCGAATAAATAAATAAAAAATAAAATATTTGAGAGAGGGAGAGAGAAAGAGAAAGGGGGGGGACGAGAATGGGTGCACCAGGGCCTCTAGCCACTGGCAACGAACTCCAGAAGCATGCACCACCTTGTGCATGTGTGGATCCTGGAGAATCGATCCAGAGTCCTTAGGCTTCGCAGGCAAATGCCTTAACCACTCAGCCATCTCTCCAGCCCTATTTAAAAAATTTTTTTAACTTTATCTATTTGAGAGAGGGAGAGAGAAAGAGAAAGGGGGGGCGAGAAGGGTCATCTAACCACTGCCAACGAACTCCAGATGCATGCACCACGTCGTGCATGTGGCTTACGTGGGTCCTGAGGAATCGAACCTGGGTCCTTGGGCTTTACAGGCAGGCAAGCAGCTTAACCACTAAGCTCTCTCTTGGGCCCAGCCTTCTTATTTTGCATGTATGACACCCTACGTTGTTTCGTGTCATACCCACACATGCTAGCGTCACACACACACACACACACACACACAGTCCTGTTCAGGAAGCTTACTGGCCATTTAAAAATCTCTTTTTAGCCGGGCGTGGTGGCGCACGCCTTTAATCCCAGCACTTGGGAGGCAGAGGTAGGAGGATCACCGAGAGTTCAAGGCCACCCTGAGACTACATAGTGAATTCCAGGTCAGCCTGGACCAGAGTGAGACCCTACCTTGCAAAACAAAAAAAAAAAAAAAAAAAAATCTCTTTTTAAAGATGCGAGGTGCACGTAGTTAATTGCAAAGGTCCTTTGCTGAGCACGAAAACGAATGACATGTGAGAAATCATCTTTTCAATAGGATATACAGTTTGATAGACATGCCATGTCTCTCGCAGGGGCATCCTGTGAACACGGGGCTTTTTCAAAAGTGGGCTCTTAATGATTGCCATTGGACGCTGTAAATTTATATTTTAAGACCAAGAAATGGCACTAGAGCGTTCTGGTCGAAGTGGTTCTAAACCCTAACCCTCTCAAAGAAAATGAGTGGTGGTGGGGAGGGGGAAGAAGTCCAGCAATTTTGTCACGATTCAAACTCTCACGGAGGAATTAACATAACACGTCAAATTCACAGACAGCACACAGAAAAGGTAAGATGGCTGGTCGTGGTGGCGCACGCCTTTAATCCCAGCACTCGGGAGGCAGAGGTAGGAGGACTGCTGTGAGTTCAAGGCCACCCTGAGACGACATAGTGAATTCCAGGTCAGCCTGAGCTAGTGTGAGACCCTAGCTTGAAAAACCGGAAAAATGAAAAAAACAAAACAAAAAAAAAAACATATAAAGAAGATAAGCCGGGTGTGGTGGCGCAGGCCTTTAATCCCAGCACTCGGGAGGCAGAGGTAGGAGGATCGCCGTGAGTTCGAGGCCAGCCTGAGACGACAGAGTGAATTCCAGGTCAGCCTGGACTAGAGTGAGACCCTACCTCGAAAAACCAAAAAATAAATAAATAAATAAATAAAGGTAAGATGTCTTGTATCCCATAAAAAACGTGCTATGTTTTAGGGCCTGGAGAGATGGCTTAGCAGTTAAGCGCTTGCCTATGAAGCCTAAGGACCCCGGTTCGAGGCTCGATTCCCCAGGACCCACGTAAGCTGGGTGCACGAGGTGGTGCATGCATCTGGAGTTCGTTTGCAGTGACTGGAGGTCCTGGTGCACCCATTCTCTCTCTCTCTCTCTCTCTCTCTCTCTATCTGCCTCTTTTTCTGTCACTGCCAAATAAATAATGAACAAAAAAATGCTTTTTAAGTGCTATGTTTCATTTATAATCTTCCTTCCTAAGTTGCATGCAAAAAAAAAAAAAAAAATATTTTGGCCGGGCGTGGTGGTGTACACCTTTAATCCCAGCATTCGGGAGGCAAAGGTAGGAGGATCACTGTGAGTTCAAGGCCACCCTGAGATTACACGGTCAATTCCAGGTCAGCCTGGGCTAGAGTGAGACCCTACCTTGAAAAAAAAAAAAAAAAAAAAAAAAAAACCAAAAAAAAATGTCAGTCTTTATATATTATCACCCTTAAATCCAGAGTCACTGGCTAGTAACCTTGTGTATCTATCTCTATCCCTCTCTCCCTCTGTCTCTCTCCCTCCTTTCCTTTCTCTCCTTGTCAATAAATTTAAAAAAATGCTTTAAAAAATCTTTGTTGTCCTTCTAGCTGCCTTTTTTTTTTTTTTTTTTTTTTTTTTTTTTTTTTTGGTTTTTCGAGGTCGGGTCTGGCTCTAGCCCAGGCTGATCTGGAATTCACTCTGTCGTCTCAGGCTGGCCTCGAACTCACGGCCACGATCCTCCTACCTCTGCCTCCCCAGTGCTGGGATGAAAGGCGTGAGCACCACCATGCCCAGCTTAATTTTATTTTATTTTATTTTTTGTTTTTTTGGTTTTTCGAGGTAGGGTCTGGCTCTAGCCCAGGCTGACCTGGAATTCACTCTGTCGTCTCAGGGTGGCCTCGAACTCACGGCCACGATCCTCCTACCTCTGTCTCCCGAGTGCTGGGATGAAAGGCGTGAGCACCAACACACTCGGCCTCTTTCTTTCTCTTAAATAAATAAATAAATAGGGCCAGGCGTGGTGGCGCAAACCTTTAATCCCAGCACTTGGGAGGCAGAGGTAGGAGGATCACCGTGAGTTCGAGGCCACCCTGAGAATACATAGTTAATTCCAGGTCAGCCTGGGCCAGAGTGAAACCCTACCTCGAAAAACCAAAATAAATAAATAAATAAAAATAAATAAATAAATAAATAAGTAAATAAATGAAACTTTTTTTTAGTATTTTATTTTTATTTATTTATTTACTTGAGAGAGAGAGAATGGGTGCACAAATGAACTCCGGACGCATGTGCATCAGGCTTACGTGGGTCCTGGGGAAATCAAACCTGGGTTCTTTGGCTCTGCAGGCAAGCGCCTTAACCGCTAAGCCATCTCTCCAGCCCATATATATATATATATTTTTTTTTTTTTAAGTAACAGACTGACACTGCTTTGGGACTTTGTTTGAATTTCATCCCTTTTTTTCTTCTTGCTCTCCCACAGTTCACTGGCATGAAGGAATCCTATGTCGTGCGAACAAGTAATTACAAAGAATGCTTTTTAGCTATTCCAGAGCGGTCAGAAATCTAGAGTCCAGTCCATGCTGACCAGGTTTCTAAAAATCTGCCTGACGCTGCCCACAAAGCAAGCCTTTCTGGGATCTGAATGAAAGGGGGCACAGTGCAGAGGGCATGTGGGGAGGGGGTGGGGGGTCAGGGGATAGGAAGGACAGAGTGAAATTCAAAAACCAAAACTGCTCATGGACGGTGGTCAGGCAGGGAACTGGAAATTTGAAGAGCGTGTGGGACTGCAGATTCCGTGAGGCACGTGTGTGCTGTCAGAGGGAGGGCCATCTTGCCTTTTGTCATGTGCAACTCCCCCCCCCCCCACGATTCATATAACTGTTAAAAATGTCAGCGGCGGGGGAGAGATGGCTCAGGTGTTTAAGGTGCTGGCCTGGTTCGATTCCCCAGGACCCACGTAAAGCCAGATGCACAAGGTGGCACCTGCGTCTGGAGTTTGTTTATAGTGGGCTGAAGGCCCTGAGGTGCCCATTCTCTCTCCCTCTGCCTCTTCCTCTCTGTCTCTCTCTCTCTCAAATAAATAAATATTTAATATTAAATATTTAATATATATATATATATATATATATATATATATTTTTTTTTTTTTTTTGGTTTTTCAAGGTAGGGTCTCACTCTGGCTCAGGCTGACCTGGAATTCACTATGTAGTCTCAGGGTGGCCTCGAACTCTCGGCGATCCTCCTACTTCTGCCTCCCCAGTGCTGGGATTAAAGGCATGCGCCACCACGCCCGGCTTTAATAAATATTTTAAAAATATTTTATTTATTTATTGGAGAGAAGGACAGATACACACACACACACACACATACACACACTCACAAATACACACACACAGAGAAAGAGAACATGGGCATGTCACGGCCTCCAGCCACTGTGGATGACCTCTTATTCTTTTATTTTTCATCTACGTTCAGTTTTCTAGAACTTTCCACACGACTGTTCTCCCGCCGTTTGATAATTCCTTCTTTATCTGGAAGCCATCGATCAAACTTCTTTCGGTTTTCCAGTGAGACCGCACGTTAACTAAACTTCTAAGATCCAAGGCGGACAGTCCACCGCATTGATTCCCTCATGCCATCTGGCCCATTGGCACCTGAAATGCCTGCAGTCTGTGGTGGGGGTGCATCTGGCTTACATGGGACCTGGAGAATCAAACTGGGGTCCTCAGGCTTTGCAGGCAAATGCCTTAACCGCTAAGCCATCTCTCCAGGCCCCAAAACGTTTTTTAAAAAAAGATTTAATTTTTATTCATTTATTTATTCGAGAGAGAGAGAGAATGGGTGCACTAGGGCCTCCAGCCACTACAAATGAACTCCAGACGCATGTGCCCCCGTGTGCATCTGGCTTACGTGGGACCTGGAGAATCCAACTGGGGTCCTTAGGCTTTGCAGGCAAACGCCTTAACCGCTAAGCCATTTCTCCAGCTCCAAAACTTTTTCTTTTATTTTAATTAAATTAATTAATTTATTTGAGAGCGACAGAGAAAAAGGCAGATAGAGAATAGGTGCATCAGGGCCCCCAGCCACTGCAAATGAACTCCAGACGCATGCGCCCCCTTGTGCATCTGGCTTATGTGGGACCTGGAGAATCAAACCAGGGTCCTTAGGCTTTGCAGGCAAACACCTTAACTGCTAAGCCATCTCTCCAGGCCCCAAAACGTTTTTTAAAAAAAGATTTAATTTTTATTCATTTATTTACTAGAGAGAGAGAGAATGGGTGTGCCAGGGCCTCCAGCCACTGCAAACGAACTCCAGACACATGCGCAACCATGTGCATCTGGCTTACGTGGGACCTGGAGAATCGAATTGAGGTCCTTAGGCTTTGCAGGCAAACACCTTAACCGCTAAGCCATCTCTCCAGCTCCAAAATTTTTTCTTTTATTTTAATTAAATTCTTTATTTGAGAGTGACAGACAGAGAAAAAGGCAGATAGAGAAAAGGTGCATCAGGGCCTCCAGCCACTGCAAATGAACTCCAGACGCATGTGCCCCCGTGTGCATCTGGCTTACGTGGGACCTGGAGAATCAAACTGGGGTCCTCAGGCTTTGCAGGCAAATGCCTTAACCACTAAGCCATCTCTCCAGGCCCCAAAATGTTTTTTAAAAAAAGATTTAATTTTTATTCATTTATTTATTAGAGAGAGAGAGAGAATGGGTGCGCCAGGGCCTCCAGCCACTGCAAACGAACTCCAGACACATGCGCAACCATGTGCATCTGGCTTACGTGGGACCTGGAGAATCGAACCGGGGTCCTTAGGCTTTGCAGGCAAAGGCCTTAACCGCTAAGCCATCTCTCCAGCTCCAAAACTTTTTCTTTTATTTTAATTAAATTAATTTATTTATTTGAGCGACAGACAGAGAAAGTGACAGACAGAGAAAAGAGGCAGATAGAGAATAGGTGCATCACCTGGGTGGGTCCAGCCTCGAGCCAGGGTTCTTAGGCTTCACAGGCAAGTGCTTAACTGCTAAGCCATCTCTCCAGGCCCCAAAACGTTTTTAAAAAAAAAAAAAAAAAGATTTAATTTTTATTCATTTAATGAACTCCAGATGCATGTCCAGACCATGCGCAACCATGTGCATCTGGCTTACGTGGGACCTGGAGACCTGGAGTCTTTGCAGGCAAACGGGCCATCCTCCAGGCCCCAAAATGTTTTTTATAAAAAGATTTATTTTTATTCATTTATTTACTAGAGAGAGCAAATGGGTGCGCCAGGGCCTTAACTGCAAACAAACTCCAGACACATGCACCTCTTCAGGTCCCAAAACGTTTTTGCAGGCAAAACGCCTTAAAAAAAGATTTAATTTTTATTTTTTTATTTATTTATTTATAGAGAGAGAGAGAATGGGTGCACCAGGGCCTCCAGCCACTGCAAAGGAACTCCAGACACATGCACCACCACCACGTGGGACCTGGAGAATCTGGTCCTTAGGCTTTGCATGGGACCTGGAGAATCAAACAGAGGGGGTCCAAATTAGGCTTTGCAGGCACGTGGGACCTGGAGAATCAAACTGGGGTCCTTAGGCTTTGCAGGCAAACGCCTTAACTACTAAGCCATCTCTCCAACACTTTTAATAGTTTCATGCTGTCATCATCATCTTCTCTCAGCCTCTGGACAGAAAAGTGAAGCGTACATATTGCTTCGGGAACTTAATATCCATTTGGCAGAGAACCTTTTGCTACAGCTGCAATCATTTTTAAAAAGAAGGAAAAAAAAAAAATCAGGATTGATAAGCAAGGTGGTGAGCTGGTTTCCACCAATGGCCCGGGGTAAAGAATTACTGTCTTTCAAGTGAAAAGTTGAAATTCTGCCCAACATGCATTCATCATGGGGGCCTGGAGAAATGCACAGGTGCGGAGTGTTTAATTAATCTCGGTGATCAATTACCCGTGGATCTCTCCCCCTCGCAGGCGGCACCTATGCGCAAGTGAGGTTCAGAGGGGAGACTGAAATAAATGAGAACTCCAGTCACTTACTTCATGAACAATATTATTCTCCATTTTCATCCTCACACTGTGTTTCCTTGGGATGCCAAAAGGAGAGGAAAATTAGGAAGAATTCTTTGGGGCGCGGGGGGGGGTTGGGGGGAGGGAGGGATGTATTTGCTCTCGCCAAATGCACACTTGGAAATCACAGAAATGCTGGCTTCCACGGGGAGTTTCCCTCTGGAGATGGAGTTGATCTGCGGTGAGCTTGAGAACCCCGTGCAAATTTGGTACGTGACGCAGGAAAATAAAACAAATTGTTTTCAGGACGATTTACCTGCTCGGGAATAGGGCAGAGAAGGGGGTAAGGGAAAATCGGCTGAGCGTTTTCGAAAAGTGTATTTGGAATCAAATATTCCAGAGAGCTGACATTGGGTTTGTGCTTTGTAAACACTGTAAATATATATATATATGTAGTGTGTGTAATATATATTTGTTATATATATCAGTTAGTTGGGGTTTATTTTGGGGTTTTTTTTTTTTTTTTTTTTTTGGTTTTTTGAGGTAAGGTCTCACTCTGGCCCAGGCTGACCTGGAATTCACTATGTATTCTCAGGGTGGCCTTGAACTCACGGCAATCCTCCTACCTCTGCCTCCCGAGTGCTGGGATTAAAGGTGTGCGCCACCACGCCTGGTCAGTTAGGTTTTTTAAAAAATATTTTTATATTTATTTATTATTTGAGAGAGAGAGAGAATGGGCACGCCAGGGCTTCCAGCCACTGCAAATGAACTCCAGACGTGTGCACCACCTTGTGCATCTGGCTTACGTGGGTCCTGGGGAATTGAAACAGGGTCCTTTGACTTTGCAGACAAGTGCCTTAACCTCTAAGCCATCTCTCCAGCCCTTTTTTTTTGTTTGTTTTTTTGGATTGTGGAGGTAGGGTCTCACTCTAGCCAGGCTGACCTGGAATTCACTGTGTAGTCTCAGGGAGGTCTCAAACCCATGGACATGATCCTCCTACATCTGCCTTCTGAGTGCTGGGATTAAAGGCATGTGCCACCATGCCTGGCTCCAGTTAGTTTATTTTTTTTTAATATTTTAAAAATATTTTATTTATTTATTTATTTGAGAGAGAGAGAGAGAGGGAGAGAATTGGCACTCCAGGGCCTCCAGCCACTACAAACAAACTCCAGATGCACATGTCCCCTTGTGCATCTAGCTTATGTGGGTCCTGGAGAGTCGAACTGGGATCCTTTGGCTTTGCAGGCAAATGCCTTAACTGCTAAGCCATCTCTCCAGCCCCAGTTAGTTTAGTTTAGTTTTTTTTTTATTATTATTATTATGACAAAACACCTTACAAAAGCAATATAAGGAACAAAAAAAGGTTTACTGTGGGTCATAGTTGCAGGGCATAGAGTCCATGTTGGTGGAGTGACATCACAGTGACGAAGCAGAGGGGAAAATAGGAAATAGTTGTCAATCAACCATCAAGACCCCCCCACCCCCCAGGGAGGCACTTTCATCACCTTTATAAACATGAGCCTGTGGTGACGGGCATTTCACGTGCAAACCACATCTGTCTATGCATCTGTATGGCACAATGCAGGTCGGGCCCTTGCCAGACCGCATGCTAAAAGAAACCAGGCCACACCCCTCGGGTTTTCTCACCAGGATGGCGGGTAGTCAATGACGGGTAAGACCCCAGGAGATGGGGCAACCTAAGACAGGCACCGTCGCATGTGATGATCCCTTGGGGCCTGGGGTCCACAATGGCTTGGCAGAGAACCATGCCTCCCAGGGTCGCCAGTAATAAAAACAAAAAGGAGGATATGTATGGCACAATGCAGGTCGGGCATTAGCCAGACTGCGTGGCAGAGAAACCAGGAAGTAGCTTCTGTGGACGTGGCGTCCTGCACAGGCCCAGCGTGACAACAGCTACAGTCCCATGCTCGTGAGCAACCTGCTGCGAGATGATCTGCCCGGAGACAGGCTGTCATTGGTCACAAGAAGGGGACCACGCCATACAATGATTGGCCAGCCAAACCCTTAAAACCCCCTACACTTCCTTGAATAAACGAGTTTGCAGCAGCTCTCCCTCTGCCTGCTTCCACCCAACTCCCGGAGTCTGTGTCGTGACTCCATGCCTCTCACCCCCTACTCGGCAGAGACCCTGCTGTCGATCCTGGGCTGGCCCTAGGAGGGACCTCAACATATGTATGCATATATGTGTGTAGTTTTATATCACACATATATGAATGGGTGTATGAACTTATACGTACAAAATCACACACATGTATTCATGCATAGATACTTCATGGGTACATAAATGCAAGTATGCAATTTTATGCGTGCATATACATGTATGCATAAAAATATGGGTGTGCATATTTTTGTGTGTATGTATATATATGTCTCTATCTTGACATAGATGTGTATATATATGTGTGTATATATGTATATATACACACACACATATATATATATATATATATATATATATATATATATATATATATATATCCATATATATTCCCAATAAAAATTAGCATTCATGGGCTGGAGAGACAGATTAACGGTGAAGGCATTTGCCTACAAAGCCAAAGGACCCAGGTTCGATTCCCCAGGACCCATGTAAGCCAGACGCACAAGGTGATGCATGCGATTGGAGTTCATCTGCATCAGCTGAAGCCCTGGTGCGCCTATTCTCTCCCATGCTCTCTCTCTGTCTCTCTACCTCTTTCCAATAAATAAATAAATAAAATCAGTGCACGTCTTTCATCCCAGCACTTGGGAGACAGAGATAGAAGGATCGCCGTGAGTTGGAGCCCATCCTGAGAGTACACTGTAAATGCCTGGGTTAGAACGAGACCCTAAAAATGAAAATGAAATAAAATAAGCATTCTTGGCCAGGGATGGTGGCACAGACCTTTAATCCCAGCACTTAGGAGGCAGAGGTAGGGGGATTACAATGAGTTCAAGGCCAACCTGAGACTACATAGTGAATTCCATACATGTGCATATATGTATATGATATATGACACATATATATCATTTTTAAATGGAAGATGGTTGTTCTTCCATCTCATGCATATAGAACACTCATTTTGCACAATCAGAAAGGGTTGTCACTCCAACTGGGATGACCCAAAAGGCAACATAGTGCTGAGAAGAAGGGACGGAGGAGTGTCCAGCACTGAAACATCTCTGTCACACCCTCCAAGGCTCAGGGTCCATTGCAGAAGAGGGGGCAGAAAGAATGTAAGAGCCAAAGGAAGGGTATGACTTCTTACAATGCAACTGTCCAGACAGAAATTGGCCTCAATATCCATGACCTTGCAGTGCCTAGCAATACTCTGCAAGACCCTCAAAATAGAAGAAAAAGATGGTGACATCAAATTAAAAGAGAGACTCATGGAGAGAGGGAGGGGATATGATGGAGAGTGGAGTTCTAAAGGGGAATGGGGAGGGGGGGAAATATCATGGGGTTTTTGTATTTAAGTATAGAAGTTGTCAATTAAAAAAAAAAAAAAAGAAAAGAGGCAGATAGAAAATGGGCATGCCAGGGCCTCTAGCCACTGCAAACAAACTCCAGACACATGCACCACCGTATGTGGTTGGTTTACATGGATACTGGGGAATTGTAGCTGGGTCCTTAAGCTTCCCAGGCAAGTGTCTCAACCGCTCAGCATCTCTCCAGCCCACTACGTTAATCTTTGCATAGGCTAAGTCTGGGGACAAGGAAATCTGTGTAGCTTGGGTGGAGTTCCTAGGATACAAAGCATTCATCAAACATCCCTCAACCACTGATAGGAGCTGATGGGAACCTGTGATCTGTCTTTAGACTCCCCGTAGCTTTTACTTCCTAAAATTCTGAATAAAAGCTGTGAGTCAAGTCAGGGTGGAGCTTCACTCCAGTGAATCCCCGTGGCCCTCCTTTAAATCATTAAAAAAAAAGAAGAAGAAGAAAGGGTTGTCGTTCCAAAAACAAAAGCCGTCTCCCTGGCCGGGAGAGAAGGCCAGATGTGTTCATGTGAGCGTGGATCTCCAGAGAAGGCAAGATGCAATTACATGCCATCCTTCATTTCTTCCCTTCAGAAGCTTATTATGGAAGATCACAGGCAGGCTGGTGGCAACGTACGTGTTGCAGGTGGCACTTTGTCGTGGATTAAGGGAAGTGGGGTGGGGGTGGGGTCCGGTCCCCCCTAGGGCCAGCCCAGGAGGGACCACAGGGTCTCTGCCGAGTAGGGGCTGAGAGGCGCGGAGTCACGACACAGACTCCAGGAGCTGGGTGGAAGTGAGTTCGAGGCCACCCTGAGACTACGTAGTAAATTCCAGGTCAGTGTGGGCTACAGAGAGACCCTACCTTGAAAAACCAAAATAAAATAAAATAAAATAAAATAAAATAAAGTTTTTTTGTTTCTTTGTTTTTTTTTTTTTTTTTGCGAGGTAGGGTCTCACTCTGATCCAGGCTGACCTGGAATTTACTACGTAGTCTCAGGGTGGCCTCGAACTCTCGGCGATCCTCCTACCTCTGCCTCCTGAGTGCTGGGATTAAAGGCGTGCGCCACCACGCCCGGCTCTTAAAATAAAGTTTTGAAGAAAAGAGTTGGCTGGACATCCCCTCTGCCAACATCAGGTGCACAACAGCAGCAGGGGAGTGGGCTGAGCTGTAACACGCATACAGGTGACAATACCACCACCAACCCCCCCCCCCCCCGCTCCCCCCCCAACAACCCACCTCTTCCAGCAAGGCTCCAAATTGCCATCAACTGGGGACCAAGTGTTCAAAGCACACGAGTTTAAAGCCAGGTGTGGTGGCACACGCCTTTAATCCCAGCACTGGGGAGGCAGAGGTAGGAGGATCACCGTGAGTTCGAGGCCAGCCTGAGATGACATAGTGAATTCCAGGTCAGCCTGGGCTAGAGTGAGACCCTACCTCCAAAAAAACAAAACATACACACACACAGACATGAGTTTATGGGGGAGGTGTGGGGGGGGGACACCTGAATCACAGCAGCACAGCAACAGAGACGGCTTCCCCGACGTGCAGTGCATGCCTGCCAAACGCTCAGGACTTGCCAGGCAAGAAACGTGTGTCATCAAAGGCGTCCGTGTGAAGGCTCCTCGCCAGGATATCTTTATTGCTGTAAACCTGAGAAATTTTGCTGTTCCCTTCACAGACAGCGTGTTTGCATAGGCTGGCGTTTTCCAGGACGGTGAAAGCCTGGAAAACCCCAGCCGTGCTGACTTGTGCACAGGGACATCAGATGAAGTTTGATCACGAAATCGCTTCCACCTGCCCTGCAGCAGATGTGCAATTTGCATCGGGTTTTGTTTTTTTAATTTAATTTCTACTGAAGCCAAGTTGTTTGATCTAGTCCCCAAGAGATGCGGAGATGGAAGCCCCCATCCCCAATGATACCCACGGGCCTGGACATGACAATTTTGTGCTCCCGTGCCTTGCAAAGCGAGACCAGAGATGTGGTATGTATGTGGAAGGCATGGGCTGACTTTGATAAATGCATTAAAAGTGGGATATTTGATTTATTTATGAGCAATCCCATGCTTAGATGTAATTTATTTATGTATGTATTTATTTGAGACAGAGAGAGAGAGGGAGAGAGAATGGGTGCGCCAGGGCCTCCAGCCACTGCAAACGAACTCCAGACGCATGCGCCCCTTTGTGCATCTGGAGAGTCGAACCAGGATCCTTTGGCTTTGCAGGCAAACGCCTTAACTGCTGAGCCATTTCCCCAGCCCAAATAAAATATTTTTCAAAAAAAGAAAGAAGAAGAAGAACAAAAGGAGTGTCAGGTGTAAATACAGCTCACTGCATAGGTGTGTTTGTAGCTTGCCCATGCCATGATGTCACGTTAGCTGACAAGTGTGTCAGATCTTGTGATAGCTTTTTGCTTTTTAATATTTATTATTATTTGTTTTCTCAAAGTAGGGTCTTGCTCGAGCCCAGGCTGACCTGGAATTCACTACGTAGTCTCAGGGTGGCCTCGAACTCACGGCGATCCTCCTACATCTGCCTCCCCAAGTGCTGGGACTAAGGATGGCTGCCACCATGCCTGTCTTGTTTATTTATTTTACAGCAGTTGGGGATAAAGCAGGATAAAGCAAGAGTAAGGGTGAGCCAGGGCCACTGGGTGCTGCAAATGAACTCCCAGATACATGTTCTACTTTGTGCAGCTGGCTTTACAAGGGTATTGGGGAAATCAAATCTGGGCCATCAGGCTTTGCAAGCAAGCGCCTTTGACCACGGAGCCATCTCTCCAGCCCACACCTGTGTTTTGTTCACCTTAAACCACGCATAACATTTTAGCACAAGCTAAGGTACCTCTTTTTTTGTTTGTTTATTTTTCCTGTATTTTATTTGAGCGACTACAGAAGCCACTTCCTGTTGTCTTCCATATGTATAGCACAATACAGGCCTGGTCCTAGGCAGACCGCATGGCAGAAGACAACAGGAAGTGGCTTCTGTAAAAATGGCATTTTGCGCAGGCGTGATGTGACAACAGTTACAGCCCCATGCTGGCGAGAAGCCTACTACGAGATGTCCTGTCCAGAGACAGGCTGTCATTGGTCACCAAAAGGGGACCACCCCATACAAGGATTAACAGCCCCTTAAACCCTATGTGCATTGTGCTAAATAAACGAGTTTGTGGATTCTCGCTTCCGCTTTCACCCAACTCCCGGAGTCTGTGTCGTGACTCTGCGCTGCTCACCCCGATTCGGCAGAGACCCTATTGTCCCTCCTGAGCTGGCCTTGGGGGGGACCCCAACAAGCGACAAACAGAGAAAGAGGCAGAGAGAGAATGGTTGCATCAGGGCCTCCAGCCACTGTAAACGAACTCCAGATGCATGCACCACCTTGTGCATCTGGCCTACGTGGGTCCTGGGGAATCGAGCCTCAAACTGGGGCCCTTAGGCTTCACAGGTGAGTGCTTAACCATCAAGCCATCTCTCCAGCCCCCTGAGGTATTTCTTAAAACAACATATTGTATTACTTATGATGGGGGGAGTTGTTGTGGGGAATGGGTGTGCCAGGACCTCCAGCCACTGCAAACGAACTCCAGATGCATGCGCCACCATGTGCATCTGGCTTACGTGGGTCCTGGGGAATCGAACCTGGGTCCTTTGGCTTTGCAGGTGAACGCCTTAACTGCTAAGCCATACCTCAAGCCCTCCTTTTTTTTTTTTTTTTTTTTTTTTTTTTTTGCTATTATTTCATTTTGCTATTAACACTATGACGCTGGTTAGAACCATGTGTTCATTAAAAAAAAAAAATCAGCTGGGTGTGGGGGTGCACGCCTTTCATCCCAGCACTTGAGAGGCAGAGGTAGGAGGATCGTGGCCGTGAGTTCGAGGCCACCCTGAGACGACATAGTGAATTCCAGGTCAGCCTGGACTAGAGCGAGACCCAACCTCGAAAAATCAAAAAACAACAACAAAAAAAATCGGTGTCCCTCTGAGACCACGCACTCTGTCCCAGACCAAGAGACGATTTTAAATTATTGTTAAGTACTGATCATTGCTCGCTTTTCATTCTTGCTCTATTTTCACAGCTGCTGTCACAAACTAACACAATTTTCATTCGGACAAGAGATAAAACTTAGCTGTATCTAGCCAACTTCCTGTACCGGATCATGATCTATGTAGACAGAGTCCCATCCTGTGTTAAAAATACCTTCGAACATAGCTTTGTCATGCCTCTGTCATTCCGAGACTTGCAAATGCTGACTTGAGAGAAGACATAGGGGAGAAGCGGGGCCCAGAGATGTGTTAACACGTGATGACACTTTTTTGCACATGTGTCGGCGTAGGCATCAGCTCTCCGTGTTCAATGCTGGATGTACTTATCATTAGCAAAGCCTCTTCCCCCAGAGCCTCTGCATTGGGCACGGTGCACTCCCTCTTAGAAACTTGGAATATTCAGTAAGACCCTGTAATGCCCAGTTCTCGGCGCCCCCAGTGACCACCAAGGAAGACCAAACACGTATGCAAACGCAAAGAGCTTTTACTCGGGCTTAAGCTCGGTCTCTTGCCTTCACCAACGCAGTGGATTCGAGCAAGAGCCCAGAAGATCAGAATGGCGGGCTTTTTATTGAGGTTTGAGCAAGGGGGAGGGGACTATCACCCACGCAACCACGTGATTGGCTAATTTGAACATTAACTGTACTTGGGGGTTCTCGATTGGTCTTAGGATTTTGGCGGGCTAGGTCTAGGGGAATTTCAAACTTAATTGGCTCAGCAAGCGGCGGTTACATTTGAACAGGTTGGCACACGCGGTTACATTCATTTGATTGGTTGACATTTACAAAACTCTGAGACAGTGGATCTTATTGGGCCATCCAGCCCAGGACTATCACCCACGCAACCACATGATTGGCTAATTTGAACATTAACTGTACTTGGGGGTTCTCGATTGGGGGATTTTTCGATTGGTCTTAGGATTTTGTTACATTTGCGGGTTACATTCTAGGTCTAGGGAATTTCAAACTTAATTGGCTCATTAACTGTACTTGGGGGTTCTTGATTGGTCTTAGGATTTTTACATTTCAAACAGGTTGGCGGTTACATTTGAACACAGTTACATTCATTGGATTGGTTGACATTTACAAAACTCTGAGACGGTGGATCTTATTGGGCCATCCAGCCCAGGACCGCAAGAATGTTGAGTCATGCTCACACAGCAAGTTTATGGTTTTTCCCGGTACTGCTTGTTCTTCCCTTGATTCTGGGAACTCGGCCCTGTGGCCTACAGAGGGACTGAGGCCTGTCATGGTGCTACTCTGGCCTGGGTCTTTCAACCCTAAGAAGCCCTTTCAGGCCCAAGAGTGAATTTACATTTGGGCACGATTTAAGGTTTCTGTATCAGGGCGCACAAGCAAACACAGATGTGTGTATGCAAACCTTCCAGTAAAGATACACACTTCAGGGCTGGAGACATGATCAGAAATTCAACATCATCCTCAGCTGTATGGCCAGTTCAAGGCCAGCCTGAGTCGCAAGAGACCCTAGGGGTGTAACGTCTGCTGGTGTCTGGCTAAATGTATATACTATGCTCACCAAACTGCCCAGTAAGCACTTCTCTTAATGTCCACACCCATATATGAATGCTATTCTCACTTTTGGTTAGAGAAGCTTCTCTTTTCAGATGGTGGTGATCTTGGGATGACTCAGAAGGCACCATGGTGCTGAGAAGAAGGGACAGAGGAGTGCTCAGCACTGAAACATCTCAAACCCACCTTCCAAGGCTCAGGGTCCATTGTGGAAGAGGGGGCGGAAAGAATGTAAGAGCCAAAGGAAAAGTAGGACTCCTTACAACGTGCTCCTCCAGACACAAAATGGCCTGGATATCCATGACCTCACAGTGCCTGACACGACCTACACAAGACCATCATAATAGGAGGAAAAGATGATGACATCAAAATAAAAGAGACTGATTGAGGGGGCAGGGGATATGATGGAGAGTGGAGTTTCAAAGGGGAAAGTGGGGGGAGGGAGGGATTTACCATGGGATATTACTGTCTATAATTAAAGAAGTTGTCAATAAACTGGGTGTGGTGGCGCACGCCTTTAATCCCAGCACTCGGTAGGCAGAGGTAGGAGGATTGCTGTGAGTTCGAGGCCACCCTGAGAATACAGAGTGAATTCCAGGTCAGTCTGGGCTAGAGTGAGACCCTACCTCTAAAGCCCAAAAATAATAATAATAATAATTAATTAATTAAAAAAATAAAAAAATTAAAAATAATAAAAATAAAATCTTTACAAAAAGATTAAAAGAACAAAAACAAACAAACAAAAAAAAGTGACCCATTTCCCTGCTAAAAACAAGCAGACTCACTCATTTGCAGGGAGACTGAGCCCTAAATGTAACTATTAAAGGTTTGCTTCCTGAATTAAATAAACAAATAAATAAATGAAAAATTAACAAAAGAAAAACCGCAGAGCAACATGTGAAAAAGATGACAGATAAATGAACACATTAATGGATGGATGGATAGACAAGGATGGATGGAAGGATGGATGGAAGGATGGATGGGTGGATGGATGGATGGATGATGGATGGATGGGCGGAGCGTTCTGGCTATATTCTCACAGGGTGGAAGGGGCAGAAAGCTCTGTGTCTTAAGGACCGTCATTCCATCCACAAGGGTCTTCCCCTCACACCTTCATATCCCAGAGCCCATGTGCCAAGCACCCAAACTTCTCTTTCCTTAATTCATAGATTTTTGTTATATTGGATTAAGAAGATCACAGTAAGCCGGGCATGGTGACACACACTTTTAATCCCAGCACTGGGGAGGCAGAGGTAGGAGGATCGTGGCCGTGAGTTCAAGGCCACCCTGAGACGACATAGTGAATTCCAGGTCTGCCTGGGTTAGAGTGAGACCCTACCTCGAAAAATAAAACAAAACAAAACAAAAAAGAAAAGAAAATCACTTTTTCTGACTTCAGACCCTTTTAACTATTTTTTTTTAAATTTATTTGCAAGCAAAGAAACAGAGAGAGAGAGAGAGAGAGAGAAAGGTCACACCAGGGCCTCCGGGCACTGCAAATATACTCTGGGTGCATGCACCACCTTGTGCATCTGGCTTTACGTGGGTACTGAGGAATCGAACCCAGGTCCTTAGGCTTTGCAGGCAAATGCCTGAAGTGATGAACCATTTCTCTCCAGCCCCCCACCGAGACTCTATTTTTTTTTTTTTTTTTTTTTTTTTTTTTTGGTTTTTTGAGGTAGGGTCTCATTCTGGCCCAGGCTGACCTGGAATTAACTATGTAGTCTCAGGGTAGCCTTGAACTCATGGCGTTCCTCCTACCTCTGCCTCCCGAGTGCTGGGATTAAAGGTGTGCACCGCCACACCCGGCATCTATTTCTTTTTTTTTAAAAAAAAAATTTTCTTTCTCTTTTTAAAATTTATTTATTAGAGAGGGAGAGGGAGATACAGAACTAGGCAGGCAGAGGGAGAGAGAGAATGGGCCACTGCAAACGAACTCCAGATGCGTGCACGCCCCCCCTTGTGCATCTGGCTTATGTGGGCGCTGGGGAGTTGAACCTGGGTCCTTTGGCTTTGCAGGCAAGCGCCCTAACCACTAAGCCATCTCTCCAGCCCCCACCAAGACCCTATTTCTGAATAAAGTCATGCCCAAAGCTCCTGGGTGGTAGGACTTGAACGTATGAATTGGTAGGGGAACAAAAGGAAGAGATGCACAGTCATGATGCACAAAAAACAAAAAATGAGTTTCAAGAAACACATGATCTAGCTCCTACTGGTGAGTTCTAGCCCATACCCTCTTACAGGCTCTGATGCATGCCAGCAAGGTGCGCCAGGGGCATTGCATTGTACAGCCCCACGTGTGGCACTCCTTGATAAACACCGAGAGGGTTGGGGCGATGGCTGAGCGGTTAAGACGCCTGCTTGCAAAGCCTGACTGCCTGGGTTCGATTCCCCAGGACCCACATAAAGCCAGATGCACAAGGTGACGCAGGCACTCTGGCGTTTGCTTGCAGTGGCGGGAGGTCCTCGTGCACCCCAAAAACCATACCAGGCCATCCCCCGCGGGTTTTCTCACCAAGGTGGCGGGTAGCCCATGACGGGTAAGACTCCATGAGATGGAACAACCTAAGACAAGGCACCGTCACGTATGATGATCCCTTGGGGCCTGGGTTCAACAATGGCTTTCCAAAAACCATACCTCTCAGGGTTGCCAATAATAAAAACAAAAAGGAGGAGATGTATGGCACAATACAGGCCTGGTCCTAGCCAGACCGCATGGCAGAAGAAAACAGGAAGTGGCTTCTGTGAACATGGCGTTCTGCGCAGGCTCGGTGTGACAACAGTTACAGCCCCATGCTCGCGAGAAGCCTACTACTAGATGTCCTGTCCAGAGACAGGCTGTCATTGGTCACCAAAAGGGGACCGCCCCATACAAGGATTAGCAGCCCCTTAAACCCTATGTGCATTGTGCTAAATAAACGAGTTTGTGGATTCTCGCTTCCGCCTTCACCCAACTCCTGGAGTCTGTGTCGTGACTCTGCGCTGCTCACCCCAATTCGGCAGAGACCCCATCGTCCCTCCTGAGCTGGCCTTGGGGGGGGACCCCAACAATTCTGTCTCTCTCTCTCTCTGCTTGCAAATAAATTAATAAGGGCTGGAGACTTAGCGATTAAGGCACATGCCTGCGAAGCCCAAGGGACCCCGGTTCGATTCTCCAGGTCCCACGTAAGCCAGATGCACAAGGGGGTGCACGTGTCAGGAGTTCGTTTGCAGTGGCTGGAGACCCTGGTGCACCCATTTTCCATCTCCCCTACTCTCTCTCTCTCTCTCCCCTCTCTCTGTCTCTAGTAAATAAATATAAAATAAAATCTTTAAAAGTATATGTTTTAAAAATATCAACTTCAAGCCGGGCATGGTGGCGCACGCCTTTAATCCCAGCACTCAGGAGGCAGAGGTAGGAGGATCGCCGAGAGTTCGAGGCCACCCTGAGACTACATAGTTAATTCCAGGTCAGCCTGGACCAGAGTGAGACCCTACCTTGCAAAAAAAAAAAAAAAAAAAAAAAAATCAACTTCACATGGAATGACAACACCTTCCCTCTGGCCCTTGTACACCCCAAAAACCCCGGGCTGTGCTTGAGCGAGAATCCCACCAGGAAAGAACGTGGCTTAGCAGTGTTCTTTCATTTTGTACAAGTGCTTTGAATTTAAACTCCGGGGAGTTTTAAATTCATTCCCGGCTTAGCTATTGAATTATTAACTGGCTTTTCTTATCTACGGGCCTTTAATAGATCTGCCTAGGGTTTTTGTTTTTGTTTTTTTAATTTTTATTTTATTTATTTACCAGATAGTGATAGACAGAGAAAGAATGGGTATACCATTTTTTTTTTTTATTACTTATTTTTTGGTCTTTCGAGGTAGGGTCTTGCTCTAGCCCATGCTGACCTGGAATTCACCATAGAGTCTCAGGCAGGCCTTGAACCCACGGCGATCCGCCTACCTCTGCCTCCCGAGTGCTGGGATTAAAGGTGTGTGTCAGCAGGACGGCTCTCTGTGGGTTTATTTTTTTTTAATTTTTATTTTATTTATTTATTTATTTGAGAGAGAGGAAGAGGCAGAGAGAGAGAGAGAATGGGCACGCCAGGGCCTCCAGCCATTGAAAACGAACTCCAGATGCATGCGCCACCTCGTGCATCTGGCTTATGTGGGCCCTGGGAAATCGAACTGAGATCCTTTGGCTTTGCAGGTAAACACCTTAACTGCTAAGCCATCTCTGCAGCCCCTGGAATTCATTTTTATTTTTATTTATTTATTTGACAGAGAAAGAGGGAGAGAGAGAGAGAGAGAATGGGCACGCCAGGGCCTCCAGCCACCGCAAACGAACTCCAGATGCATGCGCCCCCTGTGCATCTGGCTTACGTGGGTCCTGGGGAGTCGAGCCTCGAACTGGGGTCCTTAGGCTTCACAGGCAAGCGCTTAACCGCTAAGCCATTTCTCCAGCCCTGCGGGTTTGTTTAATATGCAAGGAGTCAAGGTCACGGTTTTGGGGGGTGTGGTAGTGTTCTGAAGGTGAAATGTGTGTGTGCATAGGTTCGTGGACTATTTGAACGCTTGGTCTCTCTCTCTCTCTGTCTCTCTCCACTTTTTCTTTGCTGGTGGGCAGCCAGCTTCCTGCTCCTGCCATGATGCAGTCTGGAGTGGTAAGTGGGTACTTCTGCTTGGGGATTTTGTCACAGCAATGAGAGTGGCGGATATAAGTCTGAAGTGTCCACCCCTAAAGCTCATGTATGGAAGGCTTTATTCCCCCAAGGTGGCATTATTCACAGGTGGAGATCGGATCACGAGAACTCTAATCTCACCAGGGATTCTTTTTCTTTCTTTCTTTCTTTTTTTTTTACTTATTTTTTGGTCTTTCGAGGTAGGGTCTTGCTCTAGCCCACGCTGACCTGGAATTCACCATAGAGTCAAAGGCTGGCCTTGAACTCACGGCGATCCGCCTACCTCTGCCTCCTGAGTGCTGGGATTAAAGGCGTGTGCCACCAGGACTGAACTGCATGGGTTCGTTTTTTAAAATTTTAATTTTATTTATTTGAGAGAGAGGAAGAGGCAGAGAGAGAGACAGCATGGGCGCGCCAGGGCCTCCAGCCACTGCAAATGAACTCCAGATGCATGCTCCACCTTGTGCATCTAGCTCATGTGGGACCTGGGGAATCGAACCGGGATCCTTAGGCTTTGCGAGCAAACGCCTTAACCGCTAAGCCATTTTCCCAGCCCTGTGGGTTCGTTTTAATGGCTTACTGGGGGTGGGGAAAACTTTAGGAGGTGGGAATTGGCGGGAGGAAGTGAGGTCATTGCCACGTGGGATATGAGACTAACAAAGAATGAATGCAGTAATGTCATTATGTGAAGATGAACTGACTCACCAGAGTCCACAGAATCAACAAAATCCCCCCACGAGGTTCAGGAGCTTATTAAAACTTGTAGTTTAGGGCTGTAGGGATGGCTTAGCGGTTAAGGCATTTGCCTGCAAAGCCAAAGGAACCCAGTTTGATTCCCCAGGACCCACGTAAGCCAGCTGCACAAAGGGGAGCATGTGTCTGGAGTTCGTTTGCAATGGCTGGACACCCTGACACGCCCATTCTCTCTCTCTCTCCCCTTCTCTCTCTCTGCCTCTTTCTCTCTCTCAAATAAACAAATAAATAAAATATATTTAAAAAATTTTAAGCCCAGGTCAGCCTGGGCTAGAGTGAGACCCTGCCTCGAAAAACATAATTTCGGGGGCTAGAGAGATGGCTTAGGGGTGAAAGCATTTGCCTGCAAAGCCAAAGGATGCCAGTTTGATTCTCCAGGACCCATGTGAGCCAGATGCACAAGCTGGCACATGCGTCTAGAGTTCGTTTGTAATGGCTGGAGGTCCTGGCACGGCCATTCTCACTCTTACTCTCTCTCTCTCTCTCTCTCTCTCTCTCTCTCCCTCTCTGTCTCTAATAAATAAATAAAATATATTAAAATTTTTTTAAGCCGGGCATGGTGGCTCATGCCTTTAATCCCAGCACTTGGGAGGCAGAGGGAGGAGGACTGTCGTGAGTTCGAGGCCACCCTGAGACGACATAGTGAATTCCAGGTCAGCCTGGGCTAGAGTGAGACCCTACCTCGAAAAAAAAAAAAAATTCAGGGGCTGGAGGGATGGCTTAGCGGTGAAAGCATTTGCCTGCAAAGCCAAAGGATCACAGTTCGATTCTCCAGGACCCACGTAAGCCAGATGCACAAGCTGGTGCATGCATCTAGAGTTCGTTTGTAATGGCTGGAGGCCCTGGCGCGCCCATTCTCACTCTTTATCTCTCTCTCTCTCTCCCTCTCTGTCTCTAATAAACAAATAAAATATATTTTAAAAATTTTAAGCCGGGCATGGTGGTGCATGCCTTTAATCCCAGCACTTGGGAGGCAGAGGTAGGAGGATCGTCGTGAGTTCGAGGCCACCCTGAGACGACATAGTGAATTCCAGGTCAGCCTGGGCTAGAGTGAGACCCTACCTCGAAAAAAAAAAAATTCAGGGGCTGGAGAGATGGCTTAGGGGTGAAAGCATTTGCCTACAAAGCCAAAGGATGCCGGCTTGATTCTCCAGGACCCACGTGAGCCAGATGCACAAGCTGGCACATGCGTCTAGAGTTCGTTTGTAATGGCTGGAGGTCCTGGCACGGCCATTCTCACTCTTTCTCTCTCTCTCTCCCTCTCTGTCTCTAATAAATAAATAAAATATATTAAAATTTTTTTAAGCCGGGCATGGTGGCTCATGCCTTTAATCCCAGCACTTGGGAGGCAGAGGGAGGAGGACTGTCGTGAGTTTGAGGCCACCCTGAGACTACATAGTGAATTCCAGGTCAGCCTGGGCTAGAGTGAGACCCTACCTTGAAAAAAAAAATTGGGGGGCTGGAAATATGCCTGCAAAGCCAAAGGATCACAGTTTGATTCTCCAGGTCCCACATAAGCCAGATGCACAAGGGGGCGCACACTTCTGGAGTTTGTTTGAAACGGCTGGAGGCCCTGGTGTGCCTATTCTCTCTCTCTCTCTGCTTACAAATAAAAAAATATTAAAAAATTAAAATTATGACCGTACACCTCTTTGTGTATGTTTTTTCAGGGTGTGTGTGTGTGAGTCTGTCACTTTTTTTTTTATTATTATTAGTTATGTATATAATATGTATACAGCCATGATGATACCATCATTAGCCTTCTCCCTGTCCTCCCCCCATGGAGATTCTGGGTCTTGCCTTACAGGGGTAACCATCAGTTATGCAGGAGAGGCAAGGACCCTGTGAATAATGACCCAGCTCATGGCTGTAACAATCTTTCTGCCCCCTCTTCCGCTAATTTCCCCGAGCCATGTTGGGTTGAATCTCTCACTCTTTGATGACAAAAAAAATAATAAAACAAGATGGTTTGGGGCTGGACAGATAGCACAGTGGTTTTAAAGCGTTTGCATGCAAAGCCAAAAGACCCAGGTTCGATTCCCCAAGGCCCACGTAAGCCAGATGCACAAGGTGGGGTGCATGCATCTGGAGTTCGTTTGCAGTGCCTGGAGGCCCTGGCACTCCCATTCTCTCAGTGAGTACGCTGTCAACTTCCCATGGCTGTGACAAAACACCCCGAGGGTTGTCGCCCTCAGCTCTGCGCTGCTGGGATGAACTTCCAAACCTGGCACAGTTTATGGGAGGAAAGGAATTTATTTCAGGCCTACGAATCCAGGGGAAGTTTCGTTATGTCAGGAGATGCTGGACCCCTTTCACAGATCCATGCACAGAGAGAAATGCCCTCACTTACCACCAGCACCACAAGCAAACACACATGGGGACCCCCAGGCAGAGCTCAGACACTCTGCATCTATTTTAAAGAAAATTATTTATTTTGCCGGGCATGGTGGCGCACGCCTTTAATCCCAGCACTCGGGAGGCAGAGGTGGGAGGATCGCCGTGAGTTCGAGGCCACCCTGAGACTACATAGCTAATTCCAGGTCAGCCTGGACCAGAGTGAGACCCTACCTTGAAAAACCAAAAAAAAAAAAAATTATTTATTTAATTTATTTATTTATTAGAGACAGAGAGAGAGGAAAGAGTGAGAATGAGTGTACCAAGACCCCCAGCCACTGCAAACGAACTCTAGAAGCATGCACCAGCTTGTGCATCTGGCTTACGTGGGTCCTGGAGAATCGAACCGGCATCCTTTGGCTTTGCAGGCAAATGCTTTCACCGCTAAGCCATCTCTCCAGCCCCCGAATTTTTTTTTTTAATTTTCGAGGAAGGGTCTCACTCTAGCCCAGGCTGACCTGGAATTCACTATGTAGTCCCAGGGTGGTCTTGAACTCACGACAATCCTCCTACCTCTGCCTCCCAAGTGTTGGGATTAAAGGCATGAGCCACCATGCCCGGCTTAAAAATTTTTAAATATATTTTATTCATTTATTAGAGACAGAGAGAGAGAGAGAGAGAGAGAGAGAGAGAATGGGTGCGCCAGGGCCACCAGCCATTACAAACGAACTCTAGATGCATGCGCCAGCTTGTGCATCTGGCTTACGTGGGTCCTGGAGAATCAAACCTGGGTCCTCAGGCTTTGCAGGCAAACGCCTTCAGTGCTGATCCATCTCTCCAGCCTACGGTCATAATTTTAAAACTCGGCTGATTCGGTGGTGTGGCACTATGATCAAATAATGAATTAGCAATCACATCATGCCATATCCCCATGTATTTTAACAGCATGCGGGGCGCGTAAAATGCAGTCATATATCACCCGGGCTCGGAATTAGTAGTATCAGGTATCTGTCAACACCCATGAGCACTAGGTTATTACCCACTGGCTCTAGAAGCCGCCAGTTGTCATTCAGACCGATGGGGAAAACCAATTTATTCCCGTACATTGCTATTAAATCAAATTGCATTCTACCCTGACATCCCCTAAGAAGAGACAGTCATTTTTTTTTCCATTAACTCAAGCCAGTAATCAGAAAAGTTAACATTTAAACACTAGCAGCAGAATTCCATCTGTATGTACGGTGAGAAGTGGTATCCTTCCCCTCCCTTCCCCAATGCTAACTATAAATATTTACCATCTCCCTCTCCTTTTCCTTTCTTTCTTTCTTTCTTTCTTTCTTTCTTTCTTTCTTTCTTTCTTCCTTCCTTCCTTCCTTCCTTCTTTCTTTCTTTCTTTCTTTCTTTTTTCTCATTTTTAAAAATTATTGACTTTATTTTTTATTTTTATTTATTTATTTTTGGGAGGGGGATTTTTGAGGTAGAGTTTCACACGAGCTCAGGCAGACCTGGAATTCACTCTGTCATGTCAGGGTGGTCTCGAACTCACAGGGACCCTCCTACCTCTGCCTCCCCAGTGCTGGGATGAAAGGTGTGTGAGCCACCACGCCCGGCTGTGATTTTATTTTATTATTATTATTATTTTCTTTTTTTGAGGTAGGGTTTCACTCTAGACTGACCTGGAATTCACTATGTCATCTCAGGGTGGTCTTGAACTCACGGGGACCCTCCTACCTCTGCTTCCCGAGTGCTGGGATTAAAGGCGTGCGCCACCACGCCCAGCTGTGATTTTATTTTATTTTTATTGTAGACAATATCCCGTGGTACTTCCCTCCCTCCCCCCACTTTCCCCTTTGAAACTCCACTCTCCATCATATCCCCTCCCCCTCTCAATCAGTCTCTCTTTTATTTTGATGTCATCATCTTTTCCTCCTATTATGATGGTCTTGTGTAGGTCGTGTCAGGCACTGTGAGGTCATGGATATCCAGGCCATTTTGTGTCTGGAGGAGCACGTTGTAAGGAGTCCTACCCTTCCTTTGACTCTAACATTCATTTATTTGCGAGAGAGAGAAGAGTCAGATATATATAGAGAGAGATTGGCCACACCAAGGCTTGTAAACAAACTCCAGACACGTGTGCCAACTTGTGCATCTGGCTTACGTGGGTCCTGGGGAATCGAACCTGAGTCCTTAGGCTTCGCAGGCAAGTGCCGTATCCGCTTAAGCCCTCTCTCCAGCCCAAATAATAAAACATTTTATTTATTAGAGAGAGAAGCAGATAGAGAGAGAGTGAGAATGGACACATCATGGCCTCTGCAAACAAATTCCAGACGCATATGCGCCCGCCACATGCATCTGGCTGTATGTGGGTCTGGGGGAATCGAACCTGGGTTCTTGGGCTTCGCAGGCAAGCCCCTTCACTGCTGAGCCATCTCTCCAGGGGTGAAGGGGCTTGCCTGCGAAGCCCATTTAACTCATGTTCGAATCTCCAGGTCCCAAGCAAGCAAGACACACAGTGACGTAAGCATGCAAGGTCACATCTGTGCACAGGGAGGCTCGTGCATCTGGAGTTCATTTGCAGTGGTTGGAGGCCCTGGCACGCCCATTCTCCTCTCGCTCTCTGTCTCTCTCAAATAAATAAAACATCAAAGAGCCGGGCATGGTGGCGCACGCCTTTAATCCCAGCACTCCGGAGGCAGAGGTAGGAGGATCACTGTTGAGTTCGAGGCCAGCCTGAGACAACATAGCGAATTCCAGGTCAGCCTGAGCTAGAGTGAGACCCTACCTCAAAAAAACCAAGAAGGAAGGAAGGAAGGTAGGAAGGAAAGAAGGAGGGAGGGGAAGGAAGGAAGGAGGGAAGGAAGGAAGAAAAAGAAAAAGAGAAAGAAAGAGAGAAAGAGGGCACAGGAGCAAAACCTGAATAAACTCTATTAAAGAAATTGATTTGGGGGCTGTGTGTGGTGGCGGCACTCGTCTTTAATCCCAGCACTCAGGAGGCAGAGGTAGGAGGATCACTGTGAGTTCAAGGCCAGCCTAAGACGACATAGCAAATTCCAGGTCAGCCTGGCCTAGAGGGAGACCCTACCTCTAAAAAGCAAATTAAAAAAAAAAAAGCAAATAAATAAATAGAAGAAACAGGCCACCCATCGAGATGTAAATACTTAGTAAATATATATATATATTTTTTTAAATATTTTTATTTATTTATTTGATAGAGAGAAAGGGAGAGAAAGAGAGAGAATGGGCACGCCGGGGCCTCCAGCCACGGCAGACGAACTCCAGGGTACAGTTCCTACCTGTCCAGTGGAATATGAACTGGCATGATCATCCTGACACATCTCACCCATCGGGATGTCAATCAGATATTGCAGATGGAACAAAGCAGCCATTGCATACCGGGTCTGCACAGCCAAGCTCCCCTGCTGTCACTCCCCCCCTTCACTTACTCCCCACTTTGCTTGGACGCAATAAATATATGCTGGGACTGTGGACCGTCACACCTATCTGGGGGGACAGAGCAAACATTAAATATATATACCATATATATATATATATCTATATATACACACATATATATAAATTTATATATTAAATAATATAACATAATAATATAATAATTCATAATAATATAATAATAATAATGATATAATTATAATAATACAATATAATAATTATATAATGCAATTAATAATATAATAATTATATAATATTATGATAATATAATAATATATAAATTTATATAATAAATAATATAATATAATAACATAATAATTTGTATATTTTATAATAATAATTTATATTATATATATATTTATATATATAGAAATATGACACACACACACATATATATATATATATGTCATATTTCTTTCTGGAAGAGTCTGCCTGGCCTCTGCTGCTGACAGATGGTTATTATCTGAATATGAAAACCTTCAATTTCAAAACCAAAAAATTCCCCATCTTTCCACACCTATTATTCCGCACATTAGGAGGACAAAATATAGATATGTGAAACATGGGCGGCAATGTTCGGTTGTGTGTGTGTGTGTGTGTGTGTGTGTGTGCGTGTATGTTTCCCCCTCCCTGCAGAAACAGACTTTCATTCACAAAAGCTGGCCAGTGGAAAAAAAGTCAAACATTCCTTGAAAAGTTTAATAGGAGGATGGACACATGGCTTAGCGGTGAAGGCGCTTGCCTGCAAAGCCTAAGGACCCGGGTTCGATTCCCCAGGATCCCCATGAGCCAGATGCACAAGGGGGCTCATGCGTCTGGAGTTCGTTTGCAGCTGCTGGAGGCCCTGGCGCACCCATTCTTTCCCCCTCTCTCTCTCTGTCAAATAAATAAATAAATAAAAATAAACTCAGAAAAACAGAGAGGGGAAGGGAGGAAGGGAGAAAGAGTCAGATAGAGAGAATGGGCACACCAGGGCTTCCAGCCACTGCCAACGCACTCCAGACGCAGGCACCCCCTTGTGCACCTGGCTTTACGTGGGTCCTGGGGAATTGAACCTGGGTCCTTAGGCTTTGCAGGCAAATGCCTTTACCGCTAAGCCACCCCTCCAGGCTGAGAATTTTGCATTTCTTCCACCAAAGGGAAACAGAACTGTGTAAGGTAATGCATAGTTAACTACCATTGATCAGCCCACAATGGAGATAGGACCGTTGAGCTCGGTACAGGGATCTCACTATTATGTCAATCAAAAAATTTGGAAAACAAAAAATAATAGCATTCCATTATTATGTTGTAACTGTTTGTCCTGGAGGTGAGAGAAAACTGTATTATGTTTAAGCGGGAATAAGTATAAACATCTGAAACAGGGCTGGAGAGATGGCTTAGCACTGAAGGCGCATGCCTGCGAAGCCGAAAGACCCAGGTTCGATTCTCCAGGTCCCATTTAAGCCAGACGCACAAGGGGGCGCATGCGTCTGAACTTGGTTTGCAGTGGCTGGAGGCCCTGGCGTGCTCATTCTCTCTCGTCCTTTCTGTGGGAAATAAATAAATAAATAAAAATAAAATCTTTAAAAAAAAAACACAAAAACTGAAACAGCTGGGTGTGGTGGTGCACGCCTTTCATCCCAACACTTGGGAGGCAGAGGTAGGAGGATCACCGTGAGTTTGAGGCCACCCTGAGATGACACAGTGAATTCCAGGTCAGCCTGGGCCAGAGTGAGACCCTACCTCGACAAACAAATAAATAAATAAATAAATAAATAAATAAATAAATAAATAAAATAATAATAATAATCATAGCCGGGCGTGGTGGCGCACGCCTTTAATCCCAGCATTGGGAGGCAGAGGTAGGAGGATCACCATGAGTTCGAGGCCACCCTGAGAATGCATAGTGAACTCCAGGTTAGCCTGGGCCAGAGTGAAACCCTACCTAGACAAACAAACAAACAAAATAAATAAATAAATAAATAAATTAAATAATAATAATAATAATCATAGCCGGGCATGGTGGCGCACGCCTTTAATCCCAGCACTTGGGAGGCAGAGGTAGCAGGATCACCATGAGTTCGAGGCCACCCTGAGACTGCATAGTGAATTCCAGGTCAGCCTGGGCCAGAGTAAGACCTTCCCTTTAACAACCAAAAAAAGCCCTAAGGGTGTAACATCTGCTGGTATCTGACTAAATATATATATTATGCTCACCAAACTGCCCAGTAAGCACTTCTCTTAATGTCCACACCCATATATGAATGCTACTCTCACTTTTGGTTAGAGAAGCTTCTCTTTTCAGATGGTGGCGACCTTGGAATGACTCAGAAGGCACCACGGTGCTGAGAAGAAGGGACAGAGGAGTGCTCAGCACTGAAACATCTCAAACCCACCTTCCAAGGCTCAGGGTCCATTGCAGAAGAGGGGGCGGAAAGAATGTAAGAGCCAAAGGAAGGGTAGGACTCCTTACAACGTGCTCATCCAGACACAAAATGGCCTGGATATCCATGACCTCACAGTGCCTGACACGACCTACACAAGACCATCATAATAGGAGGAAAAGATGATGACATCAAACTGAAAAGAGAGACTGATTGAGAGGGGAGGGGATATGATGGAGAGTGAAGTTTCAAAGGGAAAGTGGGGGAGGGAGGGAAGTACCATGGGATATTGTCTATAATTAAAGAAGTTGTCAATAAAAAATTTTTTTAAAATAAATAAATAAAAATAAAATGATAATAATAATAATGATGATCCTGCCGTACCAAAGCTGTTGCTGAGCCCCTCCTGTGGCAGCGTTGGGGGGATGTGGCAGGGAAGGACAGTGGCTTGAATGGTCTCCCTGTGGCGTTATTGAAAAAGGAAGGATTAGCCATGCCCGTCAGCTCCGGCAGCTGAGTTTGAGGAGGAGTGGGGGTGGGGGGAGAAGCTGGGAGTGAAGGTCAAACTCCCACCAGGGACCGAGTGGATAAATGCCAGTTATTGGGGCCCTTTCAATAGAGCGATATCGCCAGGCATTCACAGCACCCCATTCTAATCCTTCTCCTTGCCAAGAGCTGCTCAGCCTGGTCTGGAGTGAGACGTGATCTTCTGGAAGAAAAGTAGGAAGGAAGAAAGGAAGGAAGAAAGGAAGGAAGGAAGGAAGGGAGGAAGGAAGGAAGGAAGGGAGGAGGGAGGGAGGAGGGGGGGGGAGGAGGAAGGAAGGATGGAAGGAAGGAAGGAAGGAAGGAAGGGAGGAAGGAAGGATGGAAGGAAGGAAGAAAAGTAGGAAGGAAGGAAGAAAGGAAGGAAGGAAGGGAGGAAGGAAGAAAAGTAGGAAGGAAGGAAGAAAGGAAGGAAGGAAGGGAGGAAGGAAGGAAAGAAGGAAGGAAGGAAGAAAGGAAGGAAGGAAGGGAGGAAGGAAGAAAAGTAGGAAGGAAGGAAGAAAGGAAGGAAGGGAGGGAGGGAGGGAGGAAAGAAGAAAGGAAGGAAAAAAGTAGGAAGGAAGGAAGAAAGGAAAAAAGTAGGAAGGAAGAAAGGAAGGAAGAAAAGTAGGAAAGAAGGAAGGAAGGAAGGAAGGAAAGAAGGAAGGGAGGAAGGAAGGAAGGAATGAAGAAAGGAAGGAAAAAAGTAGGAAGGAAAAAAAGGAAGGAAGGAAGGAAGAAAAGTAGGAAGGAAGGAAGAAAGAAAAGTAGGAAGGAAGGAAGAAAGAAAAGTAGGAAGGAAGAAAGGAAGGAAGGGAGGGAGGGAGGAGGAAGGAAGGAAGGAAGGAAGGAAGAAAAGGAGGGGGAGGGAGGAGGAGGAAGGAAGGAAGGAAGAAAGGGAGGAGGCAGGGAGGGAGGGAGGAAGGAAGGAAGGGAGGGAGGGAGGGAGGGAGGGAGAAAGGAAGGAAGAGAGGGAGGGAGGGAGGGAGGAAGGAAGGAACAAAGGAAGGAAGGAAGGAAGGGAGGGAGGGAGGGAGGAAGGAAGGAACAAAGGAACGAAGGAAGGAAGGAAGAGAGGGAGGGAGGGAGGGAGGAAGGAAGGAACAAAGGAATGAAGGAAGGAAGGAAGAGAGGGAGGGAGGGAGGGAGGAAGGAAGGAAGAAAGGTAGGGAGGGAGGAAGGAAGGAAGGAAGAGAGGGAGGGAGGGAGGAAGGAAGGAAGAAAGGTAGGGAGGGAGGAAGGAAGGAAGGAAGAGAGGGAGGGAGGAAGGAAGGAAGAGAGGGAGGGAGGGAGGAAGGAAGGAAGAGCGGGAGGGAGGAAGGAAGGGAGGGAGGGAGGAAGGAAGGAAGAAAGGAAGGAAGGAAGGAGGGAAGGAAGAGAGGGAGGGAGGGAGGGAGGGATGTTCCCCGAGCACTTGGTGTGGACCATGTCACGGGGAGAGGCTGGGGAAAGCAAGAAGGCTCAGAAAATGCCATTCAAAGATTCTTTATTGAGCCACGACCAACTCTGGTTATTTGCAGAAATAAAAGTCTTTCTTGGGGCCGAAGAGACGGCTCAGCGATCAAGGCACTTGCCTGCACAGTTTCACATGATCCGGGGTTCGATTCCCCAGGACCCACATAAGCCAGAGGCACAAAATGGTGTGTGCGTCTGGAGGTCATTTGCAGAGGCCCCGGCATGTCAATTCTCAATCTCTCTCTGCAAATAATTCAATAAAAATTAAAAAAAAAAATAGGGCTGGAGAGATGGCTTAGCAGTTAAGGCGCTTGCCTGCAAAGCCTAAGGACCCAGGTTCGATTCTCCAGGTCCCACGAGAGCCAGATACACAAGGTGGCGCAGACGTCTGGAGTTTGTTTGCAGTGGCTGGAGGCCCTAGTGTGCCCATCCCCCCTCTCTAATAAATGAATAAATAAAAAAAATATTTAGAGCTGAGGAAATGGCTTAGTGGTTAAGGCATTTGCCTGCAGAGCCTAAGGACCCCAGTTTGAATCTCCAGGACCCACGTAAGCCACATGCACAAAGGGGGGCATGCGTCTGGAGTTTGTTTGCAGTGACTAGAGGCTCTCTCTCTCTCTCTATCTGCCTCTCTCTCTCTCTTTTTCTCTCTTAAATAAATAAATAATTAAAAAATTTAAAAATAAATACATATTTTTTAAAAATTTAAAAAGCCATTCCCTAGCCGGGCGTGGTGGCGCACGCCTTAAATCCCAGCACTCGGGAGGCAGAGGTAGGAGGATCGCCGTGAGTTCAAGGCCACCCTGAGACTACATAGTTAATTCCAGGTCAGCCTGGACCAGAGTGAAACCCTACCTCGAAAAACAAAACAAAAACAAACAAACAAACAAAAAAAAAAAAGCCATTCCCTGAAACTGGCTTAGGTGGTTTGAATTTAAGTATAACACTATTATTGTCATGTGATCTTTTAAATAGCTGTTTACTTATTTATGAGAGAGCAAGTGAGAGAGAGAGAGAGAGAGAATGGGCGTGGTGGCACACACCTTTAATCGCAGCACTCAGGAGGAAGAGGTAGGGGGATCGCCGTGAGTTCAAGGCCACTCTGAGATTACATAGTGAATTCCAGGTCAGCCTGAGCTACAGCGACATCCTACCTTATCTTGAAAAAAAAAAAAAAAAAAAAGAATAAAAAAATTTTTTTTTAAAAAAGAACAGAGCTGTAAATGGGTGGAAAGTAGAATCTAAGAACTTGTGGAGGGAGACTTAGGACGAATATGTATGGCCTGGGTCATTTGCTTTTCATGTAGGGAAGTTAAGAGGGCAAAGGGTGGGGGGCTGGAGAGATGGCCAAGGACCCTGGTTCAAGGCTCGATTCCCCAGGACCCACGTAAGCCAGATGCACAAGGGGTGCATGCGTCTGGAGTTCGTTTTCAGTGGCTGGAGGCCCTGGCGTGCCCATTCTCTCTCTTTCTCTGTCTGTTGCTAATAAATAAATTTTTAAAATTTTAAAAAGAGGGCAAAGAGTGAAGTTCAAGGAAGAATCAGGGGGCAAATATCAAAGCAGAGATTCAGAGGAGGGATCAGTAGTGAAGAGTTGCCCTCAGGGTGACTCCGAGTTTAAGGACATCACACAGGTAGCCACGCATCCATGTGGCAGATCCAGAGCGTCAGGGGAGCACGCCCGTGGTAGATTCGCAGAACAGTGGGAAATCATGCAGGCAATCAAAGTGCGGAAATTATGTCAAACTATAAAGCTGAGGCAAGCCGAACAGCTCAGAGCAAGAAACAAAGTCATGGGCTGGAGGGATGGCTCAGTGGTAGACGGGCTTGCTGGCAAAGGCAGAGGACCCAGGTTCGACTCCCCAGGACCCACGTAAGCCAGATGCACAAGGTGGCGCATGCGTCTGGAGTTCGTTTGCAGTGGCTGGAGGCCCTGGCGTGCCCATTCTCTCTCTCTCTCTCTCTCTCTCTCTCTCTCTCTCTCTCTCTGTTGCTAATAAATAAATTAAAAAGATTTTTAAAAAGAGGGCAAAGAGTGAAGTTCAAGGAAGAATCAGGGGGCAAATATCAAAGCAGAGATTCAGAGGAGGGATCAGTAGTGAAGAGTTGCCCTCAGGGTGACTCCGAGTTTAAGGACATCACACAGGTAGCCACGCATCCATGTGGCAGATCCAGAGCGTCAGGGGAGCACGCCCGTGGTAGATTCGCAGAACAGTGGGAAATCATGCAGGCAATCAAAGTGCGGAAATTATGTCAAACTATAAAGCTGAGGCAAGCCGAACAGCTCAGAGCAAGAAACAAAGTCATGGGCTGGAGGGATGGCTCAGTGGTAGACGGGCTTGCTGGCAAAGGCAGAGGACCCAGGTTCGACTCCCCAGGACCCACGTAAGCCAGATGCACAAGGTGGCGCATGCGTCTGGAGTTCGCTTTGCAGTGGCTGGAGCCCCTGGCATGCCCATTCTCTCTCTCTCTCTCTCTCTCTCTCTCTCTCTGTTGCTAATAAATAAATTAAAAAGATTTTTAAAAAGAGGGCAAAGAGTGAAGTTCAAGGAAGAATCAGGGGCAAATATCAAAGCAGAGATTCAGAGGAGGGATCAGTAGTGAAGAGTTGCCCTCAGGGTGACTCCGAGTTTAAGGACATCACACAGGTAGCCACGCATCCATGTGGCAGATCCAGAGCGTCAGGGGAGCACGCCCGTGGTAGATTCGTAGAACAGTGGAAAATCATGCAGGCAATCAAAGTGCGGAAATTATGTCAAACTATAAAGCTGAGGCAAGCCAAACAGCTCAGAGAGCAAGGAACAAAGTCATGGGCTGGAGGGATGGCTCAGTGGTAGAGGGGCTTGCTGGCAAAGGCAGAGGACCCAGGTTCGACTCCCCAGGACCCACGTAAGCCAGATGCACAAGGTGGCGCATGTGTCTGGAGTTTGTTTTCAGTGGCTGGAGGCCCTGGCGCACCCATTCTCTCTCTCTCTCTGTTGCTAATAAATAAATTAAAATAAAATTTAAAAAGAGGGCAAAGAGTGAAGTTCAAGGAAGAATCAGGGGGCAAATATCAAAGCAGAGATTCAGAGGAGGGATCAGTAGTGAAGAGTTGCCCTCAGGGTGACTCCGAGTTTAAGGACATCACACAGGTAGCCACGCATCCATGTGGCAGATCCAGAGCGTCAGGGGAGCACGCCCGTGGTAGATTCGTAGAACAGTGGAAAATCATGCAGGCAATCAAAGTGCGGAAATTATGTCAAACTATAAAGCTGAGGCAAGCCGAAAAGCTCAGAGCAAGGGACAAAGTCATGGGCTGGAGGGATGGCTCAGTGGTAGAGGGGCTTGCTGGCAAAGGCAGAGGACCCAGGTTCGACTCCCCAGGACCCACGTAAGCCAGATGCACAAGGTGTCTGGAGTTCGTTTGCAGTGGCTGGAGGCCCTGGTGCACCCATTCTCTCCCTCTTGCCCTCCTTCCCTCCCCCCGCCTCTATTTCTCTCTCTCTCTGTTGCTAATCAATAAATAAAAATAAGCAAAAATATACTTTTTTAAAAAAGAACTCATTTTCAAGAGAGAGCACCTATTATTATAGCCAGGCTTGGTGGCTCATGCCTTTAATCCCAGCGCTCAGGAGGCAGAGGCAGTAGGCTTGTGGCCATAAGTTCGAGACCACCCAGAGACTACTTAGTGAATTCCAGGTCAGCCTGGGCTAGAGTGAGACCCTACCTTGAAGAAAGAAAAAGAGTTTATTCTAAATAATGAGACTTATACTTGATAGGGAAAATGGTATAAGATTTCACTGTGTGTCAGATAACTAGAACAACTATTTTCTGTCTCTTACTCTGCAGTTCCCGCTTGCACTTAACTCATGCCTTCCCTGTCCCACAAACAATGTGGGATCTTTAAGCGTCAATCTTACATCATAGCAGAGAAAAAAAAAAAAAACCACAAAGACAATGTAGGGACTGGAGAGATGGTTCAGTGGTTAAGGCACTTGCCTGCGAAGCCCAAGGACCCAGGTTCGGTTCCCCAGGACCCACGTAAGCCAGATGCACATGGTGGTGCATGCATCTGGAGTTTGCCTGCAGCAGCTGGAGGCCCTAAGGACCAGGGTTCGATTCCCCAGGACCCACGTAAGCCAGATGCACATGGTGGTGCATGCATCTGGAGTTCGCTTGCAGCAGCTGGAGGCCCTAAGGACCAGGGTTCGATTCCCCAGGACCCACGTAAGCCAGATGCACAAGGTGGTGCATGCATCTGGAGTTCGTTTGCAGTGGCTGGAGGCCCTGGCGCACCCATTCTCTCTCTGTCTCTCTCTCTCTCTCTGTTGCTAATAAATAAATTAAAAATAAAATTTAAAAAGAGGGCAAAGAGTGAAGTTCAAGGAAGAATCAGGGGGCAAATATCAAAGCAGAGATTCAGAGGAGGGATCAGTAGTGAAGAGTTTCCCTCAGGGTGACTCCGAGTTTAAGGACATCACACAGGTAGCCACGCATCCATGTGGCAGATCCAGAGCGTCAGGGGAGCACGCCCGTGGTAGATTCGCAGAACAGTGGAAAATCATGCAGGCAATCAAAGTGCGGAAATTATGTCAAACTATAAAGCTGAGGCAAGCCGAACAGCTCAGAGCAAGAAACAAAGGCATGGGCTGGAGGGATGGCTCAGTGGTAGAGGGGCTTGCTGGCAAAGGCAGAGGACCCAGGTTCGACTCCCCAGGACCCACGTAAGCCAGATGCACAAGGTGGTGCATGCATCTGGAGTTTGTTTGCAGTGGCTGGAGGCCCTGGCGCACCCATTCTCTCTCTCTCTCTCTGTCTGTTACTAATAAATAAATTAAAAAGATTTTTAAAAAGAGGGCAAAGAGTGAAGTTCAAGGAAGAATCAGGGGCAAATATCAAAGCAGAGATTCAGAGGAGGGATCAGTAGTGAAGAGTTGCCCTCAGGGTGACTCCGAGTTTAAGGACATCACACAGGTAGCCACGCATCCATGTGGCAGATCCAGAGCGTCAGGGGAGCACGCCCGTGGTAGATTCGTAGAACAGTGGAAAATCATGCAGGCAATCAAAGTGCGGAAGTTATGTCAAACTATAAAGCTGAGGCAAGCCGAACAGCTCAGAGCAAGGGACAAAGTCATGGGCTGGAGGGATGGCTCAGTGGTAGAGGGGCTTGCTGGCAAAGGCAGAGGACCCAGGTTCGACTCCCCAGGACCCACGTAAGCCAGATGCACAAGGTGGCGCATGCGTCTGGAGTTCATTTGCAGTGGCTGGAGGCCCTGGTGCACCCATTCTCTCCCTCTCCCCCTCCTTCCCTCCCCCCCCCCCCGCCTCTTTCTCTCTCTCTCTGTTGCTAATCAATAAATAAAAATAAGCAAAAATATACTTTTTTAAAAAAGAACTCATTTTCAAGAGAGAGCACCTATTATTATAGCCAGGCTTGGTGGCTCATGCCTTTAATCCCAGCGTTCGGGAGGCAGAGGCAGTAGGCTTCTGGCCATGAGTTCGAGACCACCCAGAGACTACTTAGTGAATTCCAGGTCAGCCTGGGCTAGAGTGAGACCCTACCTTGAAGAAAGAAAAAGAGTTTATTCTAAATAATGAGACTTATACTTGATAGGGAAAATGATATAAGATTTCACTGTGTGTCAGATGGCCAGAACAACTATTTTCTGTCTCTTACTGTGCAGTTCCCGCTTGCACTTAACTCATGCCTTCCCTGTCCCACAAACAATGTGGGATCTTTAAGCGTCAATCTTACATCATAGCAGAGAAAAAAAAAAAACCACAAAGACAATGTAGGGACTGGAGAGATGGCTCACTGGAGCCCAAGGACCCATGGTTCAGTGTAAGCCAGATGCACATGGTGGTGCATGCATCTGAGTTTGCCTGCAGCAGCTGGAGGCCCTAAGGACCAGGGTTCGATTCCCAGGACCCACGTAAGCCAGATGCACATGGTGGTGCATGCATCTGGAGTTTGCCTGCAGCAGCTGGAGGTCCTAAGGACCAGGGTTCGATTCCCAGGACCCACGTAAGCCCATGGTGGTGCATGCATCTGGAGTTTGCCTGCAGCAGCTGGAGGCCCTAAGGACCAGGGTTCGATTCCCCAGGACGTAAGCCAGATGCACATGGTGGTGCATGCATCTGGAGTTTGCCTGCAGCAGCTGGAGGCCCTAAGGACCAGGGTTCGATTCCCCAGGACCCACGTAAGCCAGATGCACATGGTGGTGCATGCATCTGGAGTTTGCCTGCAGCAGCTGGAGGCCCTAAGGACCAGGGTTCGATTCCCCAGGACCCACGTAAGCCAGATGCACATGGTGGTGCATGCATCTGGAGTTTGCCTGCAGCAGCTGGAGGCCCTAAGGACCAGGGTTCGATTCCCCAGGACCCACGTAAGCCAGATGCACATGGTGGCACATGTGTCTGGAGTCCGTTTGTACTGACTGGAGGCCCTGGTGCACCCATTTTCTCTCTCTCTCTGAAAGAAAGAAAGAAAGAAAGAAAGAAAGAAAGGAAGGAAGGAAGGAAGGAAGGAAGGAAGGAAGGAAGGAAAGGAAGGAAGGGAAAGAAAGGAAGAAAGAAAGAAAGAAAGAAAGAAAGAAAGAAAGAAAGAAAGAAAGAAAGAAAGAAAGACAATGTGGGGCTAGAGAGATGGCTTAGCTCTCAAGGCGCTTGCCTGCAAAGCCAAGGGACCCTGGTTTGATTCCCCAAGACCCATATAAAGCCAGATGCACAAGGTGCACATGCATCTGGAGTTTGTTTGCAGTGGCTGGGGGCCCTGGTGCGCCCATTCTCTCTCTCTCTCTGCCTCTGTCTCTCGAGTACCTCTGTCTCTCAAATATCTCTGTCTCTCAAATAAATAAATAAAAATAAAATATATTTTTTTAAGCCAGGCGCACGCCTTTCATCCCAGTATTTGGGAGGCAGAGGTAGGAGGATCACCATGAGTTCAGGGCCACCCTGAGACTATGTAGTGAATTTCAGGTCAACCTGAGCTAGAGGGAGACCCTACCTCAAAAAAAAAAAAAAATTAAAAAGACAATAAACCTTCCCCTTACGTTTGATTTCAACCTGCAAGAAACACAAGAAGCTTGCAGGCGCCACATCAAGAATTGGTACACAAGTGGACGGTTGCCTTGGGTGTCAGAAAATCCGCAGAACGGACAGTCTGAGGGGCAGAGGCCTCTGTCTGGAAGCATATGGAAGCCCTGCAATCTCAACACTCAGGGAAGCAGAGGCACAAAGATTGTCCTGAGTTCGAGGCCAGCCTGGGCTACGTGATGTGTAGCAGGCTAGCCAGGCAAAGGGGAGCTTGGGCAGGCCATTTTCAAGGCCGTATTGCAAATGTTGTGAGCTGCAGAGACCGGATGCAATTTTCCCTAACGAGCTGTGGTTCAGAAACGCAAGAATGTTAAATAAATGATGAGCAGGCTCTCCTCAGCCCTTGTACATATTGGAAACAAATAGGTTTTTTTTTTTTTTTTTGGTTTGGATATATGTTTTGAACTTTATTTGTGAACGAATAAATAATCCATACACGTGGGGGAGAAAAAAATCAAGGTTTGAAGTGAGTGACTGTATTTACAAAGTGATTGAGCGTCCATAGCCACGTTTTATTTGCGCAAACACTTCAGTTCTAACAGCAATACAGTTAGCCTATCACGCAGGTGCGTAATCTTGTGTTCAAACAGCTTCTTCAGCTGTTGCTTTAATGAATCCAAAGGTGGGAGATGATGGCAATCTGGTATATTTAACATGAAATGAAAAAAAATATGGATATTCCTCCCAGGGCAAGGGAAATGGCTTAGCGGTTAAGGCGTCTGCCTGCAAAGCCTAAGGACCTCGGTTTGATTCCCCAGGACCCATGGAAGCCAGATGCTCAAGGGGGCGCATGCATCTGGAGTTTGTTTGCAGTGGCTGGCGTGCCCGTTCTCTCTTTCTCTCTGCTTCTTCATCTCTCTGTCTCAAATAAATAAATAAAATATTTTTTAAAAAAAAGAAAGGCTATCCGGGCATGGTGGCGCATGCCTTTAATCCCAGCACTCGGGAGGCAGAGGTAGGAGGAACGCCGAGAGTTCGAGGCCACCCTGAGACCACGTAGTGAATTCCAGGTCAGCCTGGGCCAGAGTGAAACCTCAAAAAAAAAAAAAAAAAAAAAAAAAAAAGGCTGTTTTTAAAAATTAAAAAAAAAAAGTCCTCCTACATATCCAAATGACGAAGCCTTTTATTTTTCTTAAATATACTTTGTTTTTATTTCTTTATTTTTATTTCATTTTTATTTATTCATTTGAGAGAGAGAGAGAAAGAGGCAGAGAGAGAGAGACACACACACACACTCTGGACGTAGGGAGCCTTGAAAATGCACGTACTTTCTCTCTCCATTCCAGAAGGGAGGAAACAGCATTCACAACCCGCCAGAGTGACCACTGCCTGACCATCTGGATGGGCAAGTCAGGGTTTTTTTTTAAATTTTTTTTTAATTTTTAATTTTAAAGTTTTATTTATTTGAAAGAGTCATATATATATATATATATATGTATATATATATATATATATATATATATATATATATATATATATATAGAGAGAGAGAGAGAGAGAGAGAGAGAGAGAGAAGGGGCACACCAGGGTCTCCAGCCACTGCAAACGAACTCCAGATGCATGTGCCCCCTTGTGCATCTGGCTTACGTGGGTCCTGGGGAATTGAACCCGGGTCCTTTGGCTTTGCAGGCCAAAGTCTTAACTGCTGAGCCATCTCTCCAGCCCACAAGTCAGGTTTTTTGAAAAGGCAATTGGCCCACTCGTGTATATAGCTTCTGCGGCTCTCATGCGACATCAGTGAGGCTTACTTAAGATGCAGCTGACAGGGCCGGAGAGATGGCTTAGCAGTTAAGGCGCCTGCCTGCAAAGCTAAAGGACCTCGGTTTGATTCCCAGGGTCCCATGTAAGCACAAGGTGGCACATGCATGTGGAGTTTGTTTGCAGTGGCTGGAGGCCCTGGCATGCGCCCATTCTCCCTCTCTCAAATAAATAAATAAAAATAAAAATTTGCCAGGCGTGGTGGCACCTTTAATCGCAGCACTCGGGAGGCAGAGGTAGGAGGATCGCCATGAGTTCGAGGCCACCCTGAGACTACATAGTGAATTCCAGGTCAGCCTGGGCTAGAGTGAGACCCTACCTTGAAAAAGCCAAAAAATGAAAAACCAAAATAAATAAATAAATAAAATTTAACAAAAAGATGCAGGGACTGGAGACGTGGCTTAGCGGTTAAGGCACTTGCCTGCAAAGCCAAAGGGTCCCAGTTTGATTCCCCAGGACCCACGTAAGCACATGGTGACACATGCATCTGGAGTTCATTTACAGTGGCTGAAGGCCCTGGCACGCCCATTCTCTCTCTATCTATCTGCCTCTTTCTCTCTCTCTCTCTGTCTGTCTCTCTCTCAAATAAATCAATAAATAACAAAACAAACAACCAAAAAAAAAAAAGATGCAGCTTACAGAACCTGCCCTTACATTTATTTATATATTAGTAGTCTCCATTACAGAAAAAATATATATATTGAGGGCTCATAGTGAGACGTTAGATATACCACATGAAACATAAGATTCCAAAACCAGTGATTAGAGAGATGGCTTCATGGTTAAGGCGCTTGCCTGTGAAGCCTAAGGACCCAGGTTCGATCCCCCAGTACCTGGGTAAGCCAAATAGATGCTCATGATAGCAAATGTGTCTGAAGTTCACTTTCATTGACGTCCCCATTCATTTTCTCCCCCCCCTCAAATAAATAAATTCATTAATCAATAAAATATTTCCAAAAAAGTTTAAAAGCCTATAGGGTTTTTAAAAAATGGTGCATTTTTTTTCTAGAAACATGTAGAATGAATTTTTTAAACAAATTTTATTTTTATTTATTTATTTGACAGAGATGGGGAGACAGGGAAGGAGAGAGAGAGAGAGAGAGAGAGAGAGAGAGAGAGAGAGAGAGAATGAACGCGGCGGGGCCTCCAGCCACTGCAAACAAACTCCAGACGCGTGCGCCCCCTTGTGCATCTGGCTCACGTGGGTCCTGGGGAATAGAACCTGGGACCTTGGGCTTTTCAGGCCAAAGTCTTAACCACTAAGCCATCCCTCCAGCCCTAGAATGATTTTTTTTTTTTAACATGTGTACATGATCATTGGAACTTCTTCCACAAAGTTAAGTTCCAACTGTTTTATCCTGCTGTGAAATCCCTCAAGGAATATTGGCAGTGTGTCCCCGACTCCCTGTGAAGCAAGCAAGAAAGTTCTATTTTATTTTATTTTATTTATTTTGGTTTTTTGAGGTATGGTCTCACTCTGGCTCAGGCTGACCTGGAATTCACTCTGTAGTCTCAGGGTGGCCTCGAACTCTCGGCGATCCTCCCACCTCTGCCTCCCTGAGTGCTGGGATGAAAGGCGTGCGCCACCACGCCCAGCTTCTATTTTATTTTTTCTCACATTTTCCTGGCCACCCGCATTGAACTGTCAAATAAAAAAAGGACTCTCTGGAAATGCCTATGCAAATATGGACTCGTGCCTCTGCCCACATCATTTGCATTAAGCGGAATCCTTTCCCTGCTCAAGTGGAAGGGTTATTTCATTAAAAACCCTTTACCATACTTATCTTAGAAGGAGGTTCATCTATAAAAGAGATGGCTCTTTCATTAATTTATGGGCGGATATTTATAAGGACGGATAATTGAAGTCCCACAGATAATAGCTTCAACTCTAATGCCACCTGCCTTGGTGACAGATGAACTGTTGATTTTAGAAAATAACATTTTGAAAAGGTTAATTTTTTTTTTTGCAATTTTTTTTTTTTTCCGTACTGCGATGGAAGCCTGGATAAATAGTATTTCCTTTCTGGTACAATAGCTGCTTGTGGCAGGCAGCTTCAAGCTCCTGGGATGAACTTTCAAACCAGCCAAAGTTTATAGGAGGAAGGGATTTTATTATAGCTTACAGATCCGGGGAGGGGGGGGGAAGTTCTGTGATGGAGGAACAAACTGGCCCCCTTTTACAGGTGCATGCAGAGAAAAACAAAATAAATAACACCACTACCAATACCACAAGGAAGAACGTTCCAGAAACCCCAGGCAGAGCTCAAGCACTTTGCACATCTTTAGATTGGAATTCTATTTCCTTCTAATTTACACACTTTAGAGCCGGGGTGTGGTGGCGCACGCCTTTAATCCCAGCACTCGGGAGGCAGAGGTCGGAGGATCGCCGAGAGTTCAAGGCCACCCTGAGACGACATAGTGAATTCCAGGTCAGCCTGAGCTAGAGTGAGACCCTACCTCGAAAAACCACAAAATAATAATAATAATAATAATAATAATAATAATAATAATTAATTTACACACCTTAGGTCTGGACCTTAGTATCCACCCAGTGACACGGCCTCCAGCCGCACAGCTGGAGATCTAAATTACAAGCTTTAATAAACCCGGGGCTGGAGAGATGGCTTTGTGGTGAAGGCGTTTGCCTGCGAAGCCAGAGGACCCAGGTTCGATTCCCCGGGACCCGCGAAAGCCAGATGCACAAGGGGGCGCATGTGTTTGGAGTTCATTGGCAGCGTCTGGAGGCTGTGGCAAGCCCATTCTGTCTGTCTGTCCCTATGTCTGCCTCTCTGTATCTCTCTCTTGACCCATGTCATACTGTCACGGATCTCACTGCTGTGGGCAAGGTTTTAAAATATTGATCAAACTTGTTTTTTGGCACATGATAAAATCTGTTACCCCTCCAAGGCTCAGGGACCATTGCAGAAGAGGGGGCGGATAGCATGGAAGAGCCAAAGGAAGGGTATGACCTCTTACAATGCAACTGTCCAGACAGAAATTGGCCTCGATATCCATGACCTTGCAGTGCCTAGCAATACCTTCACAAGACCCACAAAATAGAAGAAAAAGATGATGACATCAAATTAAAAGAGAGACTAATGGAGAGAGGGAGGGGAGATGATGGAGACTGGAGTTCTAAAGTGGAATGGGGGAGGGGAGGGAAATATCATGCATTTTTTGTATGTAAGTATAGAAGTTGTCAATAAAAAAAATTAAAATTAAAGCCGGGTGTGGCGGTGCACACCTTTAATCCCAGCACTTGGGAGGCAGAGGTAGGAGGATCACCGTGAGTTCGAGGCCACCCTGGGACTACATAGTGAATTCCAGGTCAGCCTGAGCTAGAGGGAGACCCTACCTCAAAAAAACCAAAAAAATAAAAAATAAAAAAAATAAAAAATAAAATTAAAATTAAAAAAAACTGAAAAAAGAAAAAAAAAATCTGTTGCAAGGCTAAAGGATTGACTCACAGTAATAGCCAGAGAAAATGCTGAAATGAAGTGATTTTTGTTTCTTTACTTCATCTCCATTCAAACCCACCATTCCAGTGTCTATATGTGAGAATCGTGCCATCACCTACATCCAGTGAAGTCTGTCTACCCAGGGATGTTCACACCTGCACGCACACCTGCACACACGTACACCTACGTATCTTTCAGCGTGTGTATACCAATGCACGGACAGTACACACACACACACACACACACACACACATACATGTGGCAATACATAACCCACACATAAGCTCATAAGCTCAACACTGGAAGAGCAAAAAGGGAATCAGGAATGCATGACCGGGGCTGGACGGATGGCTGAGCAGTGAAGGCATTTGCCTGCAAAGCCGAAGGACCCAGGTTCGATTCCCCAGGACCCACGTAAAGCCAGATGCACAAGCTGACACATGTATCTTGAGTTCGTTTGCAGCAGCTGGAGTGCCCATTCTCTGTCTCTCTCAAATAAATGAATAAAATTATTTATTTAAAAAAAAGAAAGAGGGGCTGGAGAGATGGCTTAGCGGTTAAGGCGTTTGCCTGCAAAGCCAAAGGATCCCGGTTTCAATTCCCCAGGACCCACGTAAGCCAGATGCACAAGCGGGCGCACGCATCTGGAGTTTGTTTGCACTGGCTATATATATATAGAAGGTGGGCACAAGGCCCCCCATGCCTCCCTGAGGAGTTACTTTCAGTTAGCAATGGTTGGGGGTGGGAGAAACATTTTCGTCAGCCGTATGGCTGCTGGCAAGTTGCATGTATTTTGTAAAAAAAGGAAGAGAAAAAGAAAAGCAGGGCGTGGTGGCGCACGCCTTTAATCCCAGCACTCGGGAGGGAGAGGTAGGAGGATCGTGGCCGTGAGTTCAAGGCCACCCTGAGACTACATAGTGAATTCCAGGTCAGCCTGAGCTAGAGTGAAACCCTACCTCGAAAAACCAAAACAAACAAACAAACAAAAAGTCCAGCCTAGGGGTGGAGGGATTGGCTAAGTGGTAGCCTGCAAGGCCAAAGGACCCCTGTTCGATCCCCCAGGACCCAGGTGAGCCAGATGCACAAGGGGGGGCGGGCATGTGTCTGGAGTTCGTTTGCAGTGGCTGGAGGCCCTGGAGCGCCCATTCTCTCTCTCTCTCTCTGTCAAATAAATAAAATAGTTTGTGGGGCTGGAGAGATGGCTCAGTGGTTAAGGCGCTTTTCTGCAAAGCCTAAGGACCCAGGTTTGATTCCTCAGGGCCCATGTAAAGCCAGATGCACAAGGTGATACATGAGTCTGGAGTTTGTGTGCGGTTGGCTGGGGGCCCTGGTGGGCCCATCCAATCTCCTTCTTCCTCTCTCTCCCTCTTAACTAATTTTGTCTTCACATTTTTCATATTCGATAATTCACATGTTTCTCTAGTGAAGACAGCCTCGGGGAAGTTGAATCATTTTCACTACAACTTTCTCTCTGAAAAAAAAAAAATATATATATTTCTATAGTGGAGAAAATACAAAAGAAAACCCAGACAAAATGTGGAAAAAAAGAACAGAAATTAAGAGCCCATCACTTAGAAAAATGACTGTCTATAGTTCGATATAAATCATCCTAAATCATTTCCTCTGCGTATGCACCTTGCAAAATTTTTCAAAGGCAGTCGTTAACTATTAATGAAATAAATACCTTTTCTTGTGCCATCAATCATTTCTGTGTCATAATTTATCACCAGATGATTGCATCACGATTAATTTTGCCAGCCCACCACAGTGGGACATCGACTCTATTCCTTTCTTTTCATTTTCACAGTTTTTTTTTTTTTTTTGAGAAACTACAAATAATTTCTTTTTTTAAAAAAAATAAATATTTGTCTTTATTTATTTGCAAGCAGAATGAGACGGAGAGAAGAAAAAACGGACAGAGAGACAGAATGGGTGTGCCAGGGCCTCCAGCTGGTACAAACAAACTCCAGGTGTATGCACCACCTTGTGCATCTGGCTTTATATAGGGACTGGGGAATCGAACCTGGGTCCTTAGGCTTTGCAGACAAGTGCCTTAACTGCTGAGCCATCTCTCTCAGCTCCCAGAAATAATTTTTTTTTTTGGTTTTTGAAGGGTCCATAGCCCAGGCTGACCTGGAATTCACTCTAGTCTCAGGGTGGCCTTGAACTCAATCCTAACCTCTGCCTTTTTTTTTTTTCAGAAATTTTTTTCGAGGTAGGGTCTCACTCTAGCCCAGGCTGACCTGGAATTCACTGTGTAGTCTCAGGGTGGCCTCGAACTCACGGCGATCCTCCTACCTCTGGCTCCCGAGTGCTGGGATTCAAGGCGTGTGCCACCACGCTTGGCTCCAGAAATAATTTCTTAAAGTTAAATTTCTAGAAATGGAATGGGTCAGACTGGCCCATTGTTTTACGTGCTGCTTACTTATTATGCCTCAATTCTTTTGCTCTAAGAATAACTGTGTACAGTTAGGCCAGTGTCATTTGAATTTCACAAACGCTCACTTACCTCCTTCTGTCGAGAGACCTTTCATATCTATTACGTTTGTGGTGGTGGAAGACTTCCCAGCTTACAGAAAAGTTCCTGAGAAATTTACATAAAAGAAATATTAGCTTAAATATTTTTGAGTTTTCAATTGTGTTCACTGGCAGTGTGCTTTAATTTTAATTTTAATTTTTTTTTTGGTCCCAATTTTAACATGATGAAGTCATGGGGAAAAAAATACCTTTTTTGGGGAGGGGGTTTCGAGGTAGGGCCTGACTCTGGTCCAGGCGGACCTGGAATTAACTATGTATTCTCAGGGTGGCCTCGAACTCACGGCGATCCTCCTACCTCTGGCTCCTGAGTGCTGGGATTAAAGGCGTGCACCACCACGCCCGGCTCCAGAAATAATTTCTTAAAGTTAAATTTCTAGAAATGGAATGGGTCAGACTGGCCCATTGTTTTACGTGCTGCTTACTTATTATGCCTCAATTCTTTTGCTCTAAGAATAACTGTGAAAAGTTAGGAGTGTCATTTGAATTTCACGAACGCTCACTTACCTCCTTCTGTCGAGAGACCTTTCATATCTATTACGTTTTTGGTGGTGGAAGACTTCCCAGCTTACAGAAAAGTTCCTGAGAAATTTACATAAAAGAAATATTAACTTAAATATTTTTGAGTTTTCAATTGTGTTCACTGGCAGTGTGCTTTAATTTTAATTTTAATTTTTTTTGGTCCCAATTTTAACATAATGAAGTCATGGGAAAAAAAAATACCTTTTTTGGGGAGGGGGTTTCGAGGTAGGGTCTCACTCTGGTCCAGGCTGACCTGGAATTAACTATGTAGTCTCAGGGTGGCCTCGAACTCACCGTGATCCTCCTACCTCCACCTCCCGAGTGCTGGGATTAAAGGTGTGCGCCACCACACCCAGCATATCTTCTTTATATTTTTATTTTTTTTTGTTTTTTTTTCATTTTTCCGGTTTTTTGAGGTAGGGTCTTACTCTAGCTCAGGCTGACCTGGAATTCACTCTGTAGTCTCAGGGTGTCCTCGAACTCACCGTGATCCTCCTACCTCTGCCTCCCGAGTGCTGGGATTAAAGGCGTGCGCCACCATGCCCAGCCTTTTTTTTTTTTTCTTTTTACAAGTGTGTCAACAACGAATGAGAGAGATAATTCCATTCAAAGCCTCTTGAACAAAAGCGTCACTTTTCTAATTTTTTTAAAAAGATTTTATTTTATTTTTTTAATTAATTAATTAATTAATTTGGTTTTTTCGAGGTAGGGTCTCACTCTGGCCCAGGCTGACCTGGAATTACCTATGTAGTCTCAGGGTGGCCTTGAACTCACGGCGACCCTCCTACCTCTGCCTAAAGATTTTATTTTTATTTATTAGAGAGAGAGAGTGAGAATGGGTGCGCCAGGGCCTCCAGCCACTGCAAACAAACTCCAGACACATGCAGCACCTTGTGCATCTGGTTTACACGGGTCCTGGAGAATCAAACCAGGGTCCTTAGGCTTCGTAGACATGCACCTTAACAGCTAAGCCATCTCTGCAGCCTGAATTTCCTAATTTTCTAAAGACCTTTCTTTCCCTCCCACCCAGTCTAGTCTTAAGAAAATGTACTGTCATATCAGTACTGTGCGCTAACGAATTGGTGGGGCACGCCTTTCATCCCAGCGCTCGGGAGGCAGAGGTAGGAGGATCACCGAGAGTTCGAGGCCACCCTGAGATGACATAGTGAATTCCAGGTCAGCCTGGGCCAGAGTGAGAGCCTACCTTGAAAAACCAAAATAAATAAATAAATATGTATATATATATCTTTAGCCTAATATTGACAATCTGTATACACCCATTCTATCACAGAATGATTTCTCACACATCCTTCTGACGTTCAAGGGGGAGAAATATACCATATTTGGCAGGCACACAAGCTCGAAGAGCTGAGTTCAAATCCCCAGCACACGTGTACCGTGAGCAGAGACAGGGGAACCCTGGGGGTCTTGCTGGCTGGATAGTTGAGTCGCATGGTTGGAACACAGCCACTGAAGAAGATATATACCTGTGATATATACCTGACATCGGCCAGTGGAAAACACACACACACACACACACACACACACACACACACACCATGAAGCAAAGACCACCTCCTACTCAAACTCTCTTTTCTTTTAAATTTTTTTTTGTTTTGTTTTGTTTTGTTTTTCGAGGTAGGGTCTCACTCTGGCCCAGGCTGACCTGGAATTAACTATGTAGTCTCAGGGTGGCCTTGAACTCACTGCGATCCTCCTACCTCTGCCTCCCGAGTGCTGGGATGAAAGGCGAGCGCCACCACGCCCGGCTTCTTTTAAATTTTTATTGATGTATTTTGACAGAGAGAGAGAGAGAGACAATGGGTGCACCAGGGTCTCCAGCTACAGCAGACAAACTCCAGACACCTGCGCCCACCCCCTTGGGCAGCTGGCTTACGTGGGTCCTGGGGAGTCGAACCAGGGTCCTTCGGCTTTGCGGGCAAGCGCCTTCCCCGCTGAGCCATCTCTCCAGCTTCCATTCTACCTTTCTCTCAATTCTCTCCCTTGAGCCTCTGAAACTAGTCCTTGTGGACGTTCAAAAGCGCATCTGAAAATATTGCAGTCCACGTTGCTGGCAGAAATCACCTGACCGAGAGTAGCTTTGGGGAAATAGGGGTTTACTTTGGCCAGACTGAGGGGAAGCTCCACGATGGCAGTGGGGAAATGGCATGAGCAGAGGGTGGACATCACCCCTGGCCAACATCAGGTGGACAACAGCCACAGGAGAGTGTGCCAGACACTGGCTGTAACACCCATGCTGGCCTCCAGGAAATCATTCCCAAATCTCCATCAGCTGGGGACCCAGCGTTCAGAACCCCTAAGTTTATGGGGGACCCCAGAATCAGACCACCACAGGGATCTTAGAAGATGTTGCAGTCAGGTTCACATTGCTGGCAGAAATCACGCGACCGAGAGTAGCTTTGGGGAAATAGGGGTTTACTTTGGCTTACAGACTCGAGGGGAAGCTCCACGATGGCAGGGGGAAACGACGGCATGAGCAGAGGGTGGACATCACCCCCTGGCCAACATCAGGGGGACAACAGCCAGAAGAGAGTATGCCAGACACTGGCTGTAACACCCATAAGCCCACCCCCAGCAATACACCACCTCCAGGAGGCTCCAATTCCCAAATCTCCATCAGCTGGGAACCTAGTGTTCAGAACCCCTAAATTTATGGGGGACCCCTGAATCAGACCACCACAGGGATCTTAGAAGATGGTGCAGTCAGGTTCACACTGTTGGGGAAATAAGGGTTTATTTTGGCTTACAGACTCGAGGGGACGCTCCACGATGGCAGGGGAAAACGATGGCATGAGCAGAGGGTGGACATCACCCCCTGGCCAACATCAGGTGGACAACAGCCACAGGAGAGTGTGCCAGACGCTGGCTGTAACACCCATAAGCCCACCCCCAGCGATACACCGCCTCCAGGAGGCTCTGATTCCCAAATCGCCATCAGCTGGGAACCTAGCATTCAGAACCCCTAAATTTACGGGGGACCCCTGAATCAGACCACCACAGAGGCAAAGCTGTCAGTCTACTACGAAGGAAATTATCTATCCCCATGGGACAGCCAGCATGTGAGGACCAACAAGGTTAAAAAGGTGACAGGTTGCAAAGCAAAGCAGCCAGGATTTTCCTGCAACGGTCCTGTCAATTCATGTCTGCAACCTGCACGCCCGACCTAGAAGCTGAAATCCTGCTGGACAGTGACTTTCTGGCCAAAAACCTTCCGTTTTGTTGTTGTTCTTGTTTATTTATTTATTTGTTTGTTTGAGAGCGACAGACAGAGAGAGAAAGAGGCAGATAGAGAGAGAGAGAATGGGCGCATGCCAGGGCGTCCAGCCGCTGCAAACGGACTCCAGATGCATGCGCCACCTTGTGCATCTGGCTGACGTGGGGTCCTGGGGAACCGAGCCTCGAACCTGGGTCCTTAGGCTTCACAGGCAACTGCTTATCATTGTTATTATTAATTTTTATATTATTGAGATATATAATAAATGTTAATAAATATTATTATTTATAATATGTTATAAATTATTATTATAATTATTATATTATTATTAATAAATTATAATGAATATAATATGTTATAATAAATTATTAATTTTATTTTATAATTTGTTTTATTTTATATTATATATATTTTATAATTGATTAATTATAAAATATGATATTATAATAAATATATTTATGATGATAATAATAATAATTATTATTATTATGAAGGCTTAATGCCTTAACCGCTAAGCCATCTGTGCAGGCCTTGTTTTGTTTTCTTGACAGTGATTCTCCAAGGTGTGTCGGAAGCCAGTTAGAGTATCTCACACAATTTATCTTTAGTGCATTCAACCCTCGGTTCAGGCGCATGCACGGATTTTCTCTGGTGGTCTACGGTGGCCGTGAAGGAACAATTGTAACCATTTATAAATAGACCCAGAGAAGGCTCAGAGGCACAAAGATTTTTCTTTTTCTCCATTTTCCACAATCTCTCCTTCTTTCGTTGCCCCGATGAAGCCTGGCTTTTCTTGGTGGCATGCAGCGTACGTGCCTGTCCACAAACGGTGTGGTTATCTTGGACAACTAAGCAGTGGAGAATGTCATAAATCACACCAAAAAATGCATTGTCTAGGGCTGAGGAAATGGCTTAGCGGCTAAGGTGTTTGCCTGCAAAGCCTAAGGACCCAGGTTCGATTCCCCAGGACCCACATAAGCCAGATACACAAAGGGGGGCGTGCATCTGCAGTTCATTGGTAGTGGCTGGAGGCCCTGGCGTGCCCATTCTCTCTTTCTGTCTATCTGCCTCTTCCTCTCCAAATAATAAAACATTTAAAAAAATGCATTGAGCTGGGCTTGGTGGCGCATGCCTTTAATCCCAGCACTCGGGAGGCAAAGATAGGAGGATCGCTGAGAGTTTGAGGCCACCCTGAGACTACGTAGTGAATTCCAGGTCAGCCTGGGCTAGAGTGAGACCCCCTACAAAAAAAAAAAAAAAAAAAAAAAAAAAAAGGGGGCTAGAGAGATGGCTTAGCAGTTAAGGCACTTGCCTGAAGCCTGATGACCCCAGTTCAATTCTCCAGGTCCCACATAAGCCAGATGCACAAGGGGCACACGCGCCTGGAGTTCGCTTGCAATGGCTAGAGGCCTGGCGTGCCCATTCTCACTTTCCCTCTCTCTCTTTCTCTCTCTCTATCTCAAATAAATAAATAAAATCTAAAAGAAAAGTAACAAAAATTTTTTTAAAAATGCATTGTCTTTTTGGTGGCGCATGCCTTTAATGCAGCATTGAGGCAGATGTAGGAGGATCCGAGAGGAGGCCACCCTGAGACTACATAGTTAATTCCAATGGCCTGAACCAGAGTGAGACCCTACCTCCTGCAAAAAACCAAAAAAAAAAAATAATAAAAAACAAAGCCTAGGGCGAGGAAATGGACCCAGGTTCGAGCCTAAGGACCCCAGGATCCCAGGACCCATAAGCCAGATACACAAAGGGGTGTGCATCTGGAGTTCATTGGTAGTGGCTGGAGGCCCTAGGCGTGCCATTCTCTCTTTCTGTCTATCTGCCTCTTCCTCTCCAAATAATAAAAATTATTTATTTAAAAAAAGCAAAGAGCAGGCTGGAGAGATGGCTTAGGCAGAGTTAGAAGGCGTTTGCGTACAAAGCCAACAGTTAATCCAGGTCAGCCTCACCCCAGGACTACCACGCAAAACCAAAAAAAAAAAAAAAAATGCATTGACGCATTCGGATGTTTGTTTGCACTTCGGCTATATATATATAGAGGACTGTGGCACAAGGCCCCCCTGCCTCCTGCAGAGTGAATTCCAGGTTAGCAATGAACCAGAGTGAAGAAAGATTGGCCAAAAAAAAAATGGGGGCTGAGAGAAGTTGCAGTTGTATTTTGTAAAAAAAGGAAGAGAAAAGTTCTATTCTCCAGGGATGTGGTGGCCACGCCTTAATCCCAGCACTGGAGGAGAGGTAGAGGCCCGCGGGCTTTTTGACCCTCGAGGCCACCCTGAGACTATCTCAAATAAATAAATAAATAAATAAAATAAAGAGTGAAATAAAATCTAAAAAAATCCCATAAACAACAAAAAAACAAAAGTCCAGCCTAGGGTGGAGGAAATTGGCTTAGCAGTGGTTTGCCTGCAAGGCCAAAGACCCAGGTTCGATTCCCAGGATCCATGGTGAGCCAGATGCACAAGGGGGCACACGTGTCTGGAGTTCCGCCTGCAGTGGCTGGTCCCACATGCCCATTCTCTCTCTCTCTCTTGTCAACAAATAAAATAGTTTGTGGGGCTGGAGAGATGGCTCAGTGGTTAAGGCGCTTGCAAAGCCTAAGGACTCAGGTTTGATTCCTCAGGGCCCATGTAAAGCCAGATGCACAAGGTGATACATGAGTCTGGAGTTTGTGTGCGGGCATGGGGCCCTGTGGCCCATCCAATCTCCTTCTTCCTCTCTCCTCTTAACTAATTTTGTCTTCACATTTCATATTCGATAATTCACATGTTTCTCTAGTGGTACAGCCTCGGGAAGTTGGAATCATTTTCACTACAACTTTCTCTGAAAAAAAAAATATATATATTTCCTATAGTGGAGAAAATACAAAAGAAAACCCAGACAAAATGTGGAAAAAAGAACAGAAATTAAGAGCCCATCACTTAGAAAAATGACTGTCTATAGTTCGATATAAATCACCCTAAATCATTTCCTCTGCGTATGTCTGCAAATGCACCTTGCAAAAATTTTTCAAAGGCAGTCGTTAACTATTAATGAAATAAATACCTTTTCTTGTGCCATCAATCATTTCTGTGTCATAATTTATCACCAGATGATTGCATCACGACATTTTGCCAGCCCACCACAGTGGGACATCGACTCTGTTCCTTTCTTTTCATTTTCACAGTTTTTTTTTTTTTTTTGAGAAACTACAAATAATTTCTTTTTAAAAAAATAAATATTTGTCTTTATTTATTGCAAGCAGAATGAGACGGAGAGAAGAAAGTTCTATAGAGAGACAGAATGGGTGTGCCAGGGCCTCCAGCTGGTACAAACTCAGATGTATGCACCACCTTGTGCATCTGGCTTTATATAGGGACTGGGAATCGAACCTGGGTCCTTAGGCTTTGCAGACAAGTGCCTTAACCACTGAGCCATCTCTCTCTAGCTCCCAGAAATAATTTTTTTTTTTTTTGGTTTTCGAGGAAGGGTCTCACTGCAGCCCAGGCTGACCTGGAATTCACTGTGTAGTCTCAGGGTGGCCTTGAACTCACGGCGATCCTCCTACCTCTGCCTCCCGAGTGCTGGGATTCAAGGCGTGCACCACCACGCCCGGCTCAGAAATAATTTTTTCTGAGGTAGGGTCTCACTCTAGCCCAGGCTGACCTGGAATTCACTATATAGTCTCAGGTGGCCTTGAACTTGTGGCAATCCTCCTACCTCTGCCTCCCGAGTGCTGGGATTCAAGGCGTGCACCACCACGCCCGGCTCAGAAATAATTTCTTAAGTTAAATTTAGAAATGGAATGGGTCAGACTGGCCCATTGTTTCACGATGCTTACTTATTATGCCTCAATTCTTTTGCTCTAACAATAACTGTGAAAAGTTAGGAGTGTCATTTGAATTTCACTTAACGCTCACTTACCTCCTTCTGTCCAGAGACCTTTCATATCTATTACGCCTTGGTGGTGGAAGACTTCCCAGCTTACAGAAAAGTTCCTGAGAAATTTACATAAAAGAAATATTAGCTAAATATTTTGAGTTTTCAATTGTGTTCACTGGCAGTGTGCTTTCATTTTAATTTTAATTTTTTTTTTTGGTCCCAATTTTAACATAATGAAGTCATGGGAAAAAAATACCTTTTTGGGGAGGTTTGAGGTAGGGTCTCACCTGGTCCAGGCTGACCTGGAATTCACTATATAGTCTCAGGGTGGCCTCGAACTCACCGTGATCCTCCTACCTCCACCTCCCGAGTGCTGGGATGAAAGGCGTGCGCCACCACACCCAGCATATCTTCTTTATATTTTTATTTTTTTGTTTTTTTCATTTTTCCGGTTTTTTGAGGTAGGGTCTCACTCTGGTCCAGGCTGTGCTGGAGAACATGTATCTGGTATTATAACATATTATCAGTAATATATTATCAGTATATTATACTGATATATGCTGTGATGGATAACATCTCTGGTAGTATATTGTAATTATCCAGTTCATCTCTGAGTGAGGGAGCTGTGCTGGAGAACATGTCTGGTAGTATATTATATTATCAGTAGTATATTATATTATCAGTATATTATACTGATATATGCTGTATTGGATAACATCTCTGGTAGTATATTATATTATCAGTTCACCTCTGGTGAGGGTGTGTGTGCTGGAGAACATGTCTGGTAGTATGTTATATTATCAGGTATTATACTGAACTCATGCTGTCCTGGATGACATCTGCCAGAGGAGATCATACTGGGATTGGAAGCGAATGCTCAGGTCAAGGTTTCCTCATTTACAACAATCCATTGACCAAATATCATGTCAGACACATGCCTAAGAGATAGGATGAGCATTGTACTAGGCCTCATAACAAAGTTTATGTGAGATTTTCTTGCCAGTGAACACTAAGTTTCTACCAGAACCTGAGCAAAGAATCTAAATTGCCTCTGTTCTTAACAGTACTTCAGGACTGTGGACTCACCATTTAATTGGAAAAAGAAAACAGGAAAAACCAGAAAAGAATGAAGTGGATAATTACTTTGGTATAATTGTAAAGAGCTTTCTAAAGTATTCTATCTTTCTTCTCTTGTTTCACCAGTTTGACTCTTCAAGATGCTTCTGGGGTCTAGACAACTCAGCATCTCATCGCGTTTCGCTCAGGATAATTTCAGTGCCCTTACAGTGTTGGACTGCCCTCACTCTCTTTGCCTCCTCTCTGATATGCAATAGGTGTTTTCACTGTGATCATGGCCACCATTATTCCTCGCGACCTACAGTTGGTGGATAAGCCAAATTCTCTGTCATTCTTCAGTTTGTGTGTTTTTCCCCAAAGTATTAGCATAATGATAATGTATATTATTTTCAATAGTTAAACTCTTTCACTAATAAGCAGTTATAATGTTGGGAATATATTAAAGCAATTTTAAAAATTCATTTATATTGACAATAAAGTAGGGTTTTACTAGATACCCTATTAAGCTTTTATGCATATCTCTGTAGTTTTATATTTAATTGCTTATCATAAATGAGTTCTTGAATATAAAGTTAAGGCATCAATGATGCACCTAAATTCCAGTTATTGTAAAGTTAATAATGTCATGCTCTTCCCTCAAGGATAACTAACCCTATTATATTTCTTTACATTTGTTGGTATTTAGTGATTTCTTGCTTAAAAATTGTTTTGAGGTTTGGAGTCACAATATATCAGGCTGACAATTTTATTCACAAGTTTCTCTTTGATAAAACCTCAAATTCAAAATCCTAAACTTTAAAACTCTGATACCTTCTTTTAAGATTCTGAAGTTTCCCTGTTACAATGTTAAGAGATTTGACTTATCTATTCATCACCTGGCCAAGAGCAGCTTATAGGAAAGCAAAAGGTTTATTTTGGCTTACAGTCTCAGGGAAGCTCCATGATGACAATGAAAATGATGTCCAGAAGATGTTAATTCCCAAATTTCCATCAGCTGGGAACCTAGCATTCAGAACACTGAAGTTTATGGGAGACACCTGAAGCAAACCACCACAGGTACTTAGGCTTCTCAGGCAAGCGCCTTAACCACTAAGCCTTCTCTCCATTCCAGCATGTGTGGTTTTAAGACATCAAAATATGAATTGCCACAGAGCATTGGACACCAATGTTAAATGTGTAGAAAGTGAGTGAAGTACAAAGTGAAGGCAGAATACATATAATGTAATTACAATAGGATTTGCAGTAAGAAAATGAGAGAGCTGTGACTGCTTGAAGAGGAATCAAGTTCAAGGTGTGTGTGTTAGTTTTTAGATTTGAGTTCATCCAGATATGGTTCATTGGCTAGTAAGAAATAGTCGAGTCTGGGCTGGAATGATAGCTTAGCAGTTAAGGTGCCTGTATGCTAAGCCTAAGAACACCCGTTCTATTCTCCAGGTCCCACGTTTAGCCAGATGCAGTGATGCAAGAGTGCAATGCCACACTTGCCCACAAGGGGGATCATGCATCTGGAGTGGCTGAGTGTCTGCTGGTGCACCCATTCTCTGTCTATCTCTTTCTCTCTCTCTCTCATTCTCTCTCTGACTCTCTCCAAAAAAGAGAAAAAGAAAAAGAAATAGTCAAGTCAGTAGAAAATGCAAGAACAATGAGATTATACTACATGGGTGAAAGCTGAGGAAATGGTAGGCAGCTAAACAGGAGAAAGGTAAGAAATTCTCCCAAGTTAGAAGGAATATAAAACACATGCTTCCCATTTACCTTAATTAGTATATTTATGTTTAAGGGTTGTCAGCTGTCTTTAATGCAAGTCTAAGCAAAGCACAGTAAGTCTGCTATATCTTGAGATAGAAAGCATTTCATTGATTTTATATAATTCGTTGCTTGAGGTTGCCCATGTTACAATCCTTCCTCACCACCATTAGTATTATAAATTTTGCCACATTTACTAATGAGTGAAAACTAGTGCAACTTCTAAGACATGGATTAGACTAAAGTGTGTTATGATTGTATTTTGCATTGTCAGAGCTTCACTACTTAAAACCCATGACCAGTCCTGCTTCAGAAGCAGCCTTTGTTCAAGGAAATGATCCAAACGTCCTCCTTAATACATTACAGCATGTCGATTATATTACAGTATAGCATTATTTTTTTATATTTTATTTTTATTTATTTATTTATAAGAGACAGAGGGAAAGAGAGAATGGGTGCACCATGGCCTCTAGCCACTGCCAACAAATTCCAGATGCGTGTGCCATCTAGTGTGTCTGGTTTTATGTGGGTACTGGGGAATCAAACCTGGGTCTTTAGGCTTTACAGGCTAGCACATTAACCACTAAGCCATCTCTCCAGCCCCTGCATTATTATTTTAAAAGGTAAACATGACTAAACTCCAAAGCTTGTGTCATTATCAAAAGAAAAAAATCCACTAGCTCAGAAACTTGCAAACTTTCTAAGCTAGAAGAACACACTTTTTCTGCCCAATCCTTTCTTATAGTTCTAGACAAATCCTACAGTTCTTTATCAGGAAAAAAAAATTATTTCTGACTTTAAATTGGCAGGAGTGTGTTTCTATATTTAGGACTGTGTGGTTAGAAGACTGACACTTTCCAGAAACTGGTAGATCAAATGCTCTGTCTATTTCCTATAACTCATTTTCTATAGCTAATCAGAGACAGGAGAAAGAAATGGTCTCAAAGAGCAAGCATGTGTTGTGTGGAAGTTTGAGTGAACATGAAAGAAAGGATTTCCCTCTTTCTGGATGATCAAATTGTAAGGTGAAAGGAAAAAGAAGTCTATACATTGGCTTCCTGAAGAGAAGTGAAGCAATAATGTGTTTTTCTCAATAGCAGGTTGGCAGCCAAGAAATTGAGGAGATGACATGTTCTGACTTCTTTGTGGGGAGTGGTCCCTCTTACCTGTGTTCCTGATGAGCAAATAGGTAAAGACAATAATGCATAATAAGAAATCCAGCCTAGGGGTGGAGGGATTGGCTAAGTGGTAGCCTGCAAGGCCAAAGGACCCCTGTTCGATCCCCCAGGACCCAGGTGAGCCAGATGCACAAGGGGGGGCGGGCATGTGTCTGGAGTTCGTTTGCAGTGGCTGGAGGCCCTGGAGCGCCCATTCTCTCTCTCTCTCTGTCAAATAAATAAAATAGTTTGTGGGGCTGGAGAGATGGCTCAGTGGTTAAGGCGCTTTTCTGCAAAGCCTAAGGACCCAGGTTTGATTCCTCAGGGCCCATGTAAAGCCAGATGCACAAGGTGATACATGAGTCTGGAGTTTGTGTGCGGTTGGCTGGGGGCCCTGGTGGGCCCGTCCAATCTCCTTCTCCCTCTCCGTCCCTCTTAACTAATTTTGTCTTCACATTTTTCATATTAGATAATTCACATGTTTCTCTAGTGAAGACAGCCTCGGGGAAGTTGAATCATTTTCACTACAACTTTCTCTCTGAAAAAAAAAAATATATATATATTTCTATAGTGGAGAAAATACAAAAGAAAACCCAGACAAAATGTGGAAAAAAAGAACAGAAATTAAGAGCCCATCACTTAGAAAAATGACTGTCTATAGTTCGATATAAATCACCCTAAATCATTTCCTCTGCGTATGTCTGCAAATGCACCTTGCAAAATTTTTCAAAGGCAGTCGTTAACTATTAATGAAATAAATACCTTTTCTTGTGCCATCAATCATTTCTGTGTCATAATTTATCACCAGATGATTGCATCACGATTAATTTTGCCAGCCCACCACAGTGGGACATCGACTCTGTTCCTTTCTTTTCATTTTCACAGTTTTTTTTTTTTTTTTGAGAAACTACAAATAATTTCTTTTTTTAAAAAAAATAAATATTTGTCTTTATTTATTTGCAAGCAGAATGAGACGGAGAGAAGAAAAACGGACAGAGAGACAGAATGGGTGTGCCAGGGCCTCCAGCTGGTACAAACTCCAGATGTATGCACCACCTTGTGCATCTGGCTTTATATAGGGACTGGGGAATCGAACCTGGGTCCTTAGGCTTTGCAGACAAGTGCCTTAACCACTGAGCCATCTCTCTCTAGCTCCCAGAAATAATTTTTTTTTTTTTTTTGGTTTTTCGAGGAAGGGTCTCACTGTAGCCCAGGCTGACCTGGAATTCACTGTGTAGTCTCAGGGTGGCCTCGAACTCACGGCGATCCTCCTACCTCTGCCTCCCAAGTGCTGGGATTCAAGGCGGGCGCCACCACGCCCGGCTTCAGAAATAATTTTTTTTCGAGGTAGGGTCTCACTCTAGCCCAGGCTGACCTGGAATTCACTATATAGTCTCAGGGTGGCCTTGAACTTGTGGCAATCCTCCTACCTCTGCCTCCCGAGTGCTGGGATTCAAGGCGTGCACCACCACGCCCGGCTCCAGAAATAATTTCTTAAAGTTAAATTTCGAGAAATGGAATGGGTCAGACTGGCCCATTGTTTTACGTGCTGCTTACTTATTATGCCTCAATTCTTTTGCTCTAACAATAACTGTGAAAAGTTAGGAGTGTCATTTGAATTTCACGAACGCTCACTTACCTCCTTCTGTCCAGAGACCTTTCATATCTATTACGTTTTTGGTGGTGGAAGACTTCCCAGCTTACAGAAAAGTTCCTGAGAAATTTACATAAAAGAAATATTAGCTTAAATATTTTTGAGTTTTCAATTGTGTTCACTGGCAGTGTGCTTTCATTTTAATTTTAATTTTTTTTTTGGTCCCAATTTTAACATAATGAAGTCATGGGAAAAAAAATACCTTTTTTGGGGAGGGGGTTTCGAGGTAGGGTCTCACTCTGGTCCAGGCTGACCTGGAATTCACTATGTAGTCTCAGAGTGGCCTCGAACTCACCGTGATCCTCCTACCTCCACCTCCCGAGTGCTGGGATGAAAGGCGTGCGCCACCACACCCAGCATATCTTCTTTATATTTTTATTTTTTTTGTTTTTTTTTCATTTTTCCGGTTTTTTGAGGTAGGGTCTTACTCTAGCTCAGGCTGACCTGGAATTCACTCTGTAGTCTCAGGGTGTCCTCGAACTCACCGTGATCCTCCTACCTCTGCCTCCCGAGTGCTGGGATTAAAGGCGTGCGCCACCATGCCCAGCCTTTTTTTTTTTTTCTTTTTACAAGTGTGTCAACAACGAATGAGAGAGATAATTCCATTCAAAGCCTCTTGAACAAAAGCGTCACTTTTCTAATTTTTTTAAAAGATTTTATTTTATTTTTTAATTAATTAATTAATTAATTTGGTTTTTCGAGTGAGGTCTCACTCTGGCCCAGGCTGACCTGGAATTACCTATGTAGTCTCAGGGTGGCCTTGAACTCACGGCGACCCTCCTACCTCTGCCTAAAGATTTTATTTTTATTTATTAGAGAGAGAGAGTGAGAATGGGTGCGCCAGGGCCTCCAGCCACTGCAAACAAACTCCAGACACATGCAGCACCTTGTGCATCTGGTTTACACGGGTCCTGGAGAATCAAACCAGGGTCCTTAGGCCGTGAGACATGCACCTTAACAGCTAAGCCATCTCTGCAGCCTGAATTTCCTAATTTTCTAAAGACCTTTCTTTCCCTCCCACCCAGTCTAGTCTTAAGAAAATGTACTGTCATATCAGTACTGTGCGCTAACGAATTGGTGGGGCACGCCTTTCATCCCAGCGCTCGGGAGGCAGAGGTAGGAGGATCACCGAGAGTTGAGGCCACCCTGAGATGACATAGTGAATTCCAGGTCAGCCTGGGCCAGAGTGAGAGCCTACCTTGAAAAACCAAAATAAATAAATAAATATGTATATATATATCTTTAGCCTAATATTGACAATCTGTATACACCCATTCTATCACAGAATGATTTCTCACACATCCTTCTGACGTTCAAGGGGGAGAAATATACCATATTTGGCAGGCACACAAGCTCGAAGAGCTGAGTTCAAATCCCCAGCACACACGTGTACCGTGAGCAGAGACAGGGAACCCTGGGGGTCTTGCTGGCTGGATAGTTGAGTCGCATGGTTGGAACACAGCCACTGAAGAAGATATATACCTGTGATATATACCTGACATCGGCCAGTGGAAAACACACACACACACACACACACACACACACACCATGAAGTAAAGACCACCTCCTACTCAAACTCTCTTTTCTTTTAAATTTTTTTTTTTTTTTTTTTTTTGGTTTTTCGAAGTAGGGTCTCACTCTGGCCCAGGCTGACCTGGAATTCACTATGTAGTCTCAGGGTGGCCTTGAACTCACTGCGATCCTCCTACCTCTGCCTCCCGAGTGCTGGGATGAAAGGCGAGCGCCACCACGCCCGGCTTCTTTTAAATTTTTATTGATGTATTTTGACAGAGAGAGAGAGAGAGACAATGGGTGCACCAGGGTCTCCAGCTACAGCAGACAAACTCCAGACACCTGCGCCCACCCCCTTGGGCAGCTGGCTTACGTGGGTCCTGGGGAGTCGAACCAGGGTCCTTCGGCTTTGCGGGCAAGCGCCTTCCCCGCTGAGCCATCTCTCCAGCTTCCATTCTACCTTTCTCTCAATTCTCTCCCTTGAGCCTCTGAAACTAGTCCACATGCCTAGTAGCTGTATTTCCCTGTGGACGTTCAAAAGCGCATGTAAAATGTAAATATTGCAGTCGGGTTCACGTTGCTGGCAGAAATCACCTGACCGAGAGTAGCTTTGGGGAAATAGGGGTTTACTTTGGCTTACAGACTCGAGGGGAAGCTCCACGATGGCAGGGGGAAACGACGGCATGAGCAGAGGGTGGACATCACCCCCTGGCCAACATCAGGGGGACAACAGCCACAGGGGAGTGTGCCAGACACTGGCTGTAACACCCATAAGCCCACCCCCAGCGATACACCACCTCCAGGAAGCTCCAATCCCCAGCTCTCCATCAGCTGGGAACCTAGCGTTCAGAACCCCTAAGTTTATGGGGGACCCCTGAATCAGACCACCACAGAGGCAAAGCTGTCAGTCTACTACGAAGGAAATTATCTATCCCCATGGGACAGCCAGCATGTGAGGGCCAACAAGGTTAAAAAGGTGACAGGTTGCAAAGCAAAGCAGCCAGGATTTTCCTGCAACGGTCCTGTCAATTCATGTCTGCAACCTGCACGCCCGACCGAGAAGCTGAAATCCTGCTGGACAGTGACTTTCTGGCCAAAAACCTTCCGTTTTGCTGTTGTTCTTGTTTATTTATTTGTTTGTTTGTTTGAGAGCGACAGACAGAAAGAGGCAGAGAGAGAGAGAGAGAATGGGCGCATGCCAGGGCGTCCAGCCGCTGCAAACGGACTCCAGATGCATGTGCCACCTTGTGCATCTGGCTGACGTGGGGTCCTGGGGAACTGAGCCTCGAACCTGGGTCCTTAGGCTTCATAGGCAACTGCTTATCATTGTTATTATTAATTTTTATATTATTGAGATCTATAATAAACGTTAATAAATATTATTATTTATAATATGTTATAAATTATTATTATAATTATTATATTATTATTAATAAATTATGATAAATATAATATGTTATAATAAATTATTAATTTTATTTTATAATTTGTTTTATTTTATATTATATATATTTTATAATTGATTAATTATAAAATATGATATAATAAATATATTTATGATGATAATAATAATAATTATTATTATTATGAAGGCTTAATGCCTTAACCGCTAAGCCATCTGTGCAGGCCTTGTTTTGTTTTCTTGACAGTGATTCTCCAAGGTGTGTCGGAAGCCAGTTAGAGTATCTCACACAATTTATCTTTAGTGCATTCAACCCTCGGTTCAGGCGCATGCCCGGATTTTCTCTGGTGGTCTACGGTGGCCGTGAAGGAACAATTGTAACCATTTATAAATAGACCCAGAGAAGGCTCAGAGGCACAAAGATTTTTCTTTTTCTCCATTTTCCACAATCTCTCCTTCTTTCGTTGCCCCGATGAAGCCTGGCTTTTCTTGGTGGCATGCAGCGTACGTGCCTGTCCACAAACGGTGTGGTTATCTTGGACAACTAAGCAGTGGAGAATGTCATAAATCACACCAAAAAATGCATTGTCTAGGGCTGAGGAAATGGCTTAGCGGCTAAGGTGTTTGCCTGCAAAGCCTAAGGACCCAGGTTCGATTCCCCAGGACCCACATAAGCCAGATACACAAAGGGGGGCGTGCATCTGCAGTTCATTGGTAGTGGCTGGAGGCCCTGGCGTGCCCATTCTCTCTTTCTGTCTATCTGCCTCTTCCTCTCCAAATAATAAAACATTAAAAAAAAAATGCATTGAGCTGGGCTTGGTGGCGCATGCCTTTAATCCCAGCACTCTGGAGGCAGAGGTAGGAGGATCGCCACGAGTTTGAGGCCACCCTGAGACTATGTAGTGAATTCCAGGTCAGCCTGGGCTAGAGTGACACCCTACCTCGAAAAAGCCCCCCCAAAAAAGGGGGGGCTAGAGAGATGGCTTAGCAGTTAAGGCACTTGCCTATGAAGCCTGATGACCCCAGTTCAATTCTCCAGGTCCCACATAAGCCAGATGCACAAGGGGGCACACGCGCCTGGAGTTCGTTTGCAATGGCTAGAGGCCCTGGCGTGCCCATTCTCACTTTCCCTCTCTCTCTTTCCCTCTCTCTATCTCAAATAAATAAAATCTAAAAGAAAACCTGTAACGAAATTTTTTTTTTTAAATGCATTGTCTAGGGTGGAGGAAATGGCTTAGCGGCTAAGGTGTTAGCCTACAAAGCCTAAGGACCCAGGTTCGATTCCCCAGGATCCACATAAGCCAGATACACAAAGGGGGGTGTGCATCTGGAGTTCATTGGTAGTGGCTGGAGGCCCTGGCGTGCCCATTCTCTCTTTCTGTCTATCTGCCTCTTCCTCTCCAAATAATAAAACATTAAAAAAAAAATGCATTGAGCTGGGCTTAGGAGGATCACCACGAGTTTGAGGCCACCCTGAGACTACGTAGTGAATTCTAGGTCAGCCTGGGCTAGAGTGACACCCTACCTCGAAAAAGCCCCCCCAAAAAAGTTGGGGTGGCTAGAGAGATGGCTTAGCAGTTAAGGCACTTGCCTGTGAAGCCTGAGGACCCCAGTTCAATTCTCCAGGTCCCACATAAGCCAGATGCACAAGGGGGCACACGCGTCTGGAGTTCGCTTGCAATGGCTAGAGGCCCTGGCGTGCCCATTCTCTCTCCCTCTCTTTCTCTCTCTGCCTCTTTCTCTTTCTCTCTCAAGTAAATAAATAAATAAATAAATAAATAAATAAATAAATAAATAAATAAATAACAGCACTTGGGAGGCAGAGGTAGGAGGATCACGGTGAGTTCGAGGCCACCCTGAGACGACAGAGTGAATTCCAGGTCAGCCTGGGCTAGAGCGAGACCCTACCTCGAAAAACCAAAATAAAATAAAATAGTCCTTTCTTGCTGTCACTGCCCAGTATGGCAGTTAATTTTTGGACCCGGGATATGGTCAATATTCAAATTGCAATTTCTGCCGGAAGCATGTGCTTGTCACATATTGTCAGCGTGAATAAATATTAAGCCCACTCCTTGTATCACAGACCATCTTCAGAACGCTGCCCAGAGGCACACATGCATGCCGAGGTCGAAGGAATACAGCCAGGTCTGGAGAGATGGCTTAGCGGTTAAGGCGTTTGCCTGCAAAGCCAAAGGACCCAGGTTCGATTCCCCAGGACCCACGTAAGCCAGATGCACAAGGGGGTGCATGCATCTGGAGTGCGTTTGCAGTGGCTGGAGGCCCTGGCGTGCCCATTCTTGCTCTCTCTCTCTCTGCCTCTTTCTCTCTCTCTTTCAAGTAAATAAATAAATAAATAAATTACAGCCCTTGGGAGGCAGAGGTAGGAGGATCACGGTGAGTTCGAGGCCACCCTGAGACGACAGAGTGAATTCCAGGTCAGCCTGGGCTAGAGCGAGATCCTACCTCGAAAAACCAAAATAAAATAAAATAGTCCTTTCTTGCTGTCACTGCCCAGTATGGCAGTTAATTTTTGGACCCGGGGTATGGTCAATATTCAAACTGCAGTTTCTGCTGGAAGCATGTGCTTGTCACATATTCTCAGCGTGAATAAATATTAAGTCCACCCCTTGTATCACAGACCATCTTCAGAACGCTGCCCAGAGGCACACATGCACGCCGAGGTCAAAGGAATACAGCCAGGTCTGGAAAGATGGCTTAGCAGTTGAGGCGTTTGCCTGCAAAGCCAAAGGACCCAGGTTCGATTCCCCAGCACCCACGTAAGCCAGATGCACAAGGGGGCGCATGCATCTGGAGTTCATTTGCAGTGGCTGGAGGCCTGCCCCCATTCTCTCCCATTCTCTCTGCCCTCTCTTTCTCTCTCTGTAAATCTAAATAAATAAATAAATAAATAAATAAATAAATAAATAACAGCACTCGGGAGGCAGAGGTGGAGGATGGCCGTGAGTTCGAGGCCACCCTGAGACTACAGAGTGAATTCCAGGTCAGCCTGGGCTAGAGTGAGACCCTGCCTCAAAAAACCTACATATATATATATATATATATATATATATATATATATATATATTTTTTTTTTTTTTTTTAAAGGAACACATAGCTCTCCACATTGGACTTTCTTTCTCTCTCTCTTTCTTTCTTTCTTCCTTCCTTCCTTCCTTCCTTCCTTCCTTCTTTCTTTCTTTTTCTTTCTTTTCTTTTCTTTTCTTTTCTTTTTTTTTTTTTACATCTTTTCTTGCCTTGTGTTTTGCACATGTATGTGGGCAAGCGTGTCCGTGTAGATAGTCAAGCATGTGTGTGTGTGTGTGTGTGTGTGTGTGTGTGTCATGTGTGTGCATGCACTTTCAACACACATTGACATCAGATGTCTTCCTCGATCTCTGCCTCATTCTTTGTTTTTCTTTTTGTTTTTCTTTTTTTTTTTTGGTTTTGCGAGGTAGGGTCTCACTCTAGTTCAGGCTGACCTGGAATTCACTCTTTAGTCTCAGGGTGGCCTCAAACTCTCGGCGATCCTCCTACCTCTGCCTCCCGAGTGCTGGGGTTAAAGGCGTGTGCCACCACGCCCGGCGTACACTCTGCCTCATTCTTTGAAACAGCGTCTTCTGCTGGTTCTAGAGGTGAAAAATGTATCTAGACTCGCTGGACCACAAGCCCGGGGGACACGCCAGTCTCCGTGTCCCCAGTGCTGGGTGACAGGCGTACACCACCCACACCCAGCTTTTATTTATTTATTTATTATTATTTTTTGGTTTTGCGAGGTAGGGTCTCACTCTAGCTCAGGCTGACCTGGAATTCACTCTGTAGTCTCAGGGTGGCCTCGAACTCACGGCCATCCTCCTACCTCTGCCTCCCGAGGGCTGGGATGAAAGGCGTGCGCCACCACGCCCTGCCCACACCCAGCTTTTAAATGGATGCTGGGGTTTTGAACCCCAATCCTCATGCTTATGTAACAAGCACTTTATATCTGAGCCATCCACCCCCCACACATAAGTTAACCTGGCTCGTATAATTTGTTAACAATAAATGAGTGAGGGTTTTTTTCCCCCATTGAATTAGATATTTAAAAGTGGTAAACTTGGGCTGCAGAGATGGCTTAGCGGTTAAGGCGCTTGCCTGAGAAGCCAAAGGACCCAAGTTTGATTCCCCAGGACCCACATAAAGCCAGATGAATAAGATGGTGCATATGTCTGGAGAGCGTTTGCAGTGGCTGGAGGCCCTTGCATGCACATTCTCTCTCTCCCTCTCTATCTGCCTCTTTCTCTCTGGTTCTCAAATAACTAAATAAAATATTTTTTAAAATTGGCAAACTTATAGTCACATACATATGTTGGGGTCCCCCCTACCACCAGTCCAGGAGGGGATGGAGGGTCTCTGCCGAGTAGGGGGGTGAGAGGCCGGGAGTCACGACACAGACTCCGGGAGTTGGGTGGAAGCAGGCAGAGGGCGAGCTGCTGCAAACTCATTTATTCAAGGAAGTGTAGGGGTTTTAAGGGTTTGGCTGGCCAATCGTTGTATGGGGTGGTCCCCTTCTTGTGACCAATGACAGCCTGTCTCCGGGCAGACCATCTCGCAGCAGGTTGCTCGTGAACATGGGACTGTAGCTGTTGTCACGCAGGACGCCATGTCCACAGAAGCCACTTCCTGGTTTCTTCTGCCACGCAGTCTGGCTAGGGCCCGACCTGCATTGTGCCATACATATCCTCCTTTTTGTTTTTATTATTGGCGACCCTGGGAGGCATGGTTCTTTGCCAAGCCATTGTGGACCCCAGGCCCCAAGGGATCATCACATGCGACGGTGCCTGTCTTAGGTTGCCCCATCTCATGGGGTCTTACCCGTCATTGACTACCCGCCATCCTGGTGAGAAAACCCGAGGGGTGTGGCCTGGTTTCTTTCAGCATGCGGTCTGGCAAGTGCCCGACCTGCATTGTGCCATACATACAGGAAGCACATTATAGCTGCTACATTCGCAGTATCGATGGTCTAAAAGGTTGCTCAAATGCCTTTGACACCCCAGGACACAGCCTTTCTATTTCACCATGACCGCTTTTAAATTGCTGCTTTTGGAGGCTGCTCACACGAGCTAGCTACTCATTTTGGCATCGATGTGTTTTTTTTTTTTTTTCTCTCTAAAATTCTCCTTGGCACGCCCGAATCATAAATACATGGTTCTCAATCCTTACAGCAAATGGAGTGATTACATAGATATATTTGCTCTCCTTTCCTTCTTTCAAAGATTTCGGCATTTTTCATGTAATATGTATGTATTTTTCCTCCTGAGGTAAAAGACCTGGTTTTTTTGTTAAATGAGTTTATGAATGAAAGAACACCCTTCCCACACACATGCGATGTTATTCCCGGCCTCATGCACATGACCTTGAAGGAAGAGGAGGAGGAGAAAACCAAGGACAGGGAGGAGGGTAAGATGAGATTCTTCTATTCAATTATACACAGATATATTTGTCCCTCTCTCTCCATGACGGGCCAGTCTTGGGTAACCACAATCTATGGGTCCCCGCATCCATCTCTTTTATATTAAAATATATTTTAGGGGCTGGAGAGATGGCTTAGCGGTTAAGCGCTTGCCTTTGAAGCCTAAGGACCCCGGTTCGAGGCTCCATTCTCCAGGACCCACGTAAGCCAGATGCACAAGGTGGCGCATGCATCTAGAGTTCATTTGCAGTGGCTGGAGGCCTTGGAATGCCCGTTCTGTCCCTCCCTCTCTCTCTCTCTCTTTCTCTCTCTCTCTCTCTCTCTCTCTCTGTCACTGTCAAATAAATAAATAAATAAATAAATAAATAAATAAATAAATAAAATTGAAATAATATATATATATATATATATATATATATATATATATATATATTAGGGCTGGAGAGATGGCTTAGCGGTTAAGTGCTTGCCTTTGAAGCCTAAGGACCCCGGTTCAAGGCTCCATTCTCCAGGACCCACGTAAGCCAGATGCATAAGGTGGTGCACGCATCTGGAGTTTGTTTGCAGTGGCTGGAGGCCTTGGCTCTGTCACTCTCAAATAAATAAATAAATAAAATTTATATATATTAGGGCTGGAGAGATGGCTTAAGTGTTAAGCGCTTGCCTTTGAAGCCTAAGGACTGGAGTTTGTTTGCAGTTCGAGGCTCAATTCCCCAAATAAATAAGGATTTATATATATTAGGGCTGAGAGATGGCCAGATGCACAAGGGGGCACATGCATCTGGAGTTTGTTTGCAGTGGCTGGCGGCCCTGGTGTGTCCCCCCCCATCACTCTCAAATAAATAAATAAAAATAAAATAAATTTTAAAAAATATATTTTTTAGGGCTGGAGAGATGGCTTAGCGGTTAAGGCATATGCCTGCAAAAACCTAAAGACACTGCTTCGATTCTCCAGGTCCCATGTAAGCCAGGTGCACAAGGGGGTGCACGCATCTGGACTTCGTTCACAGTGGCTAGAGGCCCTGGTGCACCCATTCTCACTCTCCCTCTCTCTCTTTCCCTCTCTCTGTCTCAAATAAATAAATAAATAAATAAATAAATAAATAAATAAAATTTAAAAATAAAATAAAATATATCTTATTTATCTATTCAAGAAAAAGAGAGAATGGGTGCACCAGGGACTCTAGCCACTGCTAACAAACTCCAAATATATACCCCACTTTGTGCTTCTGGCTTACACGGGTCCTGGGGAATTGAACCTGGGTCCTTAGGCTTTGCAGGCAAGCGCCTTAACCACTGAGCCACGTGTGCAGCCCAGGTCTCTTGTATAAAATGGCATAGCATTTGCATGCAGTCCTTACACACACATCCTCCCACATAGTCAAAGTCATCTGTAGGTGATTTTAAAGACTTAGAGCAGGGTTCTTAAACTTTTTCCACATGCAACCTCTTTTCATCTGAGAAGTTTTAAAATTTTGTTTTACTTTTATTTATTTATCATCAACAGACAGAGGGTGAGAGAGAATGGGCGTGCCAGGGCCTCCAGCCACTGCAAAAGAACTCCAGATGCAAGTGTCCCCTTGTGCATCTGGCTTACGTGGGTCCTGGGGAATCGAGCCTTGAACCGGGGTCCTTAGGCTTCACAGGCAAGTGCTTAACCATCAAGCCATGTCTCCAGCCTCATCTGAGATTTTTTTTTAATGCCTCACTATACAAAACAGCTATGGACAGAGCAAACATTTACTGATAATAAAGAAATTGTGGGGGTGTTGTTTTTTTCAAAAAATATTTTATTTATTTTTTAGAGAGAGAGAAAAATGCAGAGAGAGAGAGATAGAGAGAGAATGGGCATGCCAGGGCCTCCAGCCACTGCAAATGAACTCCAGACACATGTGCCACCTTGTGCATCTGGCTGACGTGGGACCTGGGGAATTGAACCTGGGTCCTTGGGCTTCGCAGGCAAACGCCTTAACCACTAAGCCATCTCTCCAGCCCAGTATTTTACGTTTTGACACCTGTGTTTCCTGAACGATTATCAGTGTTGAGGTAACTTTTTCCCTTTGAAGGTTGTCACCCAGTGCAAATTTTACAGAGCTTAAAAATTAAATATCAGGGCTGGAGAGATGGCTTAACCGTTAAGGCGTTTGCCTTTGAAGCCTAAGGACCCCAGTTCGATTCTCCAGGTCCCACGTCAGCCAGCTGCACATGAGTCTGGAGCTTGCAGTGGCTAGATGCCCTGGTGTGCCCATTCTCACTCTCTCTGTCTCTAATAAATACAAATAAAATCTTTTTAAAAAAATTAAATATCAGGGCTAGAGAGATGGCTTAGCAGTGAAAGAGCTAGCTTGGAAAGCCAAAGGACCCCGGTTCGATTCTCCAGGACCCACGTAAGCCAGATCCACAAGGTGGCGCATGTGTCTGGAGTTTGTTTGCAGTGGCTGGAGGCCCTGGCGTGCCCATTCTCTCTCTCTCTCCATCTATCCCTCTCTCTATCTCTAATGACTAAATATGAATAAATATTTTTAAAAGTTAAATATCAAATGAACAGACAGATATATATATATACAGATATATATGTGTGTGTGTATGTGTGTATATATATGAAGAATTTTTCAAGACCAAGTGAGATGCACAGCGTGTGGTCATAGATACTCCGGAAACCACATTGGAATTCAGAGGGAAGCCAATTCCCTCTTGGTTAGCCCTCACAGTGCTAAAACGTATCTGTGACAGGGGAGGTCATGGGCCTTAGGGGTATAAAGCCTGCTCTTGTCTGACTAAATGTATATATTATTCCCACCAAGCTGCCCTGAAAGCACTACACTTAATGTTCATATTCACATATTAACACTACTCTCACTTCTGGCTAGAGAAGCTTCTCTTTTCAGATGGTGATGACCACTGGGATGACACAAAAGGCAACATAGTGCTGAGAAGAAGGGATGGAGGAGTGCCCAGCACTGAAACACCTCTGTCACATCCTCCAGTGGCTCAGGGACCATTGCGGAAGAGGGGGCGGATAGAATGGAAGAGCCAAAGGAAGGGTATGACTCCTTACAATGCAACTGCCCGGACAGAAATTGGCCTCGATATCCATGACCTTGCAGTGCCTAGCAATACCTTCGCAAGACCCTCATAATAGAAGAAAAAGATGATGACATCCAATTAAAAGAGAGACTCATGGAGAGAGGGAGGGGATATGACGGAGAGTGGAGTTCTGAAGGGGAATGGGGGGAGGGGAGGGAAATATCATGGTTTATTGTCTGTAAGTATAGAAGTTGTCAATAAAAAAAAAAGAAAAAGAAATAAAAAATTTAAAAAGTGGTATGGGTACTACTGGGTAGGCGGGGTGAATAATAAGAAGAACATCCTTCAAGCTATAAAATCTACCAGCCCCGGCAAGCAGTGCACAGTTGCGCAGTGGTGGCACACAGCCTAAGTGGGTCACCACCGCTTGGTTCCAGAACTAGACAAGAGGCCGGCTCGTTGGGGAGAGAACTCAGACCTGGTTCTGACAAACAAGTCAGCATCTGGAGATTCATGAACAAGAAGTATTACAATTTGGAGAGACGGCTCAGCGGTTAAGGCGTCGGCCTGCGAAGCCCAAGGACCCCGGTTCGACTCTCCAGGACCCACGTAAGCCAGATGCACAAGGGGGCGCATGCGTCTGGAGTTTGTTTGCAGTGGCTGGAGGCCCTGGCGTGCCCATTTTCTCTCTGTCTCTCAAATAAGTAAATAATGTTTTTTTAAAAAACCACCATGGCTCATGTCTTCACACAGCAGCTCTGGGTCACATTGAGCGAATTTTTCAGTGATTTCTCATGTTTTCTGTAATTTATGTCCTTTGAAAAGTGCTTATTTTTCTGCAAAGATGTACTGGGTTTTCAGATTGAGATCAGGGCCAAACCACGGGAAGGAAAACAGGTGATTTACTTGAGGTTTTGCACACGAGGTAACAGATATGGCACTCACACTTTATTTATTTTTCTTTTAAATATATTTCATTCATTTATTTCTTTGTTTGAGAGGGGGAAAGAGATAGATAGGTAGAGAAAGAGAAAGAGAGAGAGAGAATGGGCGTGCCAGGGCCTCCAACCACTGCCAGGGAAGGAGAGGAGAGGGGAGGTGAGGAGAGGAGAGGGGAGGGAAGGAGAGGGGAAGGGAAGGAGAGGGGAGGGAAGGAGAGGGGAAGGGAAGGAGAGGGGAAGGGAAGGAGAGGGGAAGGGAGGAGAGGGCAGGGGAGGAGAGGGGAAGGGAAGGAGAGGGGAGGGGGGAAGGAGAGGGGAGGGAGGGAAGGAGAGGGAGGGGAAGGAGAGGGGCAGGGGAGGAGGGGAGGGGAAGGGAAGGGAAGGGAAGGAGAGGAGAGGGAAGGGAAGGAGAGGGGGGAGGGAGGAGAGGGGAAGGGAAGGGAGGGAGAGGAAGGGGGGAGAGGGGAAGGAGGAGGGGAAGGGAAGGAGGGGAAGGGAAGGGGAGGGGAGGGGAGGAAGGGGAGGGGAGGGGAGGAGAGGGGAGGGGAAGGGGGAGGGGAAGGGAGGAGGGGAGAGGGGAGGAGGGGAGGGAGGGGAGGGAAGGAGAGGGGAGGGGAGGGAGGAGGGGAGGGGAAGGGAGGGAGGAAGGAAGGGAGGGGAAGGGGGAGGAAGGAAGGGGAAGGGGGGGAGGGGGGGAGGAAAGGAAGGGGGGAGGGGGGAGAGAGGGGGGAGGAGGGGAGGGAAGGGAAGGAGGGGAGGGAAGGAAGGAGGGAGGGGAAGGGGAGGAAGGAGGGAAGGGAGGAAGAGAAGGAAGAGGGGGAGGAGGGGAGGAAAGGAGAGGGGAGGGGAGGAAAGGAAGGGAGGAGGGGAAGGGGAGGGAGGAGGGAGGGGAGGAGGAAGGGAGGGGGGAGGGGAGGGGAGGGGAGGGGAGGGGAGGAAGGGAGGGGAGGGGAGGAGGAGGGGAGAGGGGAGGGAGGGAGGAAGGAGGGGGGGAGGGGAGGGGAGGAGGGGAGGGGAGGGAGGGGAGGAGGGAGGGGAGGGGAGGGAGGAGAGGGGAGGGAAGGGGGAGGGGAGGGGAGGGGAGGGGAGGGGGAGGGGGGGAAGGAGAGGGGAGGGGAGGGGAGGAGAGGGGAGGGGAGGGAGGAGGAAGGGAGGGGGAGGGGAGGGGAGGGGAAGGAGAGGGGAGGGGGAGGGAAGAGGAGAGGGAGGGAAGGAAGGAAGAGGGAGGGGAGGGAGGAGGGAAGGGAGGAGGAGGAGAGGGGAGGAGGAGGAGGAGGGAGGGAAGGGGAGGGAGGAGGAGGGGAGGGAGAGGAGGGGGAGGAGGGGAGGGGAGAGGGAGGAGAGGAGAGGGAGGGGAGGAGGAAGGAGAGGGGAGGGGGAGGGGAGAGGAGGAGGGGAGGGAGGGGAGGAGGGGAGGGGAGGGGAGGAGAGGGAGGAGGGGAGGAGGGGAGGGAGGAGGGGAGGGAGGGAAGGAAAGGAGAGGGGAGGAGGAGGGAGGGGAGGGAGGGAGGGGGGGGGGGGAGGGGAAGGAGGGAGGGAAGGAGGGGAGGGGAGGAGGGGAGGAGAGGGGAAGGGAGGGGGAGGGAGAGGGAGGGAAGGAGGAAGGGTGGGGAAGGGAAGGGAAGGGGGGGAAGGAGAGGACAGGGGAAGGGAAGGAGAGGGGAAGGGAGGGAAGGAGAGGGTGGGGAAGCAAAGAAGAGGGGCAGGGAAGGAGAGGGGAAGGGAAGGGAAGGAGAGGGGAAGGGAAGGGAAGGGAAAGAGAGGGGAAGGGAAAAGGATGGAGAAGTGGGAGGGGGAAGGGAGGAAAGGGGGAACAGGGAAGGGGAGAAAGGGGAAGGAGGGTGGGGGAATGAGACGACACCATGAACAAATAAATAAATGAAAGAAGACAGAAAGAGATGCAAGAGGGTGCAAAAAATTATGTTCTTACTTACAGAAAACTTGCCTCAAACAGCCTTAAACTCTCTTAAAATCTCATACGCAAAAGCCATTTTTCGGCTCTGATCTCCGTCCATCTTTGCAGATAAATAAGCAATTTTCATCTTATCGGCCAGCGAGAGAGCAAATCACGGAAACCCCAGGAAGTTGCCGGAAAAATTTTTTTTTTTTCTCTCGCTGTGACACAGGGTGGTGACGGGAAGAAATGAGCCCTGGTGGATTTACAATTTGTAATAATTCTCATTAATTCAAGGCCACACCATCGCTCGGTCGGAATGCAGTGGGTAATGCTGTAGAGTGATTTTCATATAAATGACCGGTTGGGGTAAGAAGAGCCGCCAGAGAGAGCGGGATGACCTTCTGCTGAAGGAATTTTTCGCAATTATGAAAATTTACAGGGATTGCTTGCCTCATACACACACACACACACACACACACACACACACACACACACAATACAAAAAAAAAAAATTACAGTCAGGTGATGCAGGCCTGAAATCATATCACATGGTGAAGCTCCACTTTGAAATACTCCACATGTACATAATTTATGCCCCACCACCATGGCCATCAAAAATCCCCTTTTTTGGGGCATGGAGAGGTGGTTTAGTGGTTAAGGAGCTTGCCTGCAAAGCCAAAGAACCCAGGTTCGATTCTCCAGGACCCACATCAGCCAGATGCACAAAGTGGTGCATGCAACTGGAGTTTGTGTGCAGTGGCTGGAGGCCCTGGCGCTCCCATTCTCTCTCTCGCTCTGCCTCTTTCTCTCTCTCAAATAAATACATTTCATATATATATATTTTTAATCCCCTTTTTCTCCAGACCTAACCTGTCAATGCCTGGTCCCGATGCCTTCAACAAAATAACTTGGGCTGGGCTGGAGAGATGGCTTAGCAGTTAAGGCATATGTCTGCTAAGCTTAAGGGTCCCGGTTCGATTCTCCAGGTCCCACTTAAACCAGCTGCACAAGGGGGCACATGTGTCTGGAGTTCGTTTGCAGTGCCTGGAGGCCCTGGAGTGCACATTCTCACTCTCTCTCTGCCTCTTTCTCTCTTTCAAATAAATAAATAAATTTTTTAAAATATTTAAAAAAAGAAATACTCCACATGTACATAATTTATGCCCCACCCCCATGGCCATCAAAAATCTGTTTTTTCGGGCCTGGAGAGATGGCTTAGTGATTAAGGCATTTGCCTACAAAGCCAAAGGACCCAGGTTCGATTCTCCAGGACCCATGTCAGCCAGCTGCACAAGGGGGCGCATGCAACTGGAGTTTGTTTGCAGTGGCTGGAGGCCCTGATGCACCCATTCTCTCTCTCTCTCTGCCTCTTTCTCTCTCTCTCTCTCTGACTCTTTGTTTCTCTCAAATAAATAAATATGTAAAATATATTTTTTAAAAAAAATCTCCTTTTTCTCCAGACCTAACCTGTCAATGCCTGGTCCTGATGCCTTCACAAAATAACATGGGCTGGGCTGGAGAGATGGCTCAGTGGTGAAGGCGCTTGCCTGCGAAGCATAAGGACCCAGGTTCAATTCCGCAGGACCCACGTGGGGCAGACGCACACGGTGGCACATGCATCTGGAGTTTGTGCACCCATTCTCTCTCTCTCACTCTCTCTGTCTCTCTCTTTCTCTTTCTCTCTCTCTCTCTCTCTCAAATAAATAAATAAATAAATTAAAAATCTAGCTGGACATGGTGGCGCACGCGGAAGAGGTGGTGGATAGAATGGAAGAGCCAAAGGAAGGATATGACTTCTTACAATGCAACTGCCCAGACAGAAATTGGCCTCAATATCCATGACCTTGCAGTGCCTAGCAATACCTTCGCAAGACCCTCAAAATAGAAGAAAAAGATGATGACATCAAATTAAAAGAGAGACTAATGGAGAGAGGGAGGGGATATGATGGAGATTGGAGTTCTAAAGGGGTATGGGGGCAGGGGAGGGAAATATCATGCATTTTTTGTATATAAGTATAGAAGTTTTCAATTAAAAAAATGTCATTTGAAGCCAGGCATGGTGGCACACGCCTTTAATCCCTGCACTCGGGAGGCAGAGGTAGGAGGATCGCCATGAGTTCAAAGCCACCCTGAGACTACAGAGTGAATTCCAGGTCAGCCTGAGCTAGAGTGAGACCATACTTTGGAAAAAAAAAAAAACTGTTATTTGAGGGCTGGAGAGATGGCTTAAGGATTAAGGTGCTGCCTGCAAAGCCAAAGGACCCAGGTTTGATTCCCCAGGACCCACGTAAGCCAGATGCACAAGGGGGCACATGTGTCTGGAGTTCGTTTGCAGTGGCTGCAGGCCCTGGTGCGCCCATTCTCTCTCTCTCTCTCTTCCTGTCTCTGTCAAATAAATAAATAAAATAAAATATTTTTAAAAGATTTTTTTTTATTCTTTACTTATTTATTTCAGAGAGAGAAAGAGGCAGAGAGAGAGAGTGAGAGAGAAAGTGAGCATCAGGACCTCCTGCCACAAACTCCAGACGCATGCGCCACCTTGTGCATCTGGCTTACTGGGTCCTGGGGAATCGAACCTGGGTCCTTAGGCTTCGCAGGCAAGTGCCTTCACCGCTGAGCCTTCTCTCCAGTCCCAACCCCATCTTTTATTTTATTTTATTTTATTTATTTTATATTTTATTTTATTTTATTTATTTATTTATTTGGTTTTTCGAGGTAGGGTCTCACTCTGGTCCAGGCTGACCTGGAATTAACTATGTAGTCTCAGGGTGGCCTCAAACTCTCAGTGATCCTCCTACCTCTGCCTCCCGAGTGCTGGGATTAAAGGCGTGCGCCACCACGCCCGGCTTCATTTTTGCTTTTTCAAGGAAGGGTCTCAGTCTAACCCAGGCTGACCTGGAATTCACTCTGTTGTCTGAGGCTGCCCTCGAACTCACGGTGATCCTCCTACCTCTGCCTCCCGAGTGCTACGCCCAGCTCCAACCCCCCTCTTTTTACATCCTTGATAAGCTAAATATTTCCTCGGGTGGAAGAATCAAGCCCCACCAAAGTGGGGGAGTGAGTACACCGGCTCAGGCTACGGATCCTGACAAAATGAGTGATGGTCATTTGAGAGCCACATTCATAAAACAACTTTTTTTTTTTAAACTTTTTATTTTTGCAATACCAAACCCTGCCAATGTTAAAACTTCCATGCAAATGTCACATTTGACTTTCAAATTCCTATGCATAATTTCCCATTAAGTCCCAGAACGTTGCTAATAACTACTTTTTTTTTTTTTTTTTTTTTTTTTTTTGGTTTTCTGAGGTAAGGTCTCACTCTAGCCCAGGCTGACCTGGAAGTCACTATGTAGTCTCAGGGTGGCCTCAAACTCACGGCCAGGATCCTACTACCTCTGCCGCCCGAGTGCTGAGATGAAAGGCGTGCGCCACCACCCCCGGCTCTACTTCCTTTGCTAATTAACTTTTCCTTTATCTGAAAGATTTTAAAGATTTCTATCATTTATTACCCCAGTTTTTTGAGGTAGGGTCTCGCTCTAGCCTAGGCTGACCTGGAATTCACTCTGTAGTCTCAGGGTGGCCTTGAACTCACGGCCAAGATCCTCCTACCTCTGCCTCCCGAGTACTGGGATTAAAGGCGTGCACCACCATGCCCGACATCATTTTTCTTTTTATTATACAGGGCTGGAGAGATGGCTTAGCGGTTAAGGTGCATGCCTGGGAAGCCTAAGGACTCAAGTTCGATTCTCCAGGTCCCACGTAAGCCAGATGCACGTGGTGGCGCATGCGTCTGGAGTTCATTTGCAGTGGCTGGAGGCCCTGGCGCACCGATTCTCTCTCTCTCTCTCCCTCTCTGTGTCTAATAAATAAATAAAAAAATAATAAAATCTTTAAAAACATTACACAGCGGGGCGTGGTGACATACGCCTTTAATCCCAGCACTGGGGAGGCAGAGGTAGGAGGATCGCCGTGAGTTCAAGGCCACCCTGAGAGGACATAGTGAATTCCAGGTCAGCCTGGGCTAGAGTGAAACCCTACCTTGAGAAGCAAGAAAACAAATTATATATATGTTGATTTATTAGCGAGCAGAGAGTGCATGGGTGCACCAGGGTGTCCTGGCCCTCCAAAGGAACTCCAGATGCATGCATTACTTTGTACATCTGGCTTTACGTGGATACTGGGGAACTGAACCCCAGGCCAGCAAGCTATGCAAGCAAACGCCGTTAACTGGTGAATTATTTCCCCAGCCCCATCAGTATTTTTCCGTGTGGTTTACAGAGCCAGAAAGGAATGAAAGAGAACTGTGTGGCGTCAGGTGGGAAGATATTGACCGTCCAGCTTGGACATTTGGGCAGGGACAGCCATCGAAATGTTTTTAAAATATTTTTTTTCCTGTGGGAGGTGGCCCTATGAAAGGAAGCAAGAAAACAAATTATATATATGTTGATTTATTAGCGAGCAGAGAGTGCATGGGTGCACCAGGGTGTCCTGGCCCTCCAAAGGAACTCCAGATGCATGCATTACTTTGTACATCTGGCTTTACGTGGATACTGGGGAACTGAACCCCAGGCCAGCAAGCTATGCAAGCAAACGCCGTTAACTGGTGAATTATTTCCCCAGCCCCATCGGTATTTTTCCCGTGTGGTTTACAGAGCCAGAAAGGAATGAAAGAGACAGTTCGTGCTCACGTGTAATTAGAGCGTCAGGTGGGAAGATCAGGGCACATTGACCGTCCAGCTTGGACATTTGGGCAGGGACAGCCAGGAAATTGTGTGTGTGTGTGTGTGTGTGTGTGTTTATTTGTAGCAGAAATGTTTTTTAAAATATTTTTTATGAGCCGGGTGTGGTGGCGCACGCCTTTCATCCCAGCATTCGGGAGGTCAGAGGTAGGAGGATCGCCGTGAGTTTGAGGCCACCCTGAGACTACATAGTGAATTCCAGGTCAGCCTGAGCTAGAGTGAGACCCTACCTCAAACAAACAAACAAAAATCACACACATAAAAATATTTTTAATTAATTTTTTATTTATTATACCTATTTTATATATAAATATATATTTATATATAAATATTATATTATATTATATTCATATATTTATATCTATATATCATATATTATATATAATAATGTAAATATATCTAATATAATAATAAATATATATCATATATAGTTTATATATGATATATAATATAGTTCGTATAATAAAGTGTATATGAATATTATATTATATAATATTTATATATTTACCTTTATATAATACATATTATATATTATAATATAAATATATATGATATATTAATAAATATATGATAAATATTATATAATTTATATGTGATATATAATTATATTATATTATATTATATTATATTATATTATATTATATTAATATTATCATACAGAGAGAAAGAGAATGGGCACACCAAGGCCTCCAGCCACTGCAAACAAAGTCGAGAGGCATGCACCCCCTTGTGCACCTAGCTAACTTGGGTCCCGGGGAATCAAGCAAACCTGGGTCCTTCCACTTTGCGGGCAAACGCCTTAACCGCTAAGCCATCCCTCCAGCCCGGTAGCCGGAATGTTTAATGGGCAGGTGATGCCTCTGCTCACAGAATCAAAGACCCCCCCCCCAGAAGAAAGGGGTTAGCAATTTTCCAGTGGGCAGGAGCTGTCATTGAGTTATCCGAACCAGACGCCCCCTTAAATCCCCCGGCATTTTCGGTCTTTTGCACACTTCACAGAGCAGTAAGCAAAGTCTCCCTGGAGGGCTGCCATGAATATTTTATTTCCTCTCAGAGAAACAGTTAACACACATCCATCCCCTGCCATCCAAGGGTTTTGGACCTGGGGCTGTGGGCCTTGCTATTTTTAATGCACAAAAATAGAAAAAAGAAAAAGAAAGAAAAGAAAAGAAAGAAAGAAAGAAAGAAAGAAAGAAAGAAAGAAAGAAAGAAAGAAAGAGAGAGAAAGAAAGAGAGAGAAAGAGAGAGACAGAAAGAAAGAAAGAAAGAAAGAAAGAAAAAGAAAGAAAGAGAAAGAAAGAAAAAGAGAGAAAGAGAGAGAGAGAAAGAAAGAAAGAAAGAAAGAAAGAAAGAAAGAAAGAGAAAGAAAGAAAGAAAGAAAGAAAGAAAGAAAGAAAGAAAGGGAAAAAGAAAAGGGGAAAATTTAAAAAAGAAAGGATGAATTGTGCTGTTTGGATACGGTCGTTTTTATATAAGGGACTTGCTGATTAAAGTAAATTAAATTCCAGGCTGGAGCTACTTGGGGGGTTGCTGTACGTGTGTCTCTTGGTGAAGACCCTTTTCACATGCAGACACGCACATGCTGGGCTCACGACTGCCTCTGCGGAAATTCTGCATTTCAGCTGTCAGTGAGGAAGGTTTTTCCTCCTGTGGTCTCCAGATCTGGGATCTCACTGCCTTGCATGTCGCCGAGCCTGTCCTGGGGCCCAAATCTTCCAGCATATCAAAATCTGAGCTCCTCTCTTTAGCCATGAGTAATTAGCTTCTGTGATTTCCCCATGGGGCTAGGGAGAGCTGGTTCAGTGGTTAAGGCACTTGCCTGTCAAATCGGACGACCCAGAATCGATTCCCCAGAACCCATGGAAAACCAGATGCACAAGACGATTTGTGTGTTTGGAGTTCATTTGCAGTGGCTGGAGACCTTAGACTACTGCCTCTCTCTCTCTGCTTGCAAATAAATAAATAATTTTTTTTTAAGTGTGATTTAGGGCTGGAGAAATGGTTTAGCGGTTAAGGCGTCTGCCTGCGAAGCCAAAGGATCCTGGTTCGACTCTCCAGGACCCACTTAAACCGGATGCACAAGGTGACACATGCACCTGCAGTTCGTTTTGCAGTGGCTGGAGGCCCTGGCGTGTCCATTCTCTCTCTCTCTCAAATAAATAAATAAATTAAATATAATTTTTTAAATTAAAAAAAGTGTGATTTACTGAGTGCCCCAAAAACCTTTCAGGGGTCCACTAATGAAAGAAAAAAAGGCGGGGCTGGAGAGATGGTTCCGTGGTTAAGGCACTGGCCTGTCAAATCGGATGACCCAGGTTCAGTTCCCCAGAACCCATTGAAAACCAGATGCACAAGACGATTTGTGTGTTTGCAGTTCATTTGCAGAGGCTGGAGACCTTAGACTACTGCCTCTCTCTCTGTGTCTCTCTCTGCTTGCAAATAAATAAATAAATTTTTTTAAAAGTGTGATTTAGGGCTGGAGAGATGGCTTAGCGGTGAAGGCGTCTGCCTGCGAAGCCAAAGGATCCCGGTTCGACTCTCCATGGACCCACTTAAACCAGATGCACAAGGTGACACATGCACCTGCAGTTCGTTTTTGCAGTGGCTGGAGGCCCTGGCGTGTCCATTCTCTCTCTCTCTCAAATAAATAAATAAATTAAATATAATTTTTTAAATTAAAAAAAGTGTGATTTACTGAGTGCCCCAAGACCCTTTCAAGGGGTCCAGTAATGAAAGAAAAAAAGGGGGGGCTGGAGAGATGGTTCAGTGGTTAAGGCACTTGCCTGTGAAGCTTAAGAACCCAGGTTCGATGCCCCAGAACCCATGGAAAACCAGATGCACAAGACGATTTGTGTGTTTGCAGTTCATTTGCAGTGGCTGGAGACCTTAGACTACTGCCTCTCTCTCTCTCTCTCTCTCTCTCTGCTTGCAAATAAATAAATAATTTTTTTAAAAGTGTGATTTAGGGCTGGAGAGATGGCTTAGCGGTGAAGGCGTCTGCCTGCGAAGCCAAAGGATCCCGGTTCGACTCTCCATGGACCCACTTAAACCAGATGCACAAGGTGACACATGCACCTGCAGTTCGTTTTTGCAGTGGCTGGAGGCCCTGGCGCATCCATTCTCTCTCTCTCTCTCTCTGCCTCTTTCTCTCTCTCAAATAAATAAATAAATAAAATATAATTTTTTTTAAATTAAAAAAAGTGTGATTTACTGAGTGCCCCAAAAACCTTTCAAGGGGTCCACTAATGAAAGATAAAAAAGGGGGCTGGAGAGATGGTTCAGTGGTTAAGGCACTTGCCTGTGAAGCCTAAGAACCCAGGTTCGATTCCCCAGTACCCACACAAAGCCAGATGCACAAGGTGGCACATGCATCTGGAGTTCGTTTGCATTGTCTGGAGGCTCTTATATGCCCATTTTCTCTTCCTCCCTCCATCCCCCCCCCCGTACTTGCCTTACTTTCTCTCAAAATAAAATAAATAGGGGCTGGAGAAATGGATTAATGCTTAAGGTGCTTGCCTGTGAAGCCAAAGGACCCAGGTTCGATTCCCCAGAACCCGCATAAGCAAAAGGGGGCGCATGCATCTGGAGTTTGTTTGCAGCTGCTAGAGGCCCTGGCGTGCCTATTCTCTCTCTCTCCCACTGTCTAGTTCTCTCTGTCAAAAAAATAAATAAAAATTAAATTAATTAAATAAATAAAAAGTGTGATTTACTGAGTGAGTATCCCCAAAAACCTTTCAGGGGTCCACTCAATTCCCCAGGACCCATGTAAGCCAGGTGCACAAGGAGGTACACATGCATCTGGAATTCGTTTGCAGGGACTGGGGGCCCTGGTGCGTCCATTTCTCACTGTATCGTCTCCCCTCTCTCACAAATAAGTAAATACATAAACAAATAAAATATTTAAAAAAGAAGAAGAAAGACGGGTGTGGTGGCACACGCCTTTAATCCCAGCACTCGGGAGGCAGAGGTAGGAGGATCGCCATGAGTTCAAGGCCATCCTGAGACTACATAGTGAATTCCAGGTCAGCCTGAGCTAGACTGAGACCCTACTTCAGGTTGGATGGTGTAGAACACATTATATATAATGCAACTTGGATGCCACTTTAAAATTTATTTATTTATTTATTTATTTATTTATTTATTTATTTATTTATTTATGAGAGGGAATGGGCAGAGAGAGAATGAGGGGGGGAGGGAGAGAATGGGTGCGCCAAGGCCTCCACCCACTGCAAACGAACTCCAGACGCATGCGCCCCCTTGTGCATCTGGCTTACGTGGGTCCTGGGGAATCGAACCTGCGTCCTTAGGCTTTGCAGGCAAATGCCTTAATTGCTGAGCCATCTCTCTATCCCCTTGAGTGCCTTTTGAAGGATGTTTTATGACTTTTAGCTTTTTTATTTTTAAAAATATTTTCATTATTCATTTATTTCTTTTTAATTTTTTGGTTTTCCAAGGTAGGGCCTCACTTTAGCTCAGGCTGACCTGGAATTCAATATGTAGTCTCAGGGTGGCCTCAAACTCATGGCGATCCTCCTACCTCTGCCTCCCAAGTGCTGGGATTAAAGGTGTGCATCACCACGGCTGGCTTGCTGGAATTTTTAAAAATATATATTTTATTTATTTACTTGAGAGAGAGAAAGAGAGAGGGAGAAAATGGGCACGCCGGGGCCTCCAACCATTGAAAACGAACTCCAGATGCATGCGCCACCTTGTGCATCTGTCTTATATGGGTCCTGGGGAATCAAACCGAGATCCTTTGGCTTTGCAGGCAGTTTCCTGTAAAGCTTCAGGACCCAGGTTCAACTCCCCAGGACCGACATAAGCCAGATGCATGAAGGTGGTGTGTGCACACTTCTGGAATTCATTTGCAGTGGCTGGAGGCCCTGTTGGGCACATTCTCTGCCATAGAAATTGCTAAGCCATCCCTCCAGTCCTGCATTCACTTTTCAAAAAATTATTTATTTATTTATTTATTTATTTATTTATTTATTTATTTATATTTCAAGCAGAAAGAGAGAGACAACACAGACAGACAAAAAGAATGGGCGTGCTAGGGCCTCCAGCCACTGCAAACGAACTCCAGATGCACGCACCACCGCATGCATCTGGCTTATGTGGGTCCTGGGGAGTCGAACCTGGGTCCTGAAGCTTTACAGGAAACTGCCAGAGAAATTGCTAAGCCATCCCTCCAGCCCTGCATTCGCTTTTCAAAAAATATTATTTACTTATTTACTTATTTATTTACTTATTTATTTATTTATTTATTTATTTCAAGCAGAAAGAGAGAGAGACAACACAGACAGAAAAAAAGAATGGACGTGCCAGGGCCTCCAGACACTGAAAATGAACTCCAGATGCACACGCCACCTCATGCATCTGGCTTACGTGGGTCCTGGGGAGTTGAACCTGGGTCCTGAAGCTTTACAGGAAACTGCCAGAGAAATTGCTAAGCCATCCCTCCAGCCCTGCATTCCCTTTTCAAAAAATATTATTTACTTATTTATTTATTTATTTATTTATTTATTTATTTATTTATTTATTAGAGAGAGAGAGAATGGGCACGCCAGGGCCTCCAGCCACTGCAAACGAACTCCAGACGCACACACCACCTCATGCATCTGGCTTACGTGGGTCCTGGGGAGTTGAACCTGGGTCCTGAAGCTTTACAGGAAACTGCCAGAGAAATTGCTAAGCCATCCCTCCAGCCGTGCATTCACTTTTCAAAAAATATTATTTATTTATTTATTTATTTATTTATTTACTTATGTATTTATTTATTTATTTCAAGCAGAAAGAGAGAGACAACACAGACAGACAAAAAGAATGGACGTGCCAGGGCCTCCAGCCACTGCAAATGAACTCCAGACGCACGCACCACCTCATGCATCTGGCTTACATGGGTCCTGGGGAGTCGAACCTGGGTCCTGAAGCTTTACAGGAAACTGCCAGAGAAATTGCTAAGCCATCCCTCCAGCCCTGCATTCACTTTTCAAAAAATATTATTTATTTATTTACTTATTTATTCATTTATTTCAAGCAGGAAGAGACAGAGACAACACAGACAGACAAAAAGAATGGGCGTGCCAGGGCCTCCAGCCACTGCAAACGAACTCCAGACGCACGCACCACCTCATGCATCTGGCTTATGTGGGTCCTGGGGAGTCGAACCTGGGTCCTGAAGCTTTACAGGAAACTGCCAGAGAAATTGCTCAGCCATCCCTCCAGCCCTGCATTCACTTCAAAAAAATATTATTTACTTACTTATTTATTTATTTATTTATTTATTTATTTATTTATTTATTTATTAGAGAGAGAGAGAATGGGCACGCCAGGGCCTCCAGACACTGCAAACGAACTCCAGACGCACGCACCACCTCATGCATCTGGCTTACGTGGGTCCTGGGGAGTTGAACCTGGGTCCTGAAGCTTTACAGGAAACTGCCAGAGAAATTGCTCAGCCATCCCTCCAGTCCTGCATTCACTTCAAAAAAATATTATTTACTTATTTATTTACTTATTTATTTATTTATTTATTTATTTATTTATTTATTTATTTATTTATTAGAGAGAGAGAGAATGGGCACGCCAGGGCCTCCAGCCACTGCAAACGAACTCCAGACGCACACACCACCTCATGTATCTGGCTTACGTGGGTCCTGGGGATTTGAACCTGGGTCCTGAAGCTTTACAGGAAACTGCCAGAGAAATTGCTAAGCCATCCCTCTAGCCCTGCATTCACTTTTCAAAAAATATTATTTACTTACTTATTTATTTATTTATTTATTTATTTATTTATTTATTTATTTATTAGAGAGAGAATGGGCACGCCAGGGCCTCCAGCCACTGCAAACGAACTCCAGACGCACACACCACCTCATGCATCTGGCTTACGTGGGTCCTGGGGAGTCGAACCTGGGTCCTGAAGCTTTACAGGAAACTGCCAGAGAAATTGCTAAGCTATCCCTCCAGCCCTGCATTCACTTTTCAAAAAATATTATTTATTTATTTATTTATTTATTTATTTATTTATTTATTTATTTATTTATTTATTTATTTATTTATTTATTTATTTATTTCAAGCAGAAAGAGAGAGACAACACAGACAGACAAAAAGAATGGGCGTGCCAGGGCCTCCAGCCACTGCAAATGAACTCCAGACGCACGCACTACCTCATGCATCTGGCTTACGTGGGTCCTGGGGAGTCAAACCTGGGTCCTGAAGCTTTACAGGAAACTGCCAGAGAAATTGCTCAGCCATCCCTGCAGCCCTGCATTCACTTCAAAAAAAAAAATTATTTCTTTATTTCATTTATTGCAAGCAGAGAGACAACCCAGACAGACAGAAAGAATGGGTGCACCAGGGCCCCCAGCCGCCGCAAACGAACTCCAGACACATGTGCCCCCTTGTGCGTCTGGCTTACGTGGGTCCTGGGGAATAGAACGTGGGTCCTTTGGCTTTGCAGGCAAGTGCCTTAACTGCTAAGCCATCTCTCCAGCCTCAAAGTTCCATTCTGTACTACAGACTTTGAAACTAGTCACCGTTGGGAAATTGTTTTTTGGCCTTCGGTTCTAACATTAGTAGAAAATAGGGAGGATCCATGGAAAATGTATTTTCTTTATTTTCTTTATTTATTTATTTTTGGTTTTTTGAGGTAGGGTCTCACGCAAGCCCAGGCTGACCTGGAATTCACTATGTAGTCTCAGGGTGGCCTCGAACTCATGGCGATCCTCCTACCTCTGCCTCCCCAGTACTGGGATTAAAGGCGTGCGCCACGACGCCTGGCTTTATTTTTTTTTTTAATTAAGAAAAGGAAAAAAAAAAATTTTTCTACATATTGCTTAACTACTTTTTCTCACTGTCATTACCCAAATTTGTTTACTGCAGGAGTCATTCAAATGAAATAATATTTGAAGAATTACGTTGCTTCTGTGTCGCTTAAGAGTTATGTGAAAATAACTAAAAAAAAAAAAAAGAGAGACTTATAAGGGGTAATTTAATCATTAGAACTATATGCATTTTAAACTACATGGACTTAAATAAACAATTTAACAATTTAAGCGTAAATAAGACCCACGTATGCATCCGAAAGATGTAGATAACACAGATGCTCTCTGAATTGTAGAATTTAAGAATTTGTCTCTCTGTAGCGAACATAATAAGACTTGCCTAAATTCCAGGGTGTTTTGTTTGTTTGTTTGTTTTGGTTTTTCGAGGAAGGGTCTCACTCTGGTCCAGGCTGATCTGGAATTCACTATGTAGTCTCAGGCTGGCCTCGAACTCATGGCAATCCTTCTACCTCTGCCTCCTGAGTGCTGGGATTAAAGGCATGCGCCACCACGCCCGGCTCCAGGTTTGTTTGTTTTTTTTTTTTGTTTGTTTTTTTTTTTTTGCACAATTAATACTGCTATTTTTGCTTTGGGAAATGGCTTGGTTAGTAAGGTGCCAGTATAAGGACCACAGTACCCTGACAATGGGTGCATCAGGGTCTCTAACCACTGCAAACGAACTCCAGAAGCATGCGCCCCCTTGTGCATCTGGCTTAAGTGGGTCCTGGGGAATCGAACCTGGGTCCTTAGGCTTTGCAGGCAAGCGCCTTAAACTCTAAACCATTTCTCCAGCCCTACAAACACTGCTTTAATACAACTAGAGGATTTCTTTCTTTTAAATTTTTTTGTTTATTTTTATTTATTTATTTGAGAGTGACAGAGAGAGACAGAATGGGTGCACCAGGGCTTCCAGCCACTGCAAACGAACTCCAGATGCATGCACCAACTTGTGCATCTGGCTTATGTGGGTCCTGGGGAATCAAGCTTTGAACCCGGGTCCTTAGGCTTCACAGGCAAGTGCTTAACCGCTAAGCCATCTCTCCAGCCCCTCTCTCTCTCTTATTTTTTTTTTTTTTTTTTTTTTTGAGGTAGGCTCACTCAGGCTGACCTAGAATTCACTATATACTCTCAGGGTGGCCTTGAACCAGCGTGACCTGCCTACCTCTGCCTCCTAGGTGCTGGGATTAAACACCACCACACCTGGCCATTAGAGGATTATTATTTTTTATTTTTATTTATTTATCTATTTATTAGAGACAGGGAAACAGAGAGAGAGGGAGAATGGACACACCAGGGCTTCTAACCTGGGACCTGCAGAATCGAACTGGGGTCCTTAGGCTTCTCAGGCATGTGCCTTAACCACTAAGCCATCTCTCCAGCCCCGGATCATTATTACTATTTTTATATTTATTTATTTGAGAAAGAGGGAAAAGAACAGAACAGACAGGCAATGCGCCATCTCTCCAGCCTCAAAGTTCCATTCTGTACTACAGACTTTGAAACTAGTCACCGTTGGGAAATTGTTTTTGGCCTTCGGTTCTAACATTAGTAGAAAATAGGAGGATCCATGGAAAATGTATTTTCTTTATTTGGAGAATGACCTGGAATTCACTGTGGGTGGCCTGAACTCATGGGCTTTCCCAGTACTGGGATTAAAGGCGTGCGCCATGATTGGCTTTTTTTTTTTAATTATTTCTTTCTTAACTACTTTTTCTCTGTCATTACCCAAATTTGTTTACTGCTTATTCAAATGAAATAATATTTGAAGAATTACATTGAAAATGCTTTTTATTTTTATTTGTGAAAATTTAAAAAAAAAAAAGAGAGACTTATAAGGGTAATTTAATCATTAGAACTATATGCATTTTAAACTACAGTAAATAAGATGAGAAAGATGTAGATAACACAGATGCTCTCTGGAATTTAAGAATTTGTCTCATAAGACTTGCCTAAATTCCAACCGAGGAAGGGTCTCACTCTGGTCCAGGCTGATCTGGAACTCTCAGGCTGGCCTCGAATCATGCAATCCTTCTACCTCTGCCTCCTGAGTGCTGGGATTCTGCCCGGCTCAGGTTTTTTTATTTTTTTTTTGTTTTTGGTACTGCTATTTTTGGGGGAAATGGCTTGGTTAGTAAGGTGCCAGTATCACCCTGAGAATGGGTGCATCAGGGTCTCTAACCACTGCAAAAGCAGACTCCAGACACATGCGCCCCTTGTGCATCTGGCTTACGTGGGTCCTGGGAATCGAACCTTCCTTAGGCTTTGCAGGCAAGCGCCTAAACTCTAAACCATTTCTCCAGCCCTACAAACACTGCTTTAATACAACTAGAGGATTTCTTTCAGTGACCACCAGGGCTTCCAGCCATGCAAACGAACTCCAGATGCATGCACCAACTTGTGCATCTGGCTTACATGGGTTCTGGGGAATCAAGCCTTGAACCCGGGTCCTTAGGCTTCACAGGCAAGTGCTTAACCGCTAAGCCATCTCTCCAGCCCCCCTCTCTCTCTCTTTTTTTTTTTTTTTTTTTTTTGAGGTAGGCTCACTCAGGCTGACTTAGAATTCACTATATACTCTCAGGGTGGCCTTGAACTGACAGTGTGACCTGCCTACCTCTGCCTCCTAGGTGCTGGGATTAAAGGTGTGCACCACCACACCTGGCCATTAGAGGATTATTATTTTTTTATTTTTATTTATTTATCTATTTATTAGAGACAGGGAAACAGAGACAGAGGGAGAATGGACACACCAGGGCTTCTAACCACTGCAAATGAACTCCAGATGCATGCACCCTCATGTGCATATGGCTTACGTGGGACCTGCAGAATCGAACTGGGGTCCTTAGGCTTCTCAGGCATGTGCCTTAACCACTAAGCCATCTCTCCAGCCCCGGATCATTATTACTATTTTTATATTTATTTATTTGAGAAAGAGAGAGAGAATGGAAGCTCCAGGGCTTGCAGCCACTGCAAACGAACTCCAGACACATGCCCCTTTGTGCATCTGGCTTACGTGGGTCCTGGGTAATTGAACCTGGGTCTTTTGGCTTTGCAGGCAAATGCCTTAACTGCTAAGCCATCTCTCAAGCCTGGATTATTATTTTTTCTTTTCTTTCTTTTTTTTTTTAAACACACGCACGGCCTAGAGGATTAATTTTTTTAACACACTCAAGTGAAAAAAAGATTACTCACGACTACAAATTCAGAAACACAGTTCAAAAATGCAAAGAAAAGACATGGCCACGCCCAGAGTTATATCCTATGCAATAATATAAACTACAGTGTAAAGCTGGAGATATAATAGAAAATGCACGGCCGAGAAGAGGATGTCAGTTAGGCTAGAGTCAGAAAGACCTGGATTCAAATCCCACCCTCGGCAGATATTGCTTTATATCCATTTGGCTTATAAATGAAACCTTCTGAGATCAGACACCTGCTTTTTTTTTTTTGAGAGAGAGAGAATGGGCGCGCCAGCAGCCTCTCAGGTACTGCGAACGAACTCCAGGCGCGTGCGCCCCCTTGTGGTCAAGTGCAGCATTGCGCCCTTGCATCACTTTGCATCTGGCTAAACGTGGGACCTGGAGATTGGAACCGCTGGATATTGGAACCAGCGTTCTTAGGCTTAGGAGGCAGGTGCCTTAACCCCTAAGCCATCTCTCCAGCCCAGATCAGACACCTTCTATCATGCAAACCTTACAATCTGTGAAGCGGACACAGGTGCCTGGATGATTGCTGGAGTTTAATTTATTTATTATTGCTTATTTGTTAGAGAGAGAGAGAGAATGGGCGCATGCCAGGGCCTCCAGCCACTGCAATCAAACTCCAGACGCATGCGCCACCTTGTGCATCTGGCTTACGTAGGTCCTGGGGAATCGAACCTGGGTCCTTAGGCTTTGTAGGCATGTGCCTTAACTGCTAAGCCATCTCTCCAGCCATGGGTTTTTGTTTGTTTTGTTCTTTGTTTTTTGAGGTCGGGTCTCGCTCTAGCTCAGGCTGACCTGGAATTCACTGTGTCGTCTCAGGCTGGCCTTGAACTCACGGCCATGATCCTCCTACCACTGCCTCCCCAGTGCTGCTGGGATGAAAGACGTGTGCCACCACTATGCCTGACCTGGGTTTTTAAATTATTATTATTATTTTATTTAATGTGATGTTTTTAGCATACAATCTTACAATCCAAGTTTCAATACGGAATTTTTTTTTCATACATTTTTGTTTTTTTCCTTCTTCCCTCTGCTCTCTCTTCCCCCTTATAAACTTGTGCTATGTTTTTTTTTTTTTTTTTTTTTTTTTGGTTTTACAAGGTAGGGTCTCACTCTGGCCCAGGCTGACCTGGAATTCACTATGTAGTCTCAGGGTGGCCTCGAACTCTCGGTGATCCTCCTACCTCTGCCTCCCGAGTGCTGGGATTAAAGGCGTGCGCCACCACGCCCGCTCCTATGGTTATTTTTATATGGAAATTAACACAGAACATGATTGCGTTTGCAATAGATAAAAAGCCTTTTTTTTTTTTTTTTTCCGCTTTCACGGATAGGGCTATGTCTAGTGTGTGTCTGATCTTTTATTGTGTTGTTCAAGGGTCCTTTGCAAAAACAAGTAAAATCAAAACCCTTTCAGCTATAAAAACAAACCAAGCTAAAGCCGTCACGAGAGCGCTAATGTGAAAACTCGGTAAGATGTTACAGTGCGCTAAAAGCGGACTTAAAAGAACAGATGCGTTCGTAGATTACAGATATTGAACTCTATGTACACAAAACAGCTTTTTTCTACAGCTTAGGAGGGACGGCAACTGAAGCTACATCAAACAAGACAATTTGTGGGTGAATAGACGTGAATTGCTTTTTTCCACATGGTGCTCTGATTTCTATCAATTTATTGCTGCAGTGGGTCTGAATTTGGTAATTGCAGGAAATGCATTATTTTCCATCAGGGCACACATTTCCCGTGCAATTCTATAATCAAGGTTTGGGGGCTGGAGAGATAGCTGAGTAGGTTAAGAAAGACACGTGCCTGCAAAACCTGCCGGTCCAGGTTCGATTCCCTGGGACCCACGTAAAGCCAGATGCACAAAGTGGCACGTGTGTCTGGAGTTCCTTTGCAGTGACGAGGGGCCCTGGTGCGCACACATTCTCATTCTCTCGCTCTGTCTGCTTGCAAATGATTTTTTAAATGGTTTTTCAAGGTAGGGTCTCACACTAGCCCAGGCTGAACTGGAATTCACTATATAGTCTCAGGGTGGCCTTGAACTCACGGCGATCCTCCCGTCTCTGCCTCCTGAGTGCGGGATGAAAGGCATGCGCCACCATGCCCGGCTTGCAAATACGTTTTTTAAAAAGTAATACAATAAATGTGTGTGTGGTAGGGGCAGGAGAGATGGCTTAGAGATTTGCCTGAAAAGCCAGAGGATCCAGGTTCGACTCTCCAGGACCCACGTAAGCCAGATGCACAAGCGGGTGCATGCATCTGGAGTTCGTTTGCAGTAGCTGGAGGCCCTGATGTGTCCATTCTCACTCTCTCTCTCTCTCTCTGCCTCTTTCTCTCAAGTAAATAAATAAAAATATTTTTTACAAAAAAGAATAGGATATCTCTAGCTGGAGAGATGGCTTAGCTGTTAAAGCACTGGCCTGTGAAGCCTAAGGACCTTGACTCAATTCTCCAGGTTCCATGTAAGCCAGATGCACAAAGTGGCACGTGTGTCTAGAGTTCCTTTGCAGTGACGAGGGGCCCTGGTGCGCACACATTCTCATTCTCTCACTCTGTCTGCTTGCAAATGATTTTTAAAATGGTTTTTCAAGGTAGGATTTCACACTAGCCCAGGCTGAACTGGAATTCACTATATAGTCTCAGGGTGGCCTTGAACTCACGGTGATCCTCCCGTCTCTGCCTCCTGAGTGCGGGATGAAAGGTATGGGGCCACCATGCCCGGCTTGCAAATAAATTTTTTTAAAAGTAATACAATAAATCTGTGGTAGGGGCAGGAGAGATGGCTTACCTGCAAAGCCAGAGGATCCAGGTTCGACTCTCCAGGACCCATGTAAGCCAGATGCACAAGGGGCGCATGCATCTGGAGTTCGTTTGCAGTAGCTGGAGGTCCTGATGTGTCCATTCTCACTCTCTCACTCTCTCTCTGCCTCTTTCTCTCAAGTAAATAAATAAAAATATTTTTTACAAAAAAGAATAGGATATCTCTAGCTGGAGAGATGGCTTAGCTGTTAAAGCACTGGCCTGTGAAGCCTAAGGACCTTGACTCCATTCTCCAGGTTCCATGTAAGCCAGATGCACAAAGTGGCACATGTGTCTGGAGTTCCTTTGCAGTGACAAGGGGCCCTGGTGCACACACATTCTCATTCTCTCGCTCTGTCTGCTTGCAAATGATTTTTTAAATGGTTTTTCAAGGTAGGGTCTCACACTAGCCCAGGCTGAACTGGAATTCACTATATAGTCTCAGGGTGGCCTTGAACTCACGGCGATCCTCCTATCTCTGCCTCCTGAGTGCTGGGATGAAAGGCGTGTGCCACCACGCCCGGCTTGCAAACAAAGGGAATACATTTTGGTAGTAATAAAATAAATGTAGGTAAGGTGGTAGGGCCTTAGGGGTATAAAGCATGCCCTTATCTAAATGTATATACTATTCCCACCAAGCTGATGCACAAGCGGTGCCCGGAAAATACTACACTTAATGCCATATTCACATATTAATGCTACTCTCACTTCTGGTTAGAGAACTTTTCAGATGGCGATGACCACTGGGATGATCCAAAAGGCAACATAGTGCTGAGAAGAAGGGATGGAGAAGTGCCCAGCACTGAAACATCTCTGTCACACCCTCCAAGGCTCAGGGATCATTGCGGAAGAGGGGGCGGATAGAATGGAAGAGCCAAAGGAAGGGCACGCCTACAATGCAACTGCCCAGACAGAAATTGGCCTTGATATCCATGACCTTGCTGTGCTCTAACAATAAATAAGATAAAAAGTTTTTAAAAGAGGATGACATCATATTAAAAAAAGAGACTAATGGAGAGAGGGAGGGGATATGATGGAGAGTGGAGTTCTAAGGGGGGAAGGGGGAGGAAAAATACCTTTGGTATGTAAGTATGTTTTGTTGTCAATAAATATTTAAAAAAAAAAAATAAAAAAATAAAAAAAAAGTAATACAATAAATGTGTGGTAGGGGCAGGAGAGATGGCTTACCTGCAAAGCCAGAGGATCCAGGTTCGAGTCTCCAGGACCCATGTAAGCCAGATGCACAAGGGGGCGCATGCATCTGGAGTTCCTTTGCAGTAGCTGGAGGCCCTGATGTGTCCATTCTCACTCTCTCACTCTCTCTGCCTCTTTCTCTCAAGTAAATAAATAAAAAAAATTTTTTACAAAAAGAATAAGATATCTCTAGCTGGAGAGATCTTTAGCTGTTAAAGCACTGGCCTGTGAAGCCTAAGGGAGCTTGACTCCATTCTCCAGGTTCCATGTAAGCCAGATGCACAAAGTGGCACATGTGTCTGGAGTTCCTTTGCAGTGACAAGGGGCCCTGGTGCACACACATTCTCATTCTCTCGCTCTGTCTGCTTGCAAATGATTTTTTAAATGGTTTTTCAAGGTAGGGTCTCACACTAGCCCAGGCTGAACTGGAATTCACTATATAGTCTCAGGGTGGCCTTGAACTCACGGCGATCCTCCCGTCTCTGCCTCCTGAGTGCGGGATGAAATCAGTGCCACCAAATTAGCTTTTTTAAATTTTTTAAAAGTAATAAAATAAATGTGTGTGTGGTAGGGGCAGGAGAGATGGCTTAAAGATTAAGGCATTTGCCTGCAAAGCCAGAGAGGATCCTGGTTCGACTCTCCAGGACCCATGTAAGCCAGATGCACAAGGGGGCGCATGCATCTGGAGTTCGTTTGCAGTAGCTGGAGGCCCTGATGTGTGCCCATTCTCTCTCTCTCTGCCTCTTTCTCTCAAGTAAATAAATAAAAATATTTTTTACAAAAAAGAATGGGATAAATAATAATAATAATAATAAATAAATAATAATAATAATAGTAAAATAATAATAATAAATAATAATAAAATAAATGTGTGGTAGGGGCAGTAGAGATAGCTTAGCTGTTAAGGCACTGGCCTGTGAAGCCAAAGGATCCCGGTTCGACTCTCCAGGACCCACGTAAGCCAGATGCACATGGTGGCGCATGCATCTGGAGTTCCTTTGCAGTGGCTAGAGGCCCTGGTGTGCCCATTCTCTCCCTCCCCCCTCGTCTCTAATAAATAAATCAATGGATAAAAAAATAAAATAAAATCAGGAAAAAAGAAGAATGGGATATCTTGGGCTTGAGAGATGGCTTAAGGCACCTTAACCTGGCGTTGGTCTGCAAAGCCAAAGGACCCAGGTTCGATTCCCCAGGAACCACGTGCAGCCAGATGCACAAAGTGGCGCATGCATCTGGAGTTTATTTATAGCAGCTGAAGGTCCTGTTGCACCCATTCTCTCTCTGTCTTTCTCTCTACCGCTTTCTCTCTTTCAAATAAATAATAAGTAAATCAGTAAATAAATTAGCTTTTTTTTTTTTTAAAGAGAAAGAAAGTCTGGGCTGGAGAGATAGGTCAGCAGTTAAGGCCCTTTCCTGTGAAGGCTTGAGACCCAGGTTCAGTTCCCCAGTACCTACGTAAGCCAGATGCGTAAGAAGGCGAATGCATGGGGAGTTTGTTTGCAGGGGCTGGAGGACCTGGCAGATCCTCTATCTGCCTCTTTCTCTCTCTCTCTCTCTTAAATATATATGTATATATATGATATACATATGAAATATACATAAAATGTATCTGAAATATATGAAATATACATATGAAATATATATAAAATGTATCTGAAATATATGTATATATATGAAACATATATAAAATGTATCTGAAATATATGTATATATATGAAACATATATAAAATGTATCTGAAATATATGTATATATATGAAATATATATAAAATGTATCTGAAATATATATGTATAATGAAATATATATAAAATGAATCTAAATATATATGTATATATATGATATATACATATGAAATATATATATAATGTATCTGAAATATATGTATATATGTGAAATATATATATGAAATATATACAAAATGTATCTGAAATATAAATGTATATATATATATGATACATATGAAATATATACAAAATGTATCTGAAATATATATGTATATATATGAAATATACATATGAAATATATATGATGTATCTGAAATATATGTATATATATGAAATATACATATGAAATATTTAAAAATGTATCTTAAATATATATGTGTGTATATATATGTGAAATATATATATTAAATATATATGTATATATATGAAATACACATATGAAATATATGTAAAATGTATCTCAAATATATATGTATATATATGATAGACATAATTAATATATATGAAATGTGTCTGAAATATATATGTATATATGTGCAATATACATATGAAATGTATTTGAAATATACCTGTATATATATGATATATATATGAAATATATATAAAATGTATCTGAAATATATATGTGTGTATATATATATGAAATATATATATAAAATATAATATATATATATATATATATGAAATACACATATGAAATATATGTAAGATGTATCTGAAATATATATGTATATATATGATAGACATAAATATATATGAAATGTGTCTGAAATATATATGTATATATGTGAAATATACATATGAAATGTATTTGAAATATACCTGTATATATATGATATATATATGAAATATATATGAAATGTATGAAATATATATGTGTGTAAATATATATGTGAAATATATATATGAAATATATATGTATATATATATGAAATACATATAAAATATATGTAAAATGTATCTGAAATATATATGTATATATATGATAGACATAAATATATATGAAATGTGTCTGAAAATATATATATATGTGCAATATACATATGAAAAGTATTTGAAATATACCTGTATATATATGATATACATATGAAATATATATAAAATGTATCTGAAATATATATGTGTGTATATATATGTGAAATATATATGCAAAATATATATATATATATATATGAAATACACATATGAAATATATGTAAGATGTATCTGAAATATATATGTATATATATGATAGACATAAATATATATGAAATGTGTCTGAAATATATATGTATATATGTGAAATATACATATGAAATGTATTTGAAATATACCTGTATATCTATGATATATATATGAAATATATATAAAATGTATCTGAAATATATATGTGTGTATATATATGTGAAATATATATACAAAATATATATGTATATATATATGAAATACACATATGAAATATATGTAAGATGTATTTGAAATATATATGTATATATATGATAGACATAAATATATATGAAATGTGTCTGAAATATATATGTATATATGTGCAATATACATATGAAATGTATTTGAAATATACCTGTATATATATGATATATATATGAAATATATATAAAATGTATCTGAAATATATATGTGTATATATGTGAAATATATATACAAAATATATATGTATATATATATGAAATACACATAAAATATATGTAAGATGTATCTGAAATATATATGTATATATATGATAGACATAAATATATATGAAATGTGTCTGAAATATATATGTATATATGTGCAATATACATATGAAATGTGTTTGAAATATACCTGTATACCTATGATATACATATGAAATATATATAAAATGTATCTGAAATATATATGTGTGTATATATATGTGAAATATATATACAAAATATATATGTATATATATGAAATACACATATGAAATATATGTAAGATGTATCTGAAATATATATGCATATATATGATAGACATAAATATATATGAAATGTGTCTGAAATATATATGTATATATGTGCAATATACATATGAAATGTATTTGAAATATACCTGTATATATATGATATATATATGAAATATATATAAAATATATCTGAAATATATATATACATAGACATACATATATATGTAAAATGCTCGCATATATGAGTATATGAAATATGTATGTGAAATGTCCGTGTGTGTGAACAGCTATCCGGTGCCCCAGGAGCTACTGTACGCCTGTCTCTGACCATGAAGCTAAGCCTTATGTGAAAAAGGGCCATTGTCACGTCTCCATGACAACAGCGTTCCTGCCTGGAATTACCGCCGAGCGCTCTGGATCATCCCCCTGAGGCCTCAGGAAAGTGAACTCTGAGGAATGGCCAATATCATGAGTTTTTAACACCTTGCTGGCGTCCTGGGGCCTTTAACCTGGGGTGGGGGAGTGGTGTGTTGGGGTCCCCCCAGGGCCAGCCCAGGAGGGACGGCAGGGTCTCTGCTGAGCAGGGGTGAGAGGTGTGGAGTCACGACACAGACTCCAGGAGTTGGGTGGAAGCAGGCAGAGGGCGAGCTGCTGCAAACTCATTTATTCAAGGAAGTGTAGGGGGTTTAAAGGGTTTGGCTGGCCAATCATTGTATGGGGTGGTCACCTTCTTGTGACCAATGACAGCCTGTCTCCGGGCAGATCATCTCACAGCAGGTTGCTCACGAGCATGGGACTGTAGCTGTTGTCACGCCAGGCCTGTGCAGGACGCCACATCCACGGAAGCCACTTCCTGGTTTCTTCTGACATGTGGTCTGGCTAGGGCCCGACCTGCATTGTGCCATACATATCCTCCTTTTTGTTTTTATCATTGGCGACCCTGGGAGGCATGGTTCTTTGCCAAGCCATTGTGGACCCCAGGCCCCAAGGGATCATCACATGCAACGGTGCCTGTCTTAGGGTGCCCCATCTCGTGGGGTCTTATCCGTCATTGACTGCCTGCCATCCTGGTGAGAAAACCCGAGGGGTGTTTTATTATTGGTGACCCTGGGAGGCATGGTTCTTTGCCAAGCCATTGTGGACCCCAGGCCCCAAGGGATCATCACATGCGACGGTGCCTGTCTTAGGTTGCCCCATCTCCTGGGGTCTTACCCGTCATTGACTACCCGCCATCCTGGTGAGAAAACCCGAGGGGTGTGGCCTGGTTTCTTTTAGCATGTGGTCTGGCAAGTGCCCGACCTGCATTGTGCCATACAGTAGTGGTACACACAGGGACAGATTTTGAAATATTTTCTGACAGCCTTTGACTTTGTCCATCAGTTGTAGGAGGGGCTGGGCAGATGGCTCAGCGGTTAAAGGCGCTTGCTTGCAAACCTTGCAGCCAGGGGTTTGGGCAGTTTCCATGCCCCAGAATCCACGGAAAGCCAGATGCATCTGGAGTCAGTTTGCAGTGGGCTGTGAGGCCCCGGAGTGCCCATTCTCTCTCTCTCTCTCATTCTTTTCCTCTTTCTTCTAGCAAATAATATATGTACATATATTTATAAATATATATAATATAAATATATAATAAAATATTATATAAGTATATAAATATATTATATATTTTTATATTATATAATGTATATTATATAAGTATATAAATATATTATATATTTTTATATTATATAATTTATATTATACAATATAAATATATATAAATAAATATATTGCATAAATAATTATTATATAAATATATTAACAGTTATTTTCTCTTTCCCCTTCTAGTCTAAATTTCTGGATAAAAATCTTGCTTTAGCCGGGCATGGTGGTGCACGCCTTTAATCCCAATACTCAGGAGGCGGAGGTAGGAGGATCACCATGAGTTCGAGGCCACCCTGAGACTACATAGTGAATTCCAGGTCAGCCTGAGGTAGAGTGAAACCCTACCTCGAAAAACCAAAAACAAAAAAAAAAAAAAAAAAAAAATCTTGCTTTACCAACATATAGCAGACTATGTGTGTGTGTGTGTGTGTGTATATATTTTTTTTCATTTATGTATTTATTTATAAATATATTAAATATATATTTATTTATATATGTGAATATATATTTATAAATATATTAAATACACACACACACACACACACACACATATATACATATTTACATTACCAGAAATCAAACCCATGATTTCACACAAGCTAGACAAGCAATGTGCTGTGGAGCTACATCCTAGCTTATTTTTCAAGAATTTTTCTTAACCATATGATCTGGGGTGCATGTATGAGTCGAATGCCTGCGTGCACGCGTGTTCGTGTTCACGTGTGAGTGCAGGCGGAAGGTCAGAGGATGTGTGTATGCAAGTTCTGGTTCAGGCATGAATGTATTTTGGGTTTTTTTGTGTTTTTTTAGAGGGTCTCACTCTAGCTCAGGCTGACCTGGCATTCACTACGTGGTCTCAGGCTGCCCTCAAGCTCACTGTGATCCTCCTACCTCTGCCTCCCGAGTGCTGGGATGAAAGGCGTGCGTTCCAAATGCTAACCCCGAACATGAATCACAGAGACGTCCCCTGCGAAGCAAACGCTACATCTGTGACCTCTCCTGCCCCCCCTGGTCCTGGGCAGCCGCACAGACTAGAATTCTTCCCCGTCGAATCCTCACCTTTGAGAGCCAGCCACAAAACCTCACTGGAGAGATGGCTCAGTGGTTAAGGCGCTTGCCTGAAAAGCCTAAAGACGCATGTTCGATTCCCCAGGACCCACGTAAAGTCAGATGCCCAAGGTGGCGCATGCGTCTGGAGTCCGTTTGCAGTGGCTGGAGGCCCTGACGTGCCCATTCTCTCTCTGTCTGCCTCTCTTCTCTCACTCTGCTTGCAAATAAACAAATAAAAATTCAATAAATAAATAAATAAAAGTGATAGAGCTGGACAGATGGCTCAGTGGTTCAGGTGTTTGCCTGCAAAGCCTAAGGACCCAGGTTCGACTCTCCAGGACCCACGTAAAGCAGATGCACAAAGGGGCGCATGAGTCTGGAGTTCATTTGCAGTGGCTGGAGGCCCTGGTGCACCCATTCTCTCTATTTCTCTCTTTGCCTCTTTCTCTCAACTAAATAAATAAGTATACTTAAAAAATAATAAAGCCAGGCGTGGTGGCTCATGCCTTTAATCCCAGCACTTGGGAGGCAGAGGTAGGAGGATCACCATGAGTTCAAGGCCACCCTGAGACTACAGAGTGAATTCCAGGTCAGCCTAAGCTAGAGTGAGACCCTACCTCGAAAAACCAAAAAAATAAAAACAAGAAATAATAAAAGTGATAAATTCTGGGCATGGTGGTGCATGCCTGTAGTCTCAGCACTGGGGAGGCAGAGGTAGGAGGATCACCATGAGTTCAAGGCCACCCTGAGACTACAGAGTGAATTTCAGGTCAGCCTAAGCTAGACTGAGACCCTACCTCGAAAAACCAAAAAATAAAAACAAGAAATAATAAAAGTGATAAATTCTGGGCGTGGTGGCACACGCCTGTAGTCCCAGCACTGGGGAGGCAGAGGTAGGAGGATCACCATGAGTTCAAGGCCACCCTGAGACTACAGAGTGAATTTCAGGTCAGCCTAAGCTAGACTGAGACCCTACCTCGAAAAACCAAAAAATAAAAACAAGAAATAATAAAAGTGATAAATTCTGGGCGTGGTGGTGCATGCCTGTAGTCTCAGCACTGGGGAGGCAGAGGTAGGAGGATTGCCATGAGTTCAAGGCCACCCTGAGACTACAGAGTGAATTTCAGGTCAGCCTAAGCTACAGTGAGACCCTACCTTGGAAAAAGAAATAATAAAAAATAAAATTGATAAATTATGGGCATGGTGGTGCATCTTTGAAGTCTCAGCACTGGGGAGGCATAATTATAATTGGATGGTGGCCACCCTGAGACACAAAAGATGTATTCAGGCCGAGAGACTGAGAGGGGAATATAAAACCAAAAATGAAAAACAAGATAATAAAAGTGATAAATTCTTCACCAGCGAGGCAGGTGTTTGCACTTGGGAGCAGGGGGTAGGGGGATCACCATGAGTTCTGCCATCTGGAATGTGGTGAGTCAGCCTGAGCAGACTGAGGTTTCCTGAAAAGGCAAAAGATAAAAACAAGAACTGGATATGGAAAATCAAGGCAGGGCATGCCATGTCAGCCTGGGAGGCACAGGCAGACTCGGCTGTTTCCTGGCAAACCCTGAGAATACAGTTAAACCAGTGAGCCAGGACGTGGCTGGTGGAAATGCAAAAAATAAAAACAAGAAATAATAAAAGTGATAAAGAGGGCATTGTTGATGGACGACTTTTCTGGGGAGGCAGAGGGTCCACAGGTCACCAGCCAGCTGGTGTCTCCAGGTCCCCACTACAGTGAGGTTTCAGAGAAAAAGAAATAATAAAAAACAAAATTGATAGCTATCAGGTGTCTTTGAAAGATGAACTTCCAGACCAGGCACAAAAGTGATGGAGAGAGGAGGGATATTATTTATTGAAACAAACAGATCCAGGAAAGTTCCATCATGGCAGGTGTTTGCTTGGGAGTTGGGGGTGGGGGGGCTGTGCTTCTGCCATCTGGAATGTGGTGAGCACGCAGAGCGGGTTTCCTAGGCCTGGGCTCAGAGCCGCACTGGATATGGAAAATCAAGGCAGGGCACCATGTCAGCCTCGGCCACAGGCAGACTCGGCTGTTTCCTGGCAAAGGGCATCGTTAAACCAGTGAGCCAGGACGTGGCTGGTGGAAATGCATGCCCGGTCCTTGCAGAAAACCAAGAGGGCATTGTTGATGGACGACTTTTCTGCAAGGGTCCACAGGTCACCAGCCAGCTGGTGTCTCTCCACTCGGTGGTTTCAGAGAGAGAAAGAGGGTAGCAGACAGCTTCAGGTTCGCCGAGATGAACTTCCAGACCAGGCACAGTGATGGAGGAAGGGATATTATTTATTGAAGCTTACAGATTCAGGGGACGTTCCATCATGGCAAAGAAGCTGGCGTGCCTTCACAGGACCAAACACAGAGAACAAAGCCACAAGCCAAAAATCACACAGCACAGCACAGCTCAGGAACTCCAGCTAGGCACACTCTGCACATATCTTTAGATTGAAATCCCAAACCCACCACCACACCTTCAGATCCGCCCAGTGACACTGCCTCCAGCCAGGTGGCTGCAGATGCCAACTATAAACTGATAAAACACTGAATAGATTGGGGCCATCTCTTCAAACTAGCACACTTTCTGTAGCAGACAGCTTCAGGTTCGCTAAGATGAACTTCCAGACCAGGCACAGTGATGGAGGAAGGGATTTATTGAAGCTTACAGACCCAGGGGAAGTTCCGTAAAGGCAGAAGCAGCTGGCCTGCCTTCACAGGACCAAACACAGAGTGAAAAGCCACACAGCACAGCACAGCTCAGGAACTCCAGCTAGGCACACTCTGCATATCTTTAGATTGAAATCTCAAACCCACCACCACACCTTCAGATCCGCCCAGTGACACTGCCTGCAGCCATGTGGATGCAGATGCAAACCACAAACTAATAAAACACTGAATAGATTGGGGGCCATCTATTCAAACTAGCACAGAGAGACATTCTTTTTTTTTCTTAATATGTTTTATTTATTTATTTGAGAGAGAGAAAGAGGTAGAGAGAGAGAAAGAGGCAGAGAGAGAGAGAGAGAGAGAGAGAGATGGGCACGCACCAGGGCCTCCAGCCTCTGCAAATGAACTCCAGATGCATGTGCCTCCTTGTGCATCTGGCTTATGTGGGTCCTGGAGAATCGAACCTGGGTCCTTTGGCTTTGCAGGCAAACGCCTTAACCGCTAAGCCATCTCTCCAGCCCCGAGAGAGATATTCTTCAACATCACAAGTTTCCATGATTCTGAGTCAGGCATAGCTTATCTCCATTAACAGGGTGCAATGCATTCATATGCACACATGATAAGATGGTTAGGTGAGCTGCCGTTGAAAAAAAAAGTGGGCTGCAGAGATGGCTTAGTGGTTAAAGGACTTGCCTGCAAAGCCAAAGGACTGTGGTTCGATTCCCCAGAACCCACATAAGCCTGATGCACATGGTGGCACATGCATCTGGAGTTAGTTTGCAGTGGCTGGAAGCCCTGGTGCACCCATTCTCCCACCCCCCTCTCTCTCTGTCTGCCTCTTTCCCTCTCTCAAATAAATAAATAAATGTAAATAAAATATATTTTTTGAAAATGCATCTCAGGGGAGGTCATGAGCTGTAGGGGTGTAATGTCTGCTGGTGTCTGGCTAAATGCATATACTATGCTCACCAAACTGCCCAGTAAGCACTTCTCTTAATGTCCACACCCATATATCAATGCTACTCTCACTTTTGGTTAGAGAAGCTTCTCTTTTCAGATGGTGGTGACCTTGGGATGACTCAGAAGGCACCATGGTGCTGAGAAGAAGGAACAGAGGAGTGCTCAGCACTCCTCTCAAACACACCTTCCAAGGCTCAGGGTCCATTGAGGAAGAGGGGGCGGAAAGAATGTAAGAGCAAAGGAAGAATAGGACTCCTTACAACGTGCTCCTCCAGACACAAAATGGTCTGGATATCCATGACCTCACAGTGCCTGACACGACCTACACAAGACCATCATAATTGGAGGAAAAGATGATGACATCAAAATAAAAGAGAGACTGATTGAGAGGGGGAGGGGATATGATGGAGAGTGGAGTTTCAAAGGGGAAAGTGGGGGGAGGGAGGGGAGTACCATGGGATATTGTCTACAATTATGGAAGTTGTCAATAAAAAAAAACCAAAAAAATTATTTAATTATTTGAGAGAGGGGTGTGGGGAGATAGAGAGAGAATGGGTGCGCCAGGGCCTCTATCTAACCACTGCAAATGAACTCTAGATGCATGCACCCTCTCTTGCATCTGGCTTACGGGGAATCGAACCTGGGTCCTTGGGCTTCACAGGCAAGTGCCTTAACCACGGAGCCATCTCTCCAGTCCTCCCTCGGACTCTTCACCTGCACTATCTGAAGGATTATGGGTTCACTTCCCTCCATTTCTATCAACTAAGGTCCACCACGGCCGGAAAATATCACGTGCCAAATTCTAGGAATGGACAATTCCCAGAGTATGGCAGAAATCTTGGGTCAGCCTGCTTGTGTCGGCGGTGGACGTGAGTCATAGCTCGTGCGTGCAATGGGTCTGAGCCTGTGGTGTTTGGATTCAGGGGTCCCCCATAAACTTAGGGGTTCTGAACGCTGGGTCCCCAGCTGATGGAGATCTGGGAATCGGAGCCTCCTGGAGGCGGTGTATTGCTGGGGGTGGGCTTATGGGTGTTACAGCCAGTGTCTGGCACACTCTCCTGTGGCTGTTGTCCACCTGATGCTGGCCAGGGGGTGATGTCCACCCTCTGCTCGTGCCACCATTTTCCCTGCCATCGTGGAGCTTCCCCTTGAGTCCATAAACCAAGAAAAACCCTTTTTTCCCCACAAGCTGCTCTCGGTCGGCTGATTTCTGCCAGCAACGTGAACCTGACTGCAACATCTTCTAAGATCCTTATGGTGGTCTGATTCAGGGGTCCCCCATTAACTTAGGGGTTCCGAATGCCAGGTCCCCAGCTGATGGCGATTTGGGAATTCATGCCTCCTGGAGGTGGTGTATTGCTGGGGGTGGGCTTATGGGTGTTACAGCCAGTGTCTGGCACACTCTCCTGTGGCTGTTGTCCACCTGATGCTGGCCAGGGGGTGATGTCCACCCTCTGCTCGTGCCGTCGTTTTCCCTGCCATCGTGGAGCTTCCCCTCGAGTCCATAAACCAAGAAAAACCCTTTTTTCCCCACAAGCTGCTCTTGGTCGGGTGATTTCTGCCAGCAATGTGAACCTGACTGCAACATCTTCTAAGATCCCTGTGGTGTTTGGATTCAGGGGTCCCCCATAAACTTAGGGGTTCTGAACGCTAGGTCCCCAGCTGATGGAGATCTGGGGATTGGAGCCTCCTGGAGGTGGTGTATTGCTGGGGGCGGGCTTATGGGTGTTACAGCCAGTGTCTGGCACACTCTCCTGTGGCTGTTGTCCATCTGATGCTGGCCAGGGGGTGATGTCCACCCTCTGCTCGTGCTGTCGTTTGCCCTGCCATCGTGGAACTTCCCCTCGAGTCCGTAAGCCAAAATAAACCTTTTTTTTTTTTTTTTTTCCCACAAGCTGCTCTTGGTCAGGTGATTTCTGCCAGCAAGGCGAACCTGACTGTGACAATGCCCTATGCACGACCTGGCTATTTGTCCCTGGGTCATCCACTGAACCATGGCGATATCACAGACGATTCAAACTGTAAGAGCATCAATTTGGCTTTGACAGAGAAAAGCTAAACAGTGCTCCCGTTAAGGGAAAAAGTGAAAGATTTTGGATTAATAGGAAGAAAAAAAAAACCCTCTCATTTGAGGTTGCAAAAATGAGAAAGTAAGGATTTAAAATAGCATTACAGAGGCTAGAGAGATGACTCAGAGATTAAGGCGCTTGCTGGTGAAGCTAGAGAGATGGCTTAGCGGTTGAAGCACTTACCTGCAAAGCCTAAGGACCCAGGTTCGATTCCCCAGGACCCATGTAAGCCAGATGCACGAGGTGGCGCGTGCGTCTGGAGTTCATTTGCAGTGGCTGGAGGCCCTGGCGCACCCATTCATTCTTTCTCTGTGTCTGCCTCTTTCTCTTAGTCTCTCTCTCAATCAAATAAATAAAGCAAATAAGATATTTTCTAAAGTAATTTTCTCTCTATTCTGATGGGCAGGATATAACCCCCATGGCAACCACTTCTTATTGTGGTTAAATCTTTATTTGATTAATTTTTTTTTCTGAGGTAGGGTCTCACTCTGGATCAGGCTGACCTGGAATTAACTTTGTGGTCTCAGGGTGGCCTCGAACTCACGGCCATGATCCTCCTACCTCTGCCTCCCGAGTGCTGGGATTAAAGGTGTGTGCTACCATGGCTGGCTTGCTGGAATTCGTTTTTTTTAAAATATATTTTATTTATTTACTTGAGAGAGAGAAAGAGAGAGAAAATGGGCACGCGGGGGCCTCCAGCCATTGAAAACGAACTCCAGATGCATGCGCCACCTCGTGCATCTGGCTTATGTGGGTCCTGGGGAATCAAACCGAGATCCTTTGGCTTTGCAGGTAAACACCTTAACTGCTAAGCCATCTCTGCAGCCCCTGGAATTCATTTTTATTTTTATTTATTTATTTGACAGAGAAAGAGGGAGAGAGAGAGAGAATGGGAACACCAGGGCCTCCAGCCACTGCAACTCCAGATGCATGCGCCACCTTGTGCATCTGGCTAACGTGGGTCCTGGGGAATCGAACCTGGGTCCTTTGGCTTTGCAGGCAAATGCGTTAACCACTAAGCCATCTCTCCAGCCCCTGGAATTCATTTTTAAACCCCTAGCAGACCTAGCATTTTTAGTGACACTGTACAGAGAACACAAATAGTTTCAGAGAGCTTCCCTAAAAATACCTGCTGTCATTATAAAGCTTTTCTTTTAGTCCCCAAATCCCAAGCCCTATTAAAAATTACTGTCCACTTTTCTCTTTATTTTTAAAGAAAATTACACCCCATCCTTTCATATATTTCCTGAAACGTTTTTAGAATTCCTCTAGTCTCATCCAAACTTTTTTTTTTAATTTTTATTTGACAGAGGGAGAGAGACATTGAGAGAGAGAGAGAGAGGGAGGGAGGAAGGGCGGGAGGGAGGGAGGGAGGGAGGGAGGCGGACCGAAAGAATCAATTGTTCTGCAAAGAAAGATGTCCTTGAAAACTTTGAAAGGACATAACTTGACCATAAAGTAGAAAAGGCCAGGAGTTGCCCAGGGCCCCAGTCTGACATGAACCTTTGCTGCGTGCTATTTCCAGGGTTCTGTTTGGCTCTGAATTTAAAGTCCTCTCTCTCTCTCTCTCCTCTCTCTCTCTCTCTCTCTGTCTCTGTGTGTGTGTGTGTGTGTGTGTGTGTGTGTGTGTGTGGCGGGGGAGGGGACTTTGAATAAAATGAGCATCCGAGACAGGCTGCAGCCGGCGGCGTCCACTCAGGAACGGTGATAAAGAGTCCCAAGTATGAAATATAGATTTAGAGGTGTCAGAGAGAAATAAATTGGGTTCACGTCTCATTTTGTTCTGCATCCAAGTGTCCCAAAAGCAGAATTACATTTCCATTCTCGGACCTGAGGCAGAGACACAGCAATGGCCAGCTGCTTCAAATAGAAACGTGTAGGCGCACACACCTCCCTCGAGCGGGGGGGGGGGGGGCACCTGTTTTATCTATTGTCCAACCAAAATAAAAAGACGGGCCTGACAATCTGCTCCGAGGCAGTAACCACTTACACGGGAGGCATGAAATATTATTGCAAATCACCAAGAAAGAGGCATAAAATGTGTGGGCAACACGCAGGGGGAGAATGTAATGGGGCTAGACAGAACTGAATTGCAAACCATGAGATACATGCGTTATAAAAGCCTGCAAAGAAAAATGCAAAAAAAAAAAAAAAAATACAAAGGGAGCGGGGTTGGCTAGAGAGATGGCTTGGTGGTTAAGGTGCTTGCCTGTAAAGCCAAAGGACCCAGGTTCAATTCCCCAGGACCCAAACAAGCCAGATGCACAAGGTGGCGCATGCATCTGGAATTCGTTTGCAATAGCTGGAGGCCTTGGCGTACCCATTCTCTTTCTCTCTCTCTCTCTGCCTCTTCCTCTCTTTCTCGCCCCCCCTCTCTCTCTCAAATAAAAAATAAAAACAAAACAAAACAAAAAAGGATCATGCTGAGACATGACCAGAGGGGAAAAGGTTAGGTTAGAATTATGGATACAGGGCTAGAGAGATGGCTCAGCGGTTAAGGCACACGCCTGTGAAGCCTAAGGATCCAGGTTCGATTCTCCAGGTCCCACGTTAGCCAGATGCACATGGTGGCACACGCATCTGCAGTTCGTCTGCAGTGGCTGGAGGTCCTGGCGCACCCATTCTCTCTCTTTCTCTCTCTCCCTCTCTCTGTAATAAATAAATAAATAAATAAATCTAAAAAAAAACATTATGGATGCAGTAACAGAAATGGGCTTTCTTTCTCTCAGAGAACTAACATAATTATGTAGGTACGTATTTATTTACTGATGTCTTTATTTATTTATTTATTTGTTTATTTATTTATTTATTTTGGGTTTTTTTCGAGGTAGGGTCTCACTCTGGTCCAGGCTGACCTGGAATTCACTCTGTAGTCTCAGGGTGGCCTCGAACTCTCGGCCACGATCCTCCTACCTCTGCCCCCGGAGCGCTGGGAATGAAAGGCGTGCGCCACCAGCACGCCTGGCTATTTACATCAAGCTTTTCTGACCAAAGACCCCCATCAAGCATCCTCCTGGGCAGCAGCCCTTGCTTTTAGGCATACATATGGGCGGCCACCACCCAAAGTTGATCCTCCTGACAGATAAAGAAGTTCCAGGAATCCTTAACACAGGGCTGCTTGCAAAATGCAGGCGTTTAGTGTTACGTAAGGAGCGGGTCGACCCCCTCTGTGCAAATGCACCCTGACCTTCCTGTATCTCTTTGTTTCTAAAAATCATTGTGATTACATAGCATGGAATGTTTCTTGACTCGGTTTCCCCCATGGGATCTATGAAGTGTAATAGCCGCCCCCCCCACACCCCATTTTCCAGTAACTTGATGTTTGTTACTCTGAACATCATGTGAGTCTTTCCAATGAAAAGCTGACACGCCGAACACGGTCAGAATACTACATTCTGACAACCCGAACTCTAGGTGTTGTCCTGATGGGCACTAGCTGTTATTATGATGTTTTTTTTTTTTTCTATCTTTTTACCCAATAAAAGTCTGCCTCCCATTCCGTGAGTGGGTGGTCCCACTCGTGCCACGCCGGACCCCATAGCATGTGTTTAATAACTCAGCGCGGAGGGAAGATGTGTCCAGTCAGTGGTTCTGAGTGGACATGAGGTTCTGACAGGTCTGAGTGAGTGGTTCTGAGTGGACATGAGGCAGGACGTGCCCACCTTAAACAAGTCCACTAATCTGAACCAATGTCTCCAGGCACAGCGTAGAGAGCTGCGAGAAATGAGGAATTGGGAGAAAATGACTTCCATTTTCTGCCTTTATCTCCTCTGTGAGAAGTGAAAATTGTGAGCTTGACGCTTCCCCTGACCCCATCTCACAGCATGGGAGGCCTTTAGCCAAAGGAGGGCAGGCTGTCCGGGGTGCAGCGGCGGGCGAGCACCGGTCAGCTTTTCCTGCAGCAGCCAACGTTGCAGGAGGAAGAGGGAGCCATCAAATGACTGGGAATTATTTTTTAAAATTTTTTTTTAATATTTTATTTTTTATTTATTTATGAGGTAGAGAGAGAGAAAGAGAGAGAATGGTGCGCCAGGGCCTCCAGCCACTGCAGAAACGAACTCCAGATGCATACACCCCTTGTGAATTATTTTTTAGGCTCCATAGCGTTTAACATTTTTACTTATTTTTTAAATTTTTACTTATTGATTTATTTATTTGCAAGCAAAGAGAGAGAGAGAGGGATAAAAGAGATGCAGACAGAGAGAATGGGCACGCCAGGGCCTCCAGCCACTGCAAACCAACTCCGGACGCATGTGCTCCCTTGTGCATCTGGCTTACGTGGGTCCTGGGGAATCGAACCAGGATCCTTTGGCTTCGCAGGCAAGTGCCTTAGCCGCTAAGCCATCTCTCCAGTCCCCTTTATTTTTTAAATTTTTATTAAAGGCTTCCATAAGCATAGACAATAGACCATGATAATTCCAACCTCTGTTCTTGCCCCTCTCTCAGATCAACCCTCTACTGAATTCCCTCTTCATTCCAATGAGTCTCTCTTCTATTTATTTTTGTTTTATTTTTATTTTGTTTTTTTTTGTAGGGTTTTGTGGCCTTTCCTCTCTTTAGGGTTTCTCTCTCAAAAAAAAAAATAAAATAAAAAAAGGATCATGCTGAGCTCAGGGGTGACCTGGGATTCAAGGCTAGAGAGATCTCAGGGGCCTTGAAGCCTAAGGATCCAGGTTCGATTCTCCAGGTCCCACCTCTGCCAGATGCACATGGTGCTGGGATTGCAGTGGCTGGAGGTCCTGGCACACCGATTCCACTCATGCCTGGCTCTTCCATTTTTTTAAATAAATCTAAAATTATGGATGCAGTAACAGAAATTTATTTCTTGAGATAATTAAAGTACATATTTATTTACTGATGTATTTATTTATTTATTTATTTATTTGTTTATTTATTTATTTAATGGGTAGGGTCTCATTGGTCCAGGCCACTGTAGTCTCAGGGTGAACTTCCAGATCCTCCCACCTCTGCCTCCCGAGTGCTGGGATTGTGCATCTGGCTCTTCCATTTTTTTTTTAAATATTTTATTTACTTCTTGAGAGAAAGAAGCAGAGCAAGAGAGAGAATGGGTGCATTGGAGCCACTGCAAACCAACTCCAGACTCACACACCACTTTGTGCATCTGGCTTACATGGGTCCTGGGGAATCGAACCTGGGTCCTTCGGCTTCGCAGGCAAACGCCTTAACCGCTAAGCCATCGCTCCAGGCCCTTCAAGTCTTTTTATAATGAGCATCAAATCCACTCACGAGGTAGCAGAAACCTCAGACTCAAAACATTTCCCTGAATTTATCCCATAATCACCCCACAAAAGGTTAAAACTATTGCACTGGAAATTTACCTCCCAAAATATGCCTTTGGGGGGAGGGCCCATGCACACCCCAGCTGTGACAAAATGAACGTGTCCTTCCCTCCCCCACCCCCAGCATGCCATGTGGAGGCTGCAACGGCACAAAGAAGAGCTATGCCTGCCGCGGACAGAATTTTATCACTGGGGAGCAGGACGCTGCCACGTGCCCTGGATTTACGCAAATGTCATATTTATGCTAACGTGGTGCATTATATTTTATTTCCACTTGGAAGTAAAAGTGGCTTTTGGGCCTCGGCCAATGCATCATCTAGTTTGAGCAGGGTGCTGTGAAATTCCAAGGGCAATAATCACACTTGGATGGGGTGTCGTTGTCTGCTTGGCTCCTGTTCAAGTTCGAAAATAAGCTACGTCGGGGTGGAGCGATGGCTCAGAGGTGAAGGCACTTGCCTGCAAAGCCAAAGGACCCCAGTTCGATTCCCCAGGGCCCACGTAAAGCCAGATGCACAAGGAGGCGCATGCATCTGGAGCTCGTTTGCAGTGACTGGAGACCCTGGCATGCCCATTCTCTCTTTCTGTCTCTCTCTGACTCTCTCAAATAAATTAATTAACTTAAAAATTTTAAATTAAAAAATAAACATAAGCTATGTTGGGATGGAGAGATGGCTCAGCACTTAAGACACTTGCCTGCAAAGGTAAAGGACCTAGGTTCGATTCCCCAGTACCCACACGAAGCTGGATACACAAAGTGCCACATGCATTGGGAGTTCCTTTGCAGTGGCTGGAGGCCCTACCATGCCCATTCTCTCTACTCTCTGCTTGTAAAAATAAATAAAATAAAAATAGCTGGGTACCGTGGTGCACGCCTTTCATCCCAGCACTCGGGAGGCAGAGGTAGGAGGATCACCGTGAGTTCGAGGCCAGCCTGAGACGACAGAGGGAATTCCAGGTCAGCCTGGGCTAGAGTGAGACCCTACCTCAAAAAAAAAAAAAAAAAACCAAAAATAAGTAAATAAATAAATAAAATATTTAAAAGTAAATAGATAAAAATATGCAACATTGTGAAGATGGACAGTGTTTACCAAAATTGGCATTTTGTGGGTAGGTTTTGAAGGCAGCGTAGAGAGACGGGGGGTGGGGGGAGGATGGGGTCATGAAAAAGAAAAGGCCTCCTTCGCCCGGAGTCTGGTCGAAGCCTCTCACCAGCAGAGAAGCAAGCATTCCGGCGCAAGGCCAGCAGGTGTGGTACGCACACCTTTAACCCCAGCTCTTGGGAGGCTGAGGCAGGAGGATGGCCATGAGTTCCAGTCCTGCCTGGTATACAGACTGAGTTCCAGCCTGGTATTCAGCCTGGGCTACAACGAAACCCCTCTTTGAAAACATGAACGGGGGCTTGAGAGATGGCTTAGCGGTAAAGGCGCTGGCCTGCGAAGCCAAAGGACCCAGGTTCGAGTGCCCAGGACCCATGTAAACCGGATGCACAAGGTGGCGCATGCGTCTGGAGTTCGTTTGCAGAGGCCGGAGGCCCTGGTGTGCCCATTCTCTCTATATAATAAATAATAAACAAACAAACATATATTTTAATTTAAAAAACCTGAAAGGAAGCCGGGAGTGGTGGCGCACGCCTTTCATCCCAGCACTCGGGAGGCAGAGGTAGGAGGATCGCCATGAGTTCGAGGCCACCCTGAGACTACATAGTGAATTCCAGGTCAGCCTGGGCTAGATTGAAACCCTACCTCAAAAAACCAATAAATAAATGAAATAAAAAATGTGAAAGGGTCAAAGGAAGGCAAGAAAAGAGAGAGAAGGAAGGAAGGAAGGAAGGAAGGAAGGAAGGAAGGAAGGAAGGAAGGAAGGAAGGAAAGAGGGAGGGAGGGAAGGAAGGAAAGAGGGAGGGAGGGAGGAAGGGAGGGAGGGAAGAAAGAAAAAAGGTAGGAGGGAGGGAGGGAAGGAAGGAAGGAAGGAAGGAAGGAAGGAAAGAGGGAAGAAGGGAGGGAGGGAAGAAAGGAAAAAAGGTAGGAGGAGGGAGGGAGGGAAGGAAGGAAGGAAGGAAGGAAGGAAGGAAGGAAGGAAAGGGAGGAGGGAGGGAGGGAAGGAAGGAAAGAGGGAGGGAGGGAGGGAAGAAAGTAAGAAAGGTAGTAGGGGGGGAAGGAAGGAAGGAAGGAAGGAAGGAAGGAAGGAAGGAAGGAAGGAAGGAAGGAAGGAAAGAGGGAGGGAGGGAGGGAAGGAAGGAAAGAGGGAGGGAGGGAGGGAAGAAAGTAAGAAAGGTAGTAGGGGGGGAAGGAAGGAAGGAAGGAAGGAAGGAAGGAAGGAAGGAAAGAGGGAGGGAGGGGGGGAAGGAAAAGAAGAGGGGAGGGAGGGAGGGAAGAAAGTAAGAAAGGTAGTAGGGGGGAAGGAAGGAAGGAAGGAAGGAAGGAAGGAAGGAAGGAAGGAAGGAAGGAAGGAAAAGGAAGGGAGGGAGGGAAGGAAGGAAAGAGGGAGGGAGGGAGGGAAGAAAGTAAGAAAGGTAGTAGGGGGGGAAGGAAGGAAGGAAGGAAGGAAGGAAGGAAGGAAGGAAGGAAGGAAGGAAGGAAACTCGCCTAGTTAACCAAAATAAGGGCTTTTTCTCTTCCCAACTGTAAACCTACAATTTTCCAGAAATCTTACCAGAACCCTTATTGGCAGTAAAGCCTTACCTTATATCCCTCGGTGCAAACCTATCGGCTCCCGGTTTTCTCTGATAAGATGGGGGCACCTTGGGGATCCCCCTATAATCTCAATTACCCACAGGGAAGATGACAGAGGAGGGGAGGGGAAGGGGGTCCCTGGGCACCCATTGAACAATGGAATTCCGAAAGGGTTCACCCACCAGGATGAGACTGTCCTGCCTTGCCTGTTGTCAGCACTTGGTTGTGTTTTATTCTTTGTTACTGTTGTGTGTGTGTGTGTGTGTGTGTGTGTGTGTACGCCGGGTCTCACCGTATGTAGCCCAGACTACCAAGAACTCACTCAGTAATGCTAGGTTGGCTTTGAACTCATGGCCATCTGCGTGCACCCCGACTACTGTGACTTGTCTTAGAGGGGTCCAACCACACCCCTGCCCCTCAGCTGTGCCCCCTTTCTCCTTGGCAGTGACCCTTCTGTCTTAAGACCCTCCCGCTTGAACCTGTATTGAAATAGCTTTTATTTATCTATTTTTATTTTTATTATTTATTTATTTATTTTGGTTTTTCGAGGTAGGGTTTCACTGTGGCCCAGGCTGACCTGGAATTAACTAAGTAGTCTCAGGGTGGCCTTGAACTCACGGTGATCCTCCTACCTCTGCCTCCCGAGTGCTGGGATTAAAGGCATGCGCCATCACGCCCGGCTTATTTATTTATTTTTAAATGTTCTTTCTTTATTTATTTGCAGGCAGAGAGAGAGAGAGAGAGAGAGAGAGATAGAAGAGAGGCAGACACACACAGAGAGAGAATGGGCACGCCAGGGCCTCCAGCCACTGCAAATAAACTCCAGACGCACGTACCACCTTGTGCATGTGGTTGATGTGGGTCCTGGGGAATTGAACCGGGATCCTTTGGCTTCGCAGGCGAACGCCTTAACCACTAAGCTATTTCCCCAGCCCTGAAATAGCTTTAAAAAAAAAAGAGATTTGTTACTTTTATTTATTTATTAGAGACAGAAGGAGAGTGAGAATGGGTGTGCCAGGGCCTCTAGCCACTGCAAACGAACACCAGCCGCATTCATCACCATGGGCATCTGGCTTATGTGGGACCTGGAGAATCAAACCTGGGTACTTAGGCTTCACAGGCAAGTGCCTTCACCACTAAGTGATCTCTCCAGCCCTTTTTTAAAATAAAGATTTATTTTTATTTTATTATTAGAGACAGACAGAGAGAATGGGCACACCAGGGGTCTAACCACTGCAAACAAACTCCAGATGCATGTGCCACCTCGTGCATCTGGCTTATGTGGGACC